>CM038215.1:51733699-52333699 GCA_021442155.1 Cymbidium sinense
CATAGCTATTGAGTTCACTTCTTCAGATCTTAACCTTTTCATACTTGCCATCTTAGAGGACTTGTCATTGCCTCTAAAGAAGGCTGGTATGACTCTAGCAATATAAATAGTGTGCACAGGTATGAGTTCTTTACCAGCCTCGATGACTTCTTTGTCTTTCATCTTGATGCAACCTTTGAGCTTCCTCACCTTTATGAAATTTTCCACTAAATTATTCAAATGTCTACACTCCTTAGTGTCATGGCCATGATTGCAATAATAAGCATAATACCTTGACCGACCATGCACTCCATCAACCTTCATATGTGGCAATGGCATGAAATAATCTTTATTCTAGATTGCCTCTGTTAGCTAGAGTATTAACACTCTAAGAGGGGTCACTTGCATAATTGGATTCTGGATAAAGAACAGCCAGATTCTTGAAACTTTTCCTGGGTGCTTCTAGTCTCCTTCCCTTTATCTATCTTCTACCTTTAATACCCTTCCCTGGGTAGTCATTCTAAAGGTCTCCTCAGTGAGTCGTTTGTCCTAGCCAGTGATACTGATTAGACCACTTCAGTATACTTTTCTATATATACATGATTATTTGCCAGCTTTAGTAGTTCGGTGAGTGTTTTATGTTGTTGAAATGATAAGGCATATATAAATGGCCCATCCTCCAAGCATTAAGTGAGTGTTGCTTGAGCGACTATGGGTTCTAAATCTTTGATCTATCATCTCTCATTAGAAGTGAGTAATGAACTTCTTTAGGGACTCATCAGGTTCTTTTCTCATCTACATTAGCAAATTATTTGGTGAACAACCTTTTGAACTTAAAGAACGATATGATGACTTCTAAAGGCAAGCATGAGAACCACATAATGGTCGACACCTTAAAATTGGTGAAAAAGAGTTGGCATTTCATCACATCATCTAAGTCCAACAACAACATGGTTGACTTGAAATAGGTTATATGGTTGGTGTGGTCTATCTAACTTTTGTATGATTTAATATGTAGGATTATGAACCTATGGAAAGGGTGAGCTTCTAAAATCTTCATAGAGAAAGCATTGTTTGGCTGTAACTATTTATTTAACACACCCTTTTCTTCACTAGTGCCATAGGATTCATCCTTAGAGTTAGAGATCTTGGATGGATAAGAGGTAGACACCTTAGATAAGTGGTTTCTTTCTCGCCGAGCTGAATGAGTAGTTGATCTTGTGTATCCTTCATTCTCTTTTACTTTGGGTTTTTCATAGTCTTCTTTTTGATGGCCATCTGCACCAGGAAAGTGATTTTGTCCTCCATGTCATGCAAATCTTGTTGAGTTGTGAATTATTAGATGCTTCACTCCATGTTTGAAGAGCGATCTCGCATTGAAGGTCCTCCTTCACTTTGTATCAGGCTTCTAGTCTTTATCCTCATTCACGCTGATGACATCTAAAAAGATATTGAATCAAAATCTATCTATAGATGGAGGAAGAACCTTCTGAGATACTTGGGAAACAAAGTTTGGCAGGAAGACTACAAGCAGGAGAAAGAGAAGAAGAAAAGTGTAGGAGAAATAATAATCGTTATTGCTCAAAATTGAAGTACAAAGTATAAGGGTCTAGAGTGACAGCCCCAAAAGTTCTCCCCATAAGAAAGATGCCCCAATTTTTATAATACCAAGGGGTGATCATACATGGAAAATACATATAAATTAAGTCTAGTACAAATAAATTCTTGCCTGTGTTGATGGTGGTGTGTTGTGAGTGTAGATGTTTCAATTGTTGGAGGCAAGTAGCCCATCATCAGATGAGTATGCGAGTGAAGATGGGACTAAGAGTAGTTGTTTTGTTACTTTGAGTAGTTTCCTTCTATTGGTGAGTAGAGTTATGCCTTATCCTTTGAGTTATTATCCTCTAATTATTTGGCTCGCAGGATTAAGTCGATCTTCCTTATTGGCACATCTCCTGATGAGTATATTTATTCTTGGTTATCAAGTCCCCTTTATATGAGTATACTTATTTTGAT
Organism: Cymbidium sinense; assembly: GCA_021442155.1. Classification (NCBI taxonomy): domain Eukaryota; kingdom Viridiplantae; phylum Streptophyta; class Magnoliopsida; order Asparagales; family Orchidaceae; genus Cymbidium; species Cymbidium sinense. The sequence continues at coordinate 51,735,695 of CM038215.1, forward strand.
AACTAGACTCTCTTAGGCCTACCCACTATATTGGGTATACAACATAATTAGCCATTCATAAAGACCATTAATAGTCTTGAAAGTTATCTTCTATTTGTCTCCTAGTTTGATTCTTATCTGGTGGTACCAACTCTTTAAATCAATCTTGGAGAATAAAGTCAAAGTCAAAATAAGTTCTAACATATCATTCAGCTTAGGTATGGGAAACCTATATTTCATTATGATCTTATTCACTACTTTACTATCAACATGCATCCTCCAAGTACCATTATTTTAGGGGTCAAAAAGGTTGGTATTGCATAAGGATTACCCTTTTTCATGGGTTCATCTATAATGGGGTAAATTACATATTTATGAACCAATAATTAAATCTATGGCTTGTTGTTTGTCTCTTAAAAGTGGTAACTCATCAGGTAAGTCATTAAGAGTTAAATTAATATATTTATATAGTAGATTTGACATTACAACAAGTTTGTGGTGTTCCATGGTATCTAAGGTAACCTTTAAGGTGTAGGATAAATAGAGAAGTTGGGACAGTAAATTCTCTGGCTCAACTTCTAGACCCTAAGGTTTTGATGTGAATTCCAAGAGGATTATGTCTATCAAGGTATATATTAGAAGTATGTCTCCTATCACTAAGAGAGGACATTATAATCAATTGAAGTTTTGTATTTTTCTTTTGACTAGGTTTGGATTGTCTTTTAGAAGTAGACTTATATGGATGCATAGAGAAAATCTTATATGTGGTTATGATCGGCCTCTTTTTAGTGGGTCATACTGTAAATAACTTTATGGTTGTATTATTGTACTTGAATATATAAGTATTTTCTTGATCATAAAAGATCATATTTAAATCACAAAGCCAAGATTTTCCTAATAGTATATATGTGATTTTTCTAACATGGACATCACACTAGATTTGATTAATATAGCAACCTATCTTAATAAGAACAAGGCTCCTACATGTAATAGGGAGATATGTGTGATTCACTTAAATGATATCAAAGGGTTTTGGATGAGGTTTAGTCTTAAGATTTGCTTTAGTAATAACATGGGTTGATATGACATTCATGACACTACCTTCATCTATTACTAGTTTACACATTTTTTTTCTTACATAGGACATTCATTGAAAAATATTTCTCCTCTAGTCTTCTTTGTCCATAGATGTATTCATGCACCTTAGTATTGACATTGAGTTATTTATAATGGGATCCACTTCTTTGTCTAATAATGTGTGTCATCCTTTATTTCTTCTATATCCTCTCCTTCTTATAATTTATTTGCCTCATTTAAGAACATGATTTTATCTTTACACTGATTGTACATATGATATTTTTTTAAAGTGGACTATCTCTCTCACATTTTTTGAGGTAGCTTTAGTAGTGGTCGTATGGGATTGAATGCTAGATATGGAAGGGTTAGGTATATTAGTAGAACTTTCAAGTTGATATGTGGATGGATATTTAGATGACATTTGGATCTTTATCTTAGATGTGGATATTGGTTTCATATGCCTTTCAAGGAGAAAAGCATAATGAAAGACATTCTCTATAGTTTGGTACTCATGAAGCTCTATCTCATTTTTAATGTCCCTTCTTAGGCCAATGACAAACTTATTGGCTAATTGCCATTTTTAATCAATGTTGTGTGTCTTGGCTACTAAGTCCTCAAATATATTTGAGTATTCCACTACTTGCATACTTTCTTGTCTATGAGTCATTAATTGCTATGGAGCTTCTTATCATAGTTCCTAGGATAATATTAAGCCTTTTAACATTTATTTCATTTCTACCCATGTCATAAGATTTTTACCAAATCTTTCCGCCTTAGCTAGAATATTATTCCAATAAATTTTTGTTTGACCTACTAATTTCATTTTAGTTTTTTGGTATTCAACTTTATGATACCAATCAAAGAACTCCTCCATCTGGGTAAGCTAATCTAGAAACTTATTGGGGTTATGAGCACCATCATATATTGGGGCTTCTATCTTAATTTTTTTGTAGGTTTGTGTAAAATTTTATGAAGCCTAAGATGATCATGTATATGGATATTTCTCAAGTATTTCTTTCTAGAAGGATAGTCTTCTCTAGGTAGTTTAATATTTTTCCTCTATTGTGACTTCTAGGGCCTACTAATGTCGGATAATTTATGGAGTTTGAATCCTAGTACTCAATGTTTGAACATGGGCTGCTAAGTTTATGATAAGATCCTCTACTCTAGTGAGCTTCTCCTCACTTTGCATAGTTATCTCATCTACCATTTTAGTTAATTATTTTAGTAAATCTAGACCAACATATGTGGGTGGCATAATTGAAACAAAGGAATCACAAGTACAAATATGTCACACCAAAATGGTATTTTAAGAGATATTTTATGCTTACTAGTTTTGAAATGTAATGAGATGAAATAGTTTAAAATAAATTAGCCTTCAATAAACACAAATTAAATTTGGATAATATAAAACATTAAGTAAACACACATGAAGAGATTATCACAAAATTCTTAAGAATATGAGTTTAGTTTTTATGTAAGGTTTGCATCATAGGTTTGCTTATTTAGTGAGCACTCTCTTACTAAATTGGTTACTTTGACTTGCACGTGAGGGAGAGTACAAGACATTTGTTGTAATCTTAGCTTTGAATTAGTAAATTCCTAGCTTAGGTTGCTATGCTTGAACGTAGGTCAATTTTTGGGGTTTGGCTGAACTACATAAAAATCGATGTGTTCTCTTTTAACATTTCATGCACCTTTACTTTTTTTAATTGTTGCTTGTTGTTGGTGTGATTCATTAAAGTGTAACCATTTATAATTAACTATTCTTCAAAACATTTAAATCAAATTTTATTTTGAAAATAATTTTAAAAACCTAATTCACCCCTCCTCTTGGGTGCCATAACTGCATAACAAGTTTAACCTACTTGCTTCAAATGGGTCAAGTTGAACTTTATAACTTATTTAGTCATTTTTAAATTTGAATTTATGTTTAGTTATCTTCAAATGATCATTTGTAATGATTTTGATTAATTGATTTCATTGAATTTATTAGATTTTGTTTTGAACCCAAGTTGACCCATCTTGGATTTAAATGAATTAAGTCGGGTTTAATTAAGTCACATGGATAATTTGTCATAAATAAGATGTTTTAAGATTTAAATCATGTTTTATTAAGTGTTTGATATGATTTTGAAAAATTAATTTTTTTAATTTGAAGTTGGGTTTTGATTTTGACCCACATTGATCCAAACTAGGGTTAATGAGTTAAGATGGATTTCCTTAAGTCAAATGACCAAATTGGTCAAATTAAACTCAAATACTAGTTGAATTATGTTTAATTATAATTTTGAAATGCTTTATGTTGTTTCATTTGGATTAATTTTAATTTAGTTTCAATTTGTACTTAATAGGGTTCATTTGGGTTTACATGGGTCAAGTGACCTAATTAACCCAATTGAACCTTCATAGAATTTAGATTTATTTATTTTTTATGTTTGGGCATATTTATTTAATGGTTTTGAGCTTTTGAGATGGTTCAATTTGATGAAATTTTAGTTGGTTGACTTTTAATTTTGTGGGGACCACATGCATCAATTGGGTCAACCACCCCAACTACCTTAATATTGACTTAATTAAATTTAGATTTCTATTGAACAGTACTAAGATTGTTTGATTCAAATTCTCTTTATAATTGAATTATCTCAAATCTCAATGAGTTCTACTAGGTTGTCTTAAACTTTTACCTTAAGGTATTGAGTTTAATTTGATTTTGGTTTCAAATTTATTTTTAATTTTAAAATTTGGTTTGATTCAATTTATTATCTAATTTTAGAAACACCTACCCATTAAATGTAGTGTCTTAAGTGTCTAATTAGGAAGCTCCTAATCTAAGATTAGAATGATGTCAACCTTATCCAAAATAGAGGTCAATAGATGGACTCCAAATATGTGTGGTGGACTAGCTAGAGTACACCACACATATTGGCATTGACCAAACTAATCAACGTATCCTATGAAGATTGGTGAAGCGCAAACATGGAGAGAAGGATGTCATAGTGATTGTGGAGAAAGGGATGCTTTCATCCACCAAAGTAAAAGAGAGATGAAGATCTTCCACTGATTGAAGTAGAAGAAGTCTAAAGTTCTCACTCAAGTAGAATGGTAGTGAGAGATCACCGAATCTCTCAGATGGCAGGCCATCAAGTTCCAACCAAAGAGTTTTCACTCCAAATGTCACATACAAAACCAAAAGTCATTCATTAGGTTATAATAGGTATTTAAATAAGTATAATACTCCAATGGATGCACCCTTTGGGGAGAAAACTACAAAAAAACTAAAAAACTTAGAACAATCATTTTGCAGCTCCATAACACCACGAACCAATGCTGCAGCACCATAATACAACACCGTGGCACCATATCCTAGTGTCAAGGTGCCAGCTTCTCGATTCCCACACACTAAAATCTATAGAGTGTAGCATCGAGGTGCCAAATAGGTAGTGTTGAGGTGCTAGACACACACCTATAAAATTAAATACATAAACTCACATATTTTCAACTACAACTCTAATATGATACTTACAAATGATTAAATATACCCATTATTACATAATATAACACATGAAACATAAATCCACATATAAAGCCTACTAAAATTCTTTCTAAGTTCATGCTTTGGCTTATGACCTAGTGTAAGTCCATTCCTCCTTTAATGTGCTACATTAAAGATTATAAACAACAATGTTCACAAAGGTTTGAACTTTAAATTTTATATTTAGCTTTGATTTTAATTTAAAATTTTATTTTGAATTTGAGTGTGAAATATATGCATGAACTACCTTAGATTATTTTAATTTGAAAGATTTATTCTTAGAGGAATCTAGATTCAATAGTCTCTAAGAAAAATAAAGATGTTATTAGGAAAAAACTTATCAAGGAATATAATCCTAACATATTCATGATATCTAGTAAAGATGCCTCTGAGGGACTTATTCTCATCTTGAATACAAGAAGCTTTAGTTCCTATTAGTTTTTAATGGCTAACCTAAGAAGAAAGCACAAAGAATTACATCTTTCTAGGTGGGACTAGTCAAGTGGTATTATAAATGACCAACCAACTTAAGGGGGGATCTATAAGTGTTTGTATTGGAATAGACCAAATCCTAAGATTTTCTTTTAGCAAGGATGCCGCTGAGGGACTTATTTCTAACTAATTGTACTAGAGAGGTGGCATGCGATTGTTGATACTTACTCCTACTCTCATTATACTAATCCCTAAAGGATTCCATGATGGATACTTCCTTCTATTTAGGGGTTTTATTGATAGGCAGTGGCTTTATGGTGGCTTAGTTCCTAGCTTAATAAGATTCAACTAATAGGAAGGAGCCTTTAATGGCTTAATTCCTTGAATAGTTCTGAATGAGAAAATAGTCTAATTCTTAGCATGAACTTAGTGACTTTACACAAAAGTCGGGACAATGCTTAAGGTTCTTATTTGGTTGGCTACTATAATGGGGCCTTCATTGGATTAATTCCAATTTAAATAGCTTAAATAAGGAAATGGGGACTTCAATGACTTATTTCCTAATAATCACTTCATAATCCTTAAGATTTTGACTAATAAGAAGGGGTTGCATGGACTTTATCCTAACCTAAATAGTCTAAACAAATGGGGCCTTGATGTGTTAATTCCATTATTAATAGGTATTCTAGAAAATATACCTTCAGAGATTTACTCTTAATTAGTTGGATTAGGTATTTGAAAAGGGCCTTGGTGGTTTAATTCTAATTTAAATAGCTAGAATGAGGAATGAGATCTTAAATGGCTTAAACCCCAATCCTTGATTTTTTTCCCATAAAAGCATGTCACTAAAGGACTTATTCTTGACTTTAAAATTATTGTTAGAAATAGAAATTTTTAAAATTATCCATTCTCAGTGACATAAGTCCCTATGGTATATTTTAAACACATGGTTTGACTTTAAACTTACATCCAAAAAAAAATTAAAGTACATGGTTTGCTTTAACTTCCATTAATGGAATTGTTTCAGCCTATTTACAAAAGTAGTTAGTTGTAGTCTATATAAAATGATAATGTTTTGATGATGGAGGATCAATACCCTATGGTTTAAGTACCAGAACTTTCAAAGTGCTAATAGGTGATTTTTGGATGTAATATATTAGGAAGTTGAAGTAACCACACCATATACCTAGCATTGCTGACCACGACATGCAGTTTCCTTGTAGTCATCAATAATTGAAGGCCATAAATATCCAAGTACTAAAATTTTTAATTTCATTTTGGGCCTAGATTGGTGAGCACCACAAAATCTGGAATGTACCTCATTTACAATCTTGTGATCTTCTTGTTTATCTAAACATTGTAACCATATGTGATCAAATGACCAATGACACAACACACCATTGATCAATGAATAAGATAAAGCTTGTTTCTTAATTTGATTTGCAAATAATTTATCTTATAGAAGCCTTCCCTCACTTCAATAGTCAATAAAAGACTATCTCCAATCATTTTATTCTTGACCTTCAGTGAGAGTGGTTATTCCTTCAATCTCTATTTCTCTATTCATGTAGTCTAGATCTATAAGAGCTAGAATCTACTAGTTTTGCATCTTTTATAGATATTGATTCTTTTTCTGGGCACATAATCTCCTTTATAAGCTTTTCTAAGGCATCAGCTATGGAATTATCTTTACTAGATATCCTATACAAAGTCACAAAAGGAATTTATTTGAGTAATTTCATTATACATTGATGATTTTAAAAAGTTTTGGGTGTAATACTTTCTAGATTCCCTCACATGGTTAATAACCAGTTGGGAATCTCTAAAGAATTTAATTTCTTTAATATCCATGAGGATGGTTAATTCCAAACAAGTTTTAAGAGCTTCATATTTAGCTTCATTACTTGTACAAGGCTAGGATAATTAGTTGGAATATTACATCATTTCTTTATTTGGAGTTATAAAAATTAATCTAATTTTTGTCTCCCAGAGATGTAAGAATTAAACTTTTTTACCTTTTTGAGAGGAGGCTACACTATCAAAATATATCTCCCAGGTGGAATTATTATTGTTTTCCTTTAAATTCATGATCTACTCATCAAAGAGATCATTATTCAAAGGAGAACCCTCATAGAGTGGGTGTGTCATTAAGAAATTAGCTACAACCTAACCTTTTATAACCTGATGAAGAATAAATATAATTTTAAATTTCAATAAAATCATAGACCAACATGCCAAATGTTCAAAAAACGTTGGGTGGGTCATATTATATTTCAAAGGGTTTATTCTTGAAATTAAATTCACTTTATGTGAAAGCATACAATTCCTCATTTTTTGGGCAGCAAAAATTAAGCTAAATAATACTTTTCAATAGGTAGATAATTCTTTTTCACTAGGTTGAGTTTGTGGTTTAGATATAAAGGGTATTTTCCTTGCCCTCCTCATTAATTTGAGCTAGTAAGGCTCCGAGGGATTCATCTAAAGCTACAGTGTATGAAATCAATGACTTTCTAGGAATCGAGGCAACCAAATCAAGAAGATTCATTAAATATTATTTAAACTCTCAAATGCATTTTGACATTTTCATCCCAAATAAATTTAGAATCCATCTTTGGTAATGCCACAAATGGTTAGCATCTTTTAGCTAAGTTTGATGTGAATCTTCTTTGATATGCAAGCTTACCCTAAAATGATCTTAATTGTGCAAGAATTCTAGGTAGCAGCATTTTTATAGTAGATTTAATTTTCTTAGGATTGAGTTCCATTCCATAGAATCTCACCACAAATCCTAAATATTTTTTCTAAAGTTACCCTAAAGGCACACTTCAAAGGATTCATTTCAAGGTTATAATGGCATAACCATTCAAAAAATAATTCTAAGATCATAAAGATGACTCTTATTCTTTGCCTTTTATGGCTAGATCATCAATGCATCACTCAACTTGATTATAAATTATATCATCAAAGATCTTAGTCATTTCTCTTTGATAAGCAACCCCTACATTTTTGAGATCGAATGGCATGATCGTGTAATAGAATATCCCAATCAGGGTTCTGAACGCCATATGTTTTTCATCTTTAAGAACTATTTTAATTTGGTTGTATCTTGATGACCCATCCATAAATAAGAAAATTTCATGTGATGAGGCTATACCCGCCATAAGTTATGGTATCAATAATGGGCACATATCTTTAGGGAAAGCCCTTTTTAAGTCTCTATAATCTATGCATATGTGTATTTGACCATTCTTTTCTTTATTAGTATAATATTAGAAAACAAAAAAGGATGCTTCTATTCTCAGATAAAGTAAGCTTCAATTGGTTTCTTTACCTCTACAATCGCTTATTGTTCAATTTCTAAGCACATGCATCTTTGGGCTTATTTTATTATAATTACATTTAGTTTAATCTCTAACTTATGTACTACAACATCTGAAGACAAACTTGGCATTTCATCATATTTTTAAACAAACTAATCCTTATATTTAGAAAGTAAATTAATTAGCTCATAAGAACCTTTTGGACCTAATAGAGAACTTATAAAAGTTGGACATGGGTCTTCCTCAATTCCTACATTGTTTTCTCTCAATTTATCAATAGTGTACTTTATTTCTTCTTCAAGTTTTGAGGGTGCATTTTAAATTGTATAATCATCTGAATTATATGATATTTCAAGACATAATTCTTTCATGGAATTGGGTGAACTCTCAAAAAATAGATTAGATTATACATGATTACTTATTAATAAGTAATACTCATCATTATTTAGAGCTCCAATAGTACCAAATCTAATGCCAGCTTTAGTCTTTTATTTTTTATATTTAATTTTTCATAATCTCTCCATGCATTAGGTTGTACTTTTGAGCCAAACATGAGGAATTAAGCCCTATTTAGTTGCATTTTTAACACAATCAGGATACCCGTTAAAAGAAAGTTCTATTATTTTATTAGAAGATGAATCTTGAAGCTTTACATATACTTTTGAGCTTAAAGATTTAGATACAAAATAAAATTTTGATAACATCCCAATCTCTCATAAAAGGTTAGGGGTCACTTTGACTTCTAAGTGTGCAATCTTATGTCAATTATGGTTCATCTTTATATGCTTGGACCTCCTCTTAATTACTATTTGATTCTAATAAAATCTCAAACTTTATTAAGCCATCAATTTTATTTAAATCTTCATCAAAGTTAGATTCCAAATCAATTTGAATTACAGGAGGTTCCTTTTATTATTTTCTTTTTCTTTTTCCTACTATTATTATTATTTTTATCTATTTTGATATATTCTTTTATTTTATTTGATGCCTTAATAATTCTAGATCTCATAGAATCAGTCATTTGCCTTTTAAGCATATAACAAGTAGCATCCTTGTAGAGCTCAATTTCATGAATAGAAAATGGTTGTATATCTTCTTTGATAATAACTTCTGCTATATCCCTTGCATATTTAATACATTGGTGAAGTGATGAAATAACCATTTCATACTTATGTATCCATGGTCTACCTAAAAGAGCATTAAAGGGCATCTCTAAATTGATAATATGAAATTTTACTTTGATTTTCAATCCATTTATCGAGTTATTGAACCCAATGCATCTTCTCCAATTTTATTAAATCCTCATATAACATTATATCAAAATTAAGCCATCATTTATTGATGATAATTTCTTAAAATTCATAATATTGATTTAAGCGCCACGATCGACTAGGACTCTAGATAGTCTATAGTTTTTCACCTTAATTGAAATGTAGAGGGGTTGATTATGGTTAGTAGTTCTCAAAGGTAAATTTTTGACAAAGAAAGCTACTTTAGGGACTTTTCTAAAATAATAAGCCTCATTAGAAAAGGTTGCTGCTAGTTGTGTGAGGCATATCTCTAAGCCGAGTAATGCCTTGATTAATGTTTCCTTTATATTCTTAGATAGAATAAGGGAATCATAAATGCTTAACCTAGCAAGAAACTTTTTAAGATGGGATAAAACATTTTGTTTCCTATCTTTAAGGGCTTGTATCCTAAGCCACCTATTCCTAGTTTTTATTTGAATTTTAGTTGTTAGGGAGGCTTAAAAGTTGAGCTTAATCGGAAGTGCTAGGAAAAGAAAGAACAGGTGCCTTTTCAATAAGCAGTTTAGTTTTCTTTAAAGTATGACTTATATGAACTCTCTCAGTGGTTCCCATAACTACCTCTTTCCTAATAGTAGGAGTGCTATTGGGTACCCTAGAAAATTATAAGATGGGATTCTTACCCATAATAGTTATAATAGGAGCCAAAGTCACTCTGTTAATGGTGATGTTGAGATCTTCAAAAGTAGCTCCAAATTTTATTATAGAGTCATCAGGTAATTTTTCACTATCGATGGAGAAGTTAATCCCAAAAGTTTTAGCAAAGATAAGTTATCCAACTGTATTTCTATTTTAAGCTAGAAAATTATGTCAATTATAATAAAATTTGACTAAAAGAATGAAGTAAAAAATTTTGACTTCTTAAATGATCTTTTTAGCCATTTTTATTATTGAAAAATATTTAGAATTTTATTTTGATAGTTAAAATGTATAAATTATAGGGCCCACTAATTTGATTTCAATAAATATGGTAGTCTTACAACTTGTTTTATGGATGTTGGGTAAGCCCTATCGAGGATGCAGTGAAGAGATACCCAATTGAAAGAAATATATATATATATATATATATATATATATATATATATATATATATATATATATATATATATATATATATATATATATATATATATATATACCAAAACTCATGAGGTTATTATGACACCTCAAAGGGTTGATAACTTCATCCTTCTTTGGTAAAGTTTAGATCATAAAAACTCATGAGGTTATTATGACACCTTAAATACTTTATAACTTTATCTTTCTCTAGTAGAGTCTGAGTCACCAGAACTCATGAGTTTACTATGACACTTTGATGGGTTTATAACTTTGTAATTTTTCTGTAGAGTTTGAGTAATCAAAAATCATGAGGTTACTATGAAACACCAAAAGTTTTGCAACTTTATTCTTTTCCAATAGAGTTTAGGCCATCAAAACTCATGAGGTTACTATGACATCTCAAAGGGTTTGTAACTTTATCTTTCTTCGATAGAGTTTGAGCCACCAAAGTCATGAGATTACTACAATACCTTGAAGGGTTTGCAGCTTAATCCTTTCCTTGTAGAGTCCAGGTCATCAACAATCATGACTCTACTATAACACCTCAAATGGTTTGTAACTTCACTCTTTTCTAGTAATGCCAAAACTCAACATTCTAAATAGGGTCACATGATTGAGTATGGGTAATCCAGATTCATCTTTCACTTATCAAACACATTGGATAGAGTTGTCATAACATTGTGTTAATGATTGGTAACTTCATTCGCTAGTTAGGTTTCTAGGAGGTTTAGGCCTTCATGATCCCATAAAAATGGATTGTAACCTTACTTAGGCTAGGTCTGGATTACTGCAAGCCTAAGGAATGGATTTGCTATAATCAGTGATGGTGTATAGTTCAACCTATAGAGTGCTACTTGTCCTGAATATGCTCTTTATGTGAGTCATCAATTACAACATTGTGTCATTGTACACTCTTATCATCATCATCAAGTGTTCCTAGTGTCATTTTTTTTTTCATTCCCCTAGAAATCCATTGGATTAGATCACACAATTAGTAGGAGGTATTTTCAAGACACTTCCTTGTGGGTATGCTTTCGAAATAAGGTTAAGCTACTCTCATATGATGATTAACCCTACAAATTATAGTGAATAAGTCAAGATGATTGCATATCCACATTATAGTACAATAATCAATTTTGTGTTTTAAATCTAGTATTTCCCATGACTTCATGCATTTGAGACCATGCACTAGATATGTCTTCATCCTCAACTTTTCTAAATGAGTAAGGTCAAATATATTTGCGAGACTATGCCTACTACCCTATGATAATGAGATAAGAACTAAAACCATAATTTAATAAATCAGTTATCAAATCAAGAGATCAATTATGGACAAGTTGCCCTCTTAGTTTAATTGAAACTCATGTGCCTAGAGGTGATCCTATAGGAGCGATTGACTATATCCAGAGATGCTCATGGATGAATTTGTAACCAAAGCTCAAATGACATCCTCATAATGATAAGTAATGAGGTTACCTCAAGTCAGCAGGTTGAGTTTAAGGAATATATCTTATGCTCATTCAAAAGTTTGTTCACCTAAAAGAGAGCATTGTTCCTCTATGAAGCAACATATTCCATGGGTAAAGCTTTTTCCTAGTATGCAAGTCTATTAAGAGCATTATCAAGAGAAACAACATCTTATATATAAGTCTGTTAAGTGCATTACTAGAATTATATTCTCTTTATGGTGTTGAAAGGTTGAATTAAAAGGTTTAAGTTTGCCTTTCCTTTCACTAGAAATTAAAAATAGGACTACTCTTTATTGACACACTTGTTATTAATAGGAAAGAATGACAATGAATAATCAACTAGTCATTGGGCCCACCTTATAGGAGTCGACCCGCTTAAAGGATGAGAAACTTGAACCCCTATAAGCTAGGAATTAGAGCTCTAGTTTCTAGGCTCATCGACTATAGGAATACACTTAATTTCATGAAGATGATCTTTTAATTAAGTTAACTACTAGACAATAGAGGATTCTTGGTTAAGAATCATTTGGAGGAGTCTAGAACTAAATAAACTCTCCAACATTTTGCCAACTAAAAAGTTCTTAGTTAAAAGCTTGTTGGTCGAGTCCAGCCACCAAAATCCATTAAGAAAAAAAAACTTCTTCCAACATTTATGACATATCTTTTTGAAATGCCATAAATGTTGAGGGTCTTTTGTTGACATCAAAAATATCAATAGAGTTGAACTAAAAATCCATCTTAAGAAACCAACACAACTAACTTAATCATCATATTGGATTAGCCCTAGTAAGCTTTATGGTGAACCCATACTTTTTTAAATTTTCCATACAACTTAGGTCTAAATTTAGTTGACGCTGAAGTAGACCTATTTCATTACTTTAGTTAAACCCTTCCTAGTGAATAAAGTGTTGAATCTAGACAATCAAATCCATCTCAATGACTCAATTGCTCTTACAATTGATCATGAGATTCTAAGGTTTGACTTGCCCAACATCAAAAATATCTTGGGAGACTTGACCTAGGGTTGAGTCAAAGGAAACCATCTACCTCTACAATATGCTTAAACACATAAGTCGATCCCTTCCTCTTTCAACACTATCAAACATGATGATTAATTTGAACTTTAGAACATATCACTTGGATGTCTGAAATAGATAATTATAAATCTATGCTAATTATATATCATTAATCCAATCTTAGGACAAACTTAAGTTAAAGCTCTAAAAAGCTAATTAATATTTAGATAAACACTTTATGGGTCTAAAAATAGGTTCAAGTCCATCAAATTAAACCCATTATTCTCTTTTTAACCCAATCTAACCTTGTTTGAATAAGATGATTTAAATAGGCCTAAAAACCAAATCAATTCTCCAAATTGGACCCAAAAAGTTGTCTTATTCTATCATATATTCTCATTATTTTATTAGCTCAATTCTTCATTAACTTATGTCCAACAAATCATAAAAGTGTTATGACCCATTAAACACTCATATGCTACTTAGTGATTTAATTAGACTAACTTAACCTCCATAATAAAACAAACCCTTTAACCCCATAATAGTCAAGGATGACCTGAATAATTGTCTACTTCAACCCAAGGGGATCACCCATATTACAAGAATCAAATAAATTATATGAGTCATTGTGTCTAAATAAAACATAAATGAGTGTAACCTCAGTTTTAAGTTGGAATTGACCAATCAAATGATCAAATTTCTTTGTGAAATTTGGCATAGGGCTAAGGAAAATGTGTAAAAAAAACTATTAATCCATCTAAATTTTGTTTGACCAACTTATGTGGGTCAAGCTAATATCTCAAAAGAATGAGTCTTAATAAAAAAAAAAGAATGAGTCTTAATGGGTCAAAATTGACCCATTAAATAAAACACCAGAGAAAACTTTGCTCAAACTCAGTGATTGAGTAATTTTCTCTATTTTTTCTTATCCAAAATTATCATACTAAATTTAGGGTAATTGTTGAGTCACCTAAGTTATCCATTAGGTGATTAATGGAAGTGAAACTCTTCAAATGGTAGCTACCCTTGGAGCCACTTGAGCCAATCCTTATCCCTTGCGTAGATACTCCCCCACTTCCCTCAATATCATCTAGCTACAACCAACCATTAATTACTAGTAAACCAAGCTTAACCATGCATTGAGATCTAGTTTATTTGGGCCTAAAAATAGGCCTTCAATGTGGCCAATTAAAGAGGTTGAACACCGTCCCCTGAGCTCCCTGAACACCACCACATCACCCCCTTACCTCCTTAGCTGTGTAATTGATCAAGAGGCCAAGATACAACCATAGCTCAATGGACTTTGGTTAACATGATGAACTAGAAGAAGGCAATCTAAGAGAAGTTGTAGTCAAGTTAATTATGAAATTAATCATACTCACAGTAAGGCCAACATATGTATATGATTAATGTATAATCTAGTGTAGATTCATGTATATGAAGATATGATATATGCAAGTATTCTAAGATTTTTTTTTAAAAAAAAAATAGTCAAGATTTTCATGGCTTGAAATGATTTAGATCATGATTGGGCAATGATTTTAATCATAGAAATATGAATTGATTTATATTTAAAGGCAAGACTTAACTAGTGTCACCCATTTACTAATTATTTTGTATCATTAAAATTTATTTTAATTCTTATTATAATTTATCTACTTTTATTATTTAATTTTGAAATTATGTGATTAGATTTTATAATTTTTATGATTTGAAAATTATTAATTATTTATTTAATTTATAAAATAATTATTTTCACTTTCAAAATGAGTTTCACCATTGAAATCATCAAGAAAATTCATAAAAATTTTATAAGATTGATTATAATGAACTTGGCTGCAAATTAATCTTTTGAGTATGATTAATTTGATCTTGACCTTACTTTGTCCATTGGATTGATTATATTAGTCAATCCCTTTTCCACTTGTTTACATAAAAAAAGAAATAAAATAAAATAAAAAATATAAAAAATAAATTTATTGGCTATAGCGTCGAGGCGTTGTCTTCATCTTATAGAAGAAACAACTGCCCAGTTCAGATGTCGAATTATGATACAACACCATAGTGTCATGGTCTTGGTGCTGAGGCACTGCTTAATTGCCTAGTCCAGCTATCAAATTATGGTATGGCGTCACGACACCATGATCTTGGTGCTAAGGCACTGCACCTGCTATTAAGAGGGAATAGTTATCAAACCACTCATATAAATTGAAGCAGTTCACTCCAAAAACTTTTCCTCATTTACTCTACTATCTCTGAACAGTGCTCACACTTCACTCTAAGTTTTCTTACCAAGTAAAGAATCTATGTTTTTTCTTACTAGTTTAACAAAATCCCACTATTGATCTTTGATCCAGTGTGAAAAACTTGGAGATTTGAAGAACACCACTATCAAAATTATTCTAGCATAAGATGAAAACTTCCTCCCCTCCATTGATCTTAGATCTAAAATAAGAGAGAAGAGTGCTTTGCACTATATAATTTTAAAACTTAGTGCTGATAAGGAGAAATGCTCCCAAAATTAATAAAAAATTTAAAAAATTTGCACTTTAAATTCAAAATTTTGCCTATAGCACCGAGGCCCTAGATATCAACACTGTGATGTCATGCTCTCAGGTATTCATGTTACAAGAGTAGTGCTATAATGCCCAAGAATTATCACAATAGTGCTTGAATGAAATCTCTTAGTGCCATGGCGCCATAGCATTAATGTCGTGACATCATACCCACGTGTCACCTAGAATATGACTTAGAATATTTTGATAAAAATTGAAATAAAACCCCACAACATCGCAACACTGTGTCACATTGCTGCAAGAAGCATTGCAATGCTATGTCACATTGCTACATGTAAAAAAGACTTAGAAAATTTTCTGTTAAGGTGGAAATAATATCCCACAGTGTCATGGTACCGTGGGACAGTGCCATGGTGCTTGCCTCTTGAGTTCTTCATTCTATCTATAGCACCAGTGCAATAGACGATTTCACCCCGATTTGACTTTTATATAAGTGTTTAAAAATTTTATTTATCCTAAAGCATCAATAGCTACAAAAAATATATATAAGCATGCAACACAGATAATAAAAATAGAAATTTTATTTCTTCAAAAAAAATTCAAATTACAAATTACAAATTATAAATAAAAGAAATGAAGAAAAAATACAAATGAGAGAAAGCTAGTAGTTGTACTCATCACCACCATCCTCTTCCTCTTATTCCTCTTCCTCCGTGCCTGATAGCGGCAGGGAAATCACACAAGGTTGATATTGAGGCACCGTAAGGAATGAGACTTGGCTAAGATTTGCAAGATTGTAATTCTGAAATGTGTTGACTAGTGCAGTGTTGAACTGGGCCATGTAGGAGAATTACATCTATTGTTGATCCATGTGATGGTCAAATTTGTGTTCCAGCATCTCTTGCATATGACTACTCTTATCTGCCCTCTTCTATAAGTCTGAGACCTAGCTGCCAATCTCTTGAACTTGCTCAGCCAAGGACTTTGGAGCTCGGGATCTAGATCAGGGAAGACATGAACTCTCTCCCACTTCAAATCTATTCCTAAACTCTTAGATCATCCTCTTTGCTAGAGAAGTCTTCTAAAAGAGTACATCCTCATCAGGCCCTTGTACACCTAAACCATAAATAATTGAAGGGTGGCTATACCTAATAATAGTGCTCCCCTTTAACAAATTACAAATATAATTAAAAATAACCATCCAAATATCGATAGAGAACCCCTTTTGAATAACAAAAATCAAAATAGCCCTATCCTTGGTAACCTCACTTACGTTAGTAGAGGGCATAAGATTGGCAAAAATAAAATAGTGACAAACCTTAGAGGCAGTTGTCATACTGACAACAGGAAAGTTGAAAATCCTTTCTTCTTATCATTTTCATTGAACACTTTCATTTCCACCACAAAGAAAAAGAATGATCTCATCGAAACTAGGATGATCATTATAGTAGGAGAGATATTGATCATACTAAATATTACAAAGATCATAATATTCTTTTATAGTATTACTATCATAACTTACCAGCTTTCACCGAATGTATGCCTTATTGTATTAGGTGTCCTAGGTATCCTGTCCATTTGCGAAGAATTCATGCACCACCAGGATGATGCACGAGTTATTATCATAGGCTAGTTTGAGCCAACCCACTCCATAATTATCCCCTCCATGTTGCCACTAGGATTCTGGAAACCCCTTCCTAAAATTAGGTGCTTGTGAAGGAGAGCGTGCTGATACCGCTCCTCGACATCAACACTGATGACGTGGTCAACATCATTGGATGCCCTCTTCTTGCCCACAACTCTTCTAAGAGGCGTGATTAATAGTGTAAATTAGAAAGCAAAAATAGCTAGAGAGAAAGGACATCCTTAAGAAAAGGGATCATTGATTGAAAATTCTTAATAACCTGGGCCTCTATTTAAAGATTAGGACCCAGTGCCTCGACGCTCAGACATAGCACTTAGGCGCTACCCTCTCAGGTAGTAGAACAGGGCCTCCATGCAGTGGTGCCCGCATGTAGCGCTGAGGTGCTGGTCATCCCATCCCATCAGTTATCGCACGACCAAAAAGATAGATTTAATTATAATAAATTTTCTTAACTGATGGAAGCGAAAAAAGAACAACGCCGTAGCGCTCTCACCCAAAAAAGTGGTTCTTATTAAAATGAGATTGTCATTTTCACTTAAAACTCACTGCATGTCTATTCAGAATCTTGACCAGTGTCATAACTCTACAAGGCCATGCCACAGTGTTATGAAGCGGCACTGCAATGCAGTTCAAATGATCAAATGACCAATAATATTAGCACCACGATGCTACATACGTAGCCTTGAGTCACTGAGGCTCCAGGTTATCTACCCCGTGCCATGCCACATAAGCACTGTGCTCCATTATCACAATGTCATGGCACTGGATCCCAGTGCTAAGGCACTAGGTCCAAAAATGAGAATTTTATCAACTTTTAATAAAATTCAAATTTTTATTCATTTTCTACACAAACACTATTATGCTAACCTAATATGTGGATAATTCATTTTGGCATTCCAAAGAGATGTAAGCGCTACCTTCTATTTGTTCACCATGTGAACATCTATTCGTTCACCATGCAAACACCCTATAATCCATTCACCGCATGAAAAAATTCATATCCATCCACCATGTCGACAACCTTAATTTTTGGCATTCTAATGAGATGTAAACCCAACCTCTTATTTGTTCACCATGTGAACATATATTCATTCGCCATGTGAACACCCCATAACTATTCGCCACATGAACAAATTCATATATGTCCACCATGTGGACAACCAAAATTTTTGGTATTCCAAAAAGATGTAAGCTCAGCCTTAAATTCATTTATAATGTAAATATCTATATGTTCACCATGTGAACACCTTATAATTTGTTCACCATGTACTTACACTAAAATTCTAAGTCTACTTCAAATACCTGAAATGAGGCAACCCATGGCTGCTAGTCAGATTCATTGGACATGACAACTATGTTTCTATGATGTTGGTTGGCTAGAATAATGTAATCCTGAGATGACAGAATCATGAGATCTTGATCGAGATTACACTCTTATGTCCTATAGTCATCTATACCACACACACCTCTAAGACACCAACTACATATCAAATAGATATGCTTATTTCCAGCCTTAATAGAGAGTTCTCTCTTACTATAGTAAAAGGGGTAATTAATAATAGAGGCTTGCATCCATAGGAAGTAAAAACTAAATCTAAATAAACCCCTAACATAAATATTAGGGGAAATCTGGTTGAATAAATATCAATCTGCCTCATAAAAAATATACTCCTATCCATCTCATAATGATGGAAGAGCACATCTTTAAATGTATTTTTTCTAAGTGATCAGATTTCTTGAGACACCGCTAGGGATGTACTTCTCTCTCCATCTCTGGTTGCAAAAATATGGTGTTGTCATAGACTTAAATAAAGAGTTATAATCTTTTAAAATTTGAAGATCTACGATCAAGTTTCTCAAAGGCAAACATCAATAATATGATTACTATCAAGCTCGGTGAGGGATCCACAGTAAGATTCCCTCAGGAGGAGCTACTCTCTAGTTCAGAAAAATCTCAGAGGTTGTCCAGTTTCTACCAGCTGGACCTCTCACTAAGTTTGTGATCAAGGGCATTGGAATGCCAAAGGCATTTTTCAAGGGAATAGGTCGAACGCCATCATTTTGAATGCACCAAAAAAAACTCAAAGAGAAGATTATCAAAGGAAACATAAACCACCCATGTTCAGAATAAGATGGCCAAAATGCCCAAGTTGAAATTCATTGTTGTCAACCCACTCAGAAATACATCATGGGAATATACTACCCCACATGATACTATCTTTGTCCCAGGCAAGCATGACTACGAAACATCTTCCTCAAGCACCAAAACATCCAAGAGGGCTCGCATAAAACATACTGCTGCTCGTAGAGCTGCTAGATTGCCTGTGCATGCTGAGCAATAATCTAACCCACTAGTGAAAGCAAGTATACCTACCAGCAACAAATTTGATCCACTTCGATGGGTCAAAAGAAGTTACTCAGGAGGAGCTATGAAAAAGTCATTTTGGGATAAGTATATATGTCTCAATTCACAAAATCAACCATGCAAGAGGAATCCATTTTATCCAAAATTTATAAGGTTCTGAAGGTTGTCAGAAATAGAAACCTTCATAGGAGAATAAAATAAATTGGTGACTCAGGTCACCAACATTATAAATTCCTACCCTAAAGAGGTAAGAATATTCAAAAATACCATGCT
Source organism: Cymbidium sinense (assembly GCA_021442155.1). Classification (NCBI taxonomy): domain Eukaryota; kingdom Viridiplantae; phylum Streptophyta; class Magnoliopsida; order Asparagales; family Orchidaceae; genus Cymbidium; species Cymbidium sinense. The sequence goes on from CM038215.1 coordinate 51,755,688, forward strand.
CATTTACAACCAAACTCCAAGTCTTTTAGCATCATAATCGGTGAACACTGACAGTAAGCCCTTAGACATAAAGACACTAAGTGGCCAATTGTCAGAAGGTCCCGACAACCACAACATACATTCAGTGAACACCAGGGTGTGGCATATGGAATATGTTTCTAGAGATCCACCATTGGGAGGCCCCACACAATTTGGGTACCAAAAGAACCCCAAATCATTGATCCTAAGCTTACCCCACTAGATGACATAGGAATAGAATTCCCCATCATCAACTGGAAATGCTAGTCTAACAAAACATAGCTAGTGGATGACGAGGAATACAATCGACTCTTCTAGGAAGATGAACATTTCCCAACTAATGGAGAGTGATCAATCCCGAACCTTCATAGCAATGATGATTTCGATCACATGAATGTCAAAACTATTTGTATGGTTGACACACGTTTATGAAATATAAACATGGCCCTCAAACAATAACATGATGGGGGACACCAAAGAACCTAATCATCAACAACATGAAGCTGAAGCTCGAGTAAAGGTTAAGATGACAGAAGAGTTAGTTGACATTGTAACAAGGTTACAATAATAAATAGGTTCTCAACTCTAGCAAAGAGATCAATAGATCGGTTATCTCAACTCCTGCCTTAATGAAATGAATGGGATGATGAAGGAGCTATTTGGTATCTTTTATTTGATTATGAATAAATCACTATGAATGCCTCTAAGGAATCCTCCAAAAATAAGCAAACCTGAGGATTGAAACTGTTGGTATGCAAAATACTACATCCAACTTGCCAACCATCCCAACACAAAGACAAGAAGCCCTTAAAGAAACTATAATAAATATCCATCAAGATGGGAATATTATTACCAAGTTTCAAGTGGAAGACTTTATAAGTCAAAAGGTTAAACTAGTTATCGCTTCAAAGATTACTGAATAACTAGTAAGAAAAGGAAGAATATATCTAGTCAAGTACGATTAAGTATAGTATCCTAAGGGATACGTTATGCTGAAGTTCAATACCTTCTCAGGCACAAAAAATCCATGACAATATTTTGGTCCAGTTTAAGGCATCATGTGGAATTACTAGCTAAAATGATGCTTTATTATTATGTCAATTCATCATCAGTCTTATCCATATGACCTTTGAATGGTATGTTGAGTTACCTAACAACTCACTAAAATATTCGTTGAGCTTGAAGCACTCTTCATCAAGAGATTTGTAGGTTTGACAAAGAAAGAAACAATTGTGGATCTCACCTTAGAGAAAAGGAGAAAGGATGAGATTATTACTAAATATATTATTAGATAGAGGAACCTAAGCATGAGGTGTGATAAGTAGTTCACAGAAAAACATATAGTGGAACTCCTCATGGGAAATATTGATAATCAAATGGCCTCATACCTTGCCATGGCTACAACTAATACTTTTCAAGAATTATTAGATCGTGTAGCCAAATTTAAAAGGTTGTCTAAATAAAAAAGGGCTTAATTCGAGCTATAGTAATAACTCTGTTGAAAGTGCAAATAGCCCAAACTACAGGAGTCCAAGAAGAATGATGTGAATATAATATTCACATTTATACTAGATAAAAAAAGAAATATAGCAGCATTAACCTTGTGACCTGCCAAAAAGCCGACAAAGGAAAAAAAAGAGTACCAACCCTTCAGGAGAAAATTGCTAAGCAGTACTCGTTGAAGAGAGAATGTACTGCTACGATTTTAAAACATACCCTAAAGTTTGGATTACAACTGCTAGAGCTACGTCAACTAGATCAAGTAGACCAAGTTGATTACCCCAGCTATTATCTCTTTCATAGGCTTATATGTAACCCGATTGAAGACTATTTTGTTTTCAAAGATTGTGTTGAGAAAAGCTATTGCAATAAGGAACATACCTTATGAGATAGCAACTTAATAAATTCTAAAAAAGAAAAAGTAAGTGTTGTTATGCACAACTAAGTGAAAAAGTGCAGTTGAGAAAGACTTAGGGCATAGATAAAGACAAAGAAAAAACTCCACAATCAGAAGAAGAAGGTGGCTGGGAAACTTCCATCTCAATGAAGGCTAAAGGAATAATCAATATTCTTTGAGCTATAGAGGGGGTTCAGTGGAGGAATGCCTTAGAAATTGAAATTGATCCCATGATACTTCCTCTAATCAGGGGGAAGTTTTTATATAAAATGAAGGACTAGATGAAAAATAATGAGCCTTATGCATTAACAACTTGTAATTCAAGAAAAAGCAAGAAAGCTTGGAAACAAAAATTCGAGGCACAAAAAAATAATACATTTTATAGAGGAGGATGAATAACCTCCTCGATGACTGTTTAGGCTAGAGGAATATATGCACCATTTATAGCTCTACACAGAAGAGCCTAAAGAAGAAGCTATAAGAGAAACATGTCAAATAATAAGTATGGTAACAACTTCAACCGATTCTGAAGAAAAGCCCACTGAGCATAAAAATAAGCCAGGCTCTGAGATGTTTCGTCTGGAATCAAATAGTAGTTCTAAAATTCATGAAGACTATAGGAAATCCAAAGAGTTACAAAGCTCAAAAACTTCTTCTAATGAAGAAAGCTAGACAAAAGAAGTAATGCAAGTGCAATTAAGGTGTGAAAAAATATTCCTCCACCTCAACAACAGAAAGTTGGTGAAAGAGGCAAAGAGATTTAAATTTATGAAGATACCTTACTTCCACTATCGGTTAAACCCCAAAAGTCTACCAAAACAGGAGTAGACTATAACATTATAGCAAACTTACGCAAGATTTCTTCTCTATTAAGTATATATGATGCTCTCATACTATCCCAAGATATTAACGAGAGACCTTAATAAAAGCCTTGCAAAGCCCAGAATAATATGAAGAATTTTTTTGCTGAAGAGAAGATGAAAGAAGATCTTATCTTGAAAAAGCTAGCAACTATCAATTTCAATGATAATGACTTAATGCTTGGAAATGACTGAACATAATCGCCCTCTCTATGTTACAGCTGAAATTAATTCTACATGTGTAAAGAGAGTGTTGATTGACCCAGGTGCTTCAGTTAATCTTCTAACAGCAAAGATACTTAGGACATTAGCTTTACATGCTTGATACCTTGATAAGAGCACAATATTCATACAAGGTCTCAATGAACAAGGGCAGCAAACCTTAAGGTCTATTGTCTTTCCCATATGCTTTGAGGAATTATATATAGAAGCTAAATTTTATGTAATCAAGGACAAAGTTAGATATAAAACACTTCTAGGTAAGCCATGGATTCATAAGTATGATATAGTATCCTCGACTCTTTAATAATGGATGAAATATATCTAAAATGGTGAAGAGCATCAAATTTAAGGAGATGTGAATCCATTCTTGATACATAAAATCAAGATTTATGATGACGCCAAGTACTATATCTCTAAGAAGATTGAAGAGTGTAATTCCCAAAAGAAAGAAACTCCACCTATCAAACTAATGCTAAAGAGTGGCAATTCAAAAAGCAAAGTTACTAGTGTCAAAATAACCCCAAGAAATTCCCCACTTTGGTAGTGATATTGAAGAGGATGAAGAGGAATTAGTACCTAAGAGGGCCTTAACTAGTCAAAAGAAAGAAGAGGCTAGTACTAGCGGTGTGATCAAATAATTAGAAAAAACACGCATATCTCTAATAAGATTGTCTGAGTCTGCGGTCTATGGTAATGCTTTTAAAATAATGTTAATACCAAAAGCACATATAAAAGCCTTATCAACTCTAAAGAGTGAAGATATAGAATAATTAAAAACATTCTATGTTCCTCCTAGAAGGGGTTACAAAGATTATGGAATGCTCTTGTATAAAGTTGAAGTGAGAATAGTAAATTCCATGAAGGAGTCATTTGAAGAAGATAATTTTGAGGAAGAAGATGTCTCTATCATAATTCCTTAATACTTTTCATCGGCTCTAAGAATACTAATAAAAAATAATGTATACCTATCATAATCGAATACACAAGCTCAATTATTCAAAAGGCTCTGATAAGAGAATAATGTTTAGAGTTCCATTAGATATGGAAAATTCACTACATGGGGATTAGGTCCCTTAGGAAAATCCCATCATAATAGTAGTCCAAAATAGGCTAGCACTAGCACCAACCCTTCTGTAAGCCTTTAAAGTTAAAAGGAAGTCAAGAAGTTTTGATCATGATAGAAGAAGATGATTGACAAGAATTATTTATCACTTATCAAAGGTGGTGGACTACCAAAAGATAAATCAAAGGTTCATCAAATTTCACAAAGAGCATTATGATACACTCTTATAAATGACACATTATATCGGCATGTGTTTGACCCAATATGACTACAATGCCTAGAACTAGATGAAGCCTATATAGTAATGGCTGAAGTTCATGAAGGATTGTGTGGAGCACACCAATATGGCCTAAAAATTAAAATCAAAAATAAATGAAATGGAATATTATTGGCCTAGCTTGGTTGAAGATTGCATTAAATATGCTAAAAGATGTCTTCAGTGTCAAATACATGTAGACAGATTACATCGGCCACCCAATACCCTACACCTAACAATAGCATCATGGCCATTTGAAAGCTGGGGAATGTATATAATAGGTCCAATAGATCCTCCATCATTTATAGGGCATCACTTCATTTTAACTATTATTGATTATTTCTTGAAATGGACAGAAGCAATCCCATTAAGAGGAGTTAAAGCAAACATTGTAGTAAAGTTCTTTCGAGACCATATTGTCTATAGATTTAGAATACCTCAATGAATTATATCATATAATGGTACTGCCTTCAATAATATCAAAGTCTATCATTTAATTGAAAAAAATAAAGATATATTGGTGTTATTCCTCAATATATAATCCCAGAGCCAATGGTTTGGCAGAGGCATTTAACAAAATGCTAATTAAGCTACTTAAGACAATTCATTCTAAAAAAATAAGAGAGAATATCACGATAAATTAATAAAAGCATTATGGACATATTGTACCACTTATAAAACTACTACACAAGTAATACCATACTCTTTAGCCTTTGAGGCAGAATCAATACTTCCCCTCAAAGCAAAATTACCATGACTTCACTTAGTAGTTCAAAATGAACTTTCAACAGAAGAAAATACTCAAAAATGATACAAAGAGCTTGATGCCTAAGATGAAATATGACTACAATCCCAATAAAGTCTAGAAAATATTTAACAAGATTGACTCGAGATCATGATCGTATAGTAGTCCAAAAAGCTTCAAAATAAATGAACTAGTATTGGTATAAAGAAGGCCCATCAACCCACATCAATGAGTTGGTGGGAAATTCAATCCAAATTGGGAGGGACCATATATCATTGAAAAAGTTTAAAAAGTGGAGCTTATCAGCTCATCGATACAACAAGCATCACACCCATGCCCCCTATAAATGGTCAATATCTTAAAAGATATTATGCATAACTATAAATAAAATATTCTCATCTCAATGAGAAATTCTCTTGTTAACAGGCTACAATTTTATATATCATGCAAACCAAAGATCTCCTATCAAAAGAAAACATTGTCTAATCAAGCAAAACTAAACTAAGATCCACTATGCCCAAAAGGGCTAGATTTAAAACCTCAATTTTGATTCCATCATATCCAAAAGGGTCAGATTTAAGTTAAACTAAGATCCATCATACCTAAAAGAGCCGGATCAGATCCACCATGTCCAAAAGGGCTAGATTTAAAACCTTAATTTAGATTTCATCATACCCAAATGGGTTGAATCTAAATTAACCTAAGATCCATCATGCCCAAAGGGGATGGATCAGATCCACCATACCCAAAGGGGTCGAATTTAAAACCTCAATTTAGATTCCCCATACTTAAAATGATCAAATTTAAATTGAACTAAGATCCATCATGCCTAAAGAGGTCGTATTAAATCCACCATGCCCAAGGGGGTTAGATCCAAAACCATAATTTAAATTTCATTATACCCATAGGGGTCAAATCTAAATTAAACTAAGATCCATCATGCCCAAAGGGCTAGATCAAATTTACCATGCCCAAAGGGGCTAGATCAAATCCATCATATTAAAAGGGCTAAATCCAAATTTAAATTTAGATTCCCATATATTCAAGTGGATCAAGTTTAAATATAAACTTGCTTAAAACACTAAATTGAAAATCTCACATGCATAGGTCATGTATAAATTCAGATATTACTATTGATTTTGAAAGTTCCTTGATTTTGTTTTAATCAATGGATTTTCTCCTAGATTTGTCTTGGTTTATTTTGGAAACCAAGGAAAATATAACATTAATTCATTCCAACAAAGTGTGAATGGTTAAGTAAATTTCTTTTAACAGCTTTAAATAAGTATGCTTTGACCCATGTCATAATGTTCTCCTCTTTTATAAATGTGTTGTTGTGCTTCTTCTCAATCCTAGCAGACTAGATGAACCATATGGAAATGATAAGAGTAACTAGAATTATGCTTGCTGTCCAAGAGTCCTTGGCTGCCAACTTGCCACTAAAGCTTATATTATATTAGCTTGATAAATCCCATCGATATGAAGGAGTTAAGCCACATCATTCCAGATTTGAACACTATACATGCACTGAAGAAAGTAGTGTGATAAACTTTCCACCTCTTCATTGAACAAATGACACCTTGAAGGCATTCTTATACCCCTTAAGTTTAAGAATATCATCTGTTGGGATTAGGTTGTAAAGAAGCCTTCAACAAAATAAGGGGATAGAAGGTTTGAGGATTGAGTTGCATATTGCTCCACCCCATGTGGTTTTTTTTCAATTTTTTCCCACCAATTTGCATATATTATTTTAGAGATTGATGTTGCTTTAATTTTTTTCCTTTGATGATAAACTTGTATTTTGTATTCTTTATAATTAGGATTAAAGATATTTTGTGGAAGATTTCTAGTGGAAGATGGTCTTTAAGCTTGTTCACATTTCAGCCAACATCATATCAAAAATTAGAAACTTTTTGTATTTATATGGATTATTGTCACTATATAGGTTGAGAAGGGTCTCCACCTCAAACCAATGATCCTTCTAGAAGTCAACCTTCTCATCCTTAATTTCTCAGAAAATCAGACTTCCAGCCTCAACTCTATGTAATAGCATCAGTCTCATTGATTGTGAAATAGTAGCTTTCAGGTTAACTGACATTGGGTGTGTATGATGGCAGCATCTTTGATGCATAAACTCTACCCAAAGAGAGGATCTATCCCTAAATCAGATCCATAGCTTTATCACATTGCATTTGATGTTGTCCTATAAAGTTTTGAATTCCAAACCATCATGATCCTGAGATATGTTTAGCAAAAGTGGCTGCTAGTGATCCAGCTGAAGAAGAGGCATGCTTTTCAAAGGAAGTCTTAAGCGTCACCTTCTCAGACGAAGACCTATTACTTGGTGCTATATAACATAACCATCCTCTATACATTATAGAAGATGTTGACAAGTTTAGACTATTTAGGGTGCTTGTTGACCCTAGTGCATTTGTTAATATCATAAGCTTAAGAACCCATGCCTTCTTGAGGATTGACATCACTAAGCTGCAAGCTAAAAAGATGATGTTGAAAGGATTCAATGAACGAGGTGAGAGGGCCTTAGGTTCCATCACACTACCATTAGAGATAGATGATTAGAAGGTTGATGCCATCTTTCAATGCTTTACTACGGTGATCTTGGATTCATGAAAGCACTATGAAACCATCTTCACCCCATCAGTGCGTCAAGTTCATAAGAGATGACATAGAATATTATGTTAAGGGAGATTTGAAGCCTTTCTTGGTACATGAGGTCAGGATCTATGAAGATCGGCCTACTATCTTTCCAAGAAATAAAACATCTATTCTTGCAAACTAAATAAAAATCAAAAAGAAAAATAAGAAAAAAATAAAAAAAATAAAAATAAAGAAAAAGAAAAAGAAAAAGAAAAAGAAAAAGAAAAAGAAAAAGAAAAGAAAAGAGAGCGAGATGAAAATTTTGGGAAGGCAATAGAGCCATAGATTATTTTTTATCCACATTTCATTACTCCTTTTGAACAAGTGGGTGAGATATCCCAACCTCCCCCAAGACGAGGAAGAAGAAAGTTCAGAGGAGGTGCTAGAGGGGGAAGACCTTCACACTTACCACCTACTGGGTGTTTTATTCTAGCATCAAGGACTACACCTGTTATCTACATAGACTTAGAGTCAAGTTCAGAGGATGAGTCCAATGTAGTGAGCACAGTAGCTACCTAACTGCTCTAGATGGCCTCATTGGATGTGACAATTGAGCTAGTCAATGATGAGGATAGGATCTGTAAAAAAAGCATAAGTATATCTAAATCTACATTATTTGAAACTATGAGATAGCATGTGAGCACCATAGCTCAAACCCCACTTTCCTCCTAGACTGTTGATGGTTTGGTAGTTAAGGATGGTCCTAAATTACATACAAGTGCTAAGCCTCAAAAGTTTTACCTTGGAGCAGCACCCTCATGCTCAGAAGCTAATGTAGAGCTTGAGGTTAATTCATTTAAAGAATTAAAAGAATTACCTTTTGATTGCAACTCATTGTGTGTCTTGAATCTAACAAAGAAAGGTTTAATTTCATGTGCATGGTCTAAACATAGGTCAAAGTACTTCGAAAAGCCATAAGGCAACAAATGTAAGAACCCTTAATCAAGACCACGATTAATCTTTGGTATGGTGGGTCTAGTAAATGATGATGAATGTTGTATAGTCATCACCAATCATTTGGAGTCTGATAAGTTCTTCTTTATTAGCACTAACTTATATGAGGAGGTGTGTTTAGAAACTTTAGATGATCCTATATATGTCAAGGATGCACCCATAGAGCTAGAGGAAGAAATCAAGTCAACTATTGAATAGCTAAAAAAGATCAACTTGGGCACTGAAGATAACCCTCACCCAATATATGTCAATTCCTTATTAAATGAATCTGAAACCATTGACTTATTTGTGCTACTTTCAGAATTTAAGGATTACTTTGCATGGAGCTATGAAGAAATGCCAATATTAGCTCTTGAAGTTGCAATTTATAAGCTAGTAAATTAAGATGGCCCCTAAAGATGAGAAGAATATTGCATTCAGAACCTTGATCATAATTTACTGCTACATGGTCATGCCTTCGGTCTTAAACATGTTGGAGCCACCTATTAATGGGTCATGAATTGGATCTTTAATGAATTCATCCAACACCAAGTTGAATGTTTTGTCAATGATCTTATAGTAAAAAATAAAGAAAAAAAGATCGCATATTTAACTTGAGAGAAATTTTTGAGTGATTTAGACAATACAACCTAAAGATGAACCCTCTGAAGTATGCATTTGGGGGAATTTTAGGGAAGTTTCTTGGGTTTCTTGTGCGACACTTTGGAATTAAAATTGACTCTGAGAAGATCAAGGCAATATTAGAAATTTCACCCCCTAGAAGTTTAACTCAACTCAGATCATTCTAAAGGAGGTTGGCATATCTAAGTTGCTTCATATCTAACCTATATGGCAGATGTCAACCATTATCAACACTAGCCAAGAAGAACACTAAATTTAGGTGGGATTATAAGTGCCAACAAGTATTTGAGAGCATTAAGTAATATCTCATGCCGCTATCAATTTTAGCTGCTCCTATTTCGGGTAAACACCTCATACTATACATTGCTGCATTAGATGATTCCCTGGCCACTTTATTGGCTCAAGCTAATGATGAAGGTAAGAAAATGCACCATATTATTTAAGTTATCATCTAATCTTGTAGATGTGAACTATCCACCTATTAAGAAACATTATCTAGCTTTAATCTTCGCTGCCCAAAAGGTTACGACGTTATATGCTCTCTCATAAAGTAAATTTGATTTCAAGAGTCAATCCACTATAATACCTCATGACATGGCCAATGCTATTCGAATGGTTTGCATCATGGTCCATAATATTATCACAATTTTACATTACTTTTCTCCCTCTTCATGCCATAAAAAGACAAGAGCTAGCTGATTTCTTAACGACACATCCTCTCCCTGCTTAATCTCCCCTAAATGATGATCTCCTAGATAAACAGGTCATGAGTTTAGGGAATACAAGCGGGTGTAAATGGGAAATGTATTTTGATGGTGTAGTTTCCTCCCAAAGAGGAGAAGAATCATGATCTACACTCCCAGGAAAAGTGGTGGTAGGAATAATTCTCTTAACAGCAGACTGCAGCATAATGAGGTTCTCATATCACTTATCTATACTTAACTATTTCCTTGGGCTTTCAAAGCATCAACATATTTGGAGATTCATAATTAATGGTTAACCAAATCACTAGGTCCAACAAAGTTCTCAAACCCAAAATCTATCACTCTCATAAATACACCATTGAGTTATTGGCCCAGATCCCATATGTTACCATCTATAAGATTCCTTAAAAAGAGAATGTCATAGCTGATGCCATAACTAAGCTCACTAAAGAATTAGCATATCTAGAAAATGAGTTAATATCAATAGAGGTTCATAATTTCCATGTCCTTTCGCCTATTGATACTAAACTCATTGACAAGCATACCTGCATACCCTTAAAGGAGAGATTACCATTGTCAAAAAGGATCAAGAATTAGATTGGAGGCAACCTTTTATTGATTATCTAAACAAAGGAAAACTACCTCAAGAGAAATCTCAAGCCCATCAAGTCAAACAAAAGAAACTCTCTTATGCCCTAATTGATGACACTTTGTATCGATGATCTTACAATCATATATGGTTACACTATTTAAGCAAACACAAGGCCCATAAAATTATGTCTGAGATACACTCAGGACTATACAAAGCCCACCAATCTGGCCCCAAGATGAAAGCCAAAATTAAAATACTTGGATATTATTGGCCAATAATGATTACCAATTGCATGGACTTGGCCAAGCACTACCATTAGTGTTAGGTGCATAGAGTGATCCTACATCAACTGCCCAACATTCTACACCTGACTATAGCTTCATGGCCATTCAAGTGCTGGGGTATTGATATAATAGGTCTGATTGATTCTTCTTCATCCAGATGTTATCATATTGGCAGCTACATACTACTTTTCTAATTAAGTAGAAGCAATCCCATTAAGGGAAGTCAAGGCTCACCATGCCCTTTAGTTCTTCAGAAACCAAATTATATAGAAGTTTAGGGATTCTCATCAAATCATATCTGAAAATAGTATTGCATTTAAGAGTACAAAGATCAATAACTTCACCAAAAGATACAATATAGATTATAGGTACTCCACCATCTACTACCCTCGAGCAAACGAGTTAGCAGAAAGCTTTCAACAAAACTCTCATTTAGATCTTGAAGAAAATGGTCGATGATAACAAGCTGTAGTTGCACAAGTAGTTAGTTGAAGCCATGTGGGCTTACTGTACCACATACAAAACTCTAACATAGTCCACCCCTTTTCCTTTGTGTATGGATCTGAAGTCGTTATCCCCTGAAAGTTCAACTCCCATCATTAGGGATAGCTGTGAGCAACAAAATTATGTCGAGCAGAATGCTAAGCTCTAGTTGGACGGACTCAAAGGTCTTAAGGAGAGACACCTATGGACATGTCCAAACCGTGAGTTAGATAAAGCTAGGATGATTCAAGCTCATAATAAGTTAGTACGTCCAAGAACTTTTTGAGTTGGATAGCTTACTTTAGTTCTAAGGAGACCGATTGTATCATGTCGTAACATGGGTGACAAGTTTGAACTAACATGAGAAGGCCCTTTTATTATAGAAAGGGCCTACCAAAGTGGCTCATTTCAATTGATCAACCATTAAAGTGAACGTCTGAAGCTTCCAATCAATAGACTTTACCAAAAGAAATACTATGCATGATTATGTTTGAGACAAAATTTCATCAATAAAATGTTCCTTTCAATCAAAAGAATCACCTCTTTAAATTAAGATTATTTTGTTTAAGTTTCAACCCTTAGAAATATTTCTTATTTCTTAGTACTTTAGGATAGGTGTAAGAGAACCCGAGTGACATTCTAATATTTATTTGTACAACATAAATAGAAAACTACACACAAACATAAAACAAACAAACATAAATCTGATTGCTTATGACTACTTTAAGTTGAGATAAGACTGCCTACGACCCTCACTTAGTAGCCGCTTAAGGTTGAGTTCAATCTACTACTTAGCTAGTTCACCCAGTGGTTACCTTCATAGGAGGATGTGAGTCCCTTAGCTTTCTTCCTAGCTTGACTGCTGCGAATCGAAGTGCACCTTGTTAGTTTGGTATGCTTTATTGTATGACCAATAGACTACCCCATGGTTGGCTATGATTAAGAGTATGTGAGTCCTTGGGATTTCTTCTTGAGCTAGCCATCGTGCACTAACTAGGTCTGAATATATATATTTGAGGATTAGGATAAGACCCCCTAGTGGTCCATCTTCCTGCTGACTACTTCAAGCTTCGGTCTAGTTCTCCTTTGTGACATCTCACTTGGTAGGCAATCATCTCTTGCTTACCATCTAGAATGAGTGCAATAATCTCTCGCTTGCCACTTCTTAGACCTTTTTTGGTTAGTTTGGTCAATGCTAATACGTGCGGTGTACCTTATTAGTTACATCAAACTTATTGTGAGTCCTTTTGTTGATCTCACTTTTGGAGTGAGGTTTTCAACCTTCTTCTTAGACCTGGGATCCATCTTGGCACTAAGAATTTCTAACACTAAGACACTCTTAGTAGTTCAGAGAACAATCACCCTAAGACTAGAAACTCAGAAGGTTTAACTCTAGGGCTAGAACCTTACTTAGGATAGTAGAATAGTGCCTACCATGAACCCGACCACATCCTAACACTAAGGTAACTTTAGCAAGGCTTCATCTCTTCAAGATGAAGCTACCTTAGTCAGCAGACCACCGATCTTTATCTCTAGCAAGGTAATTTTCTGGCAAATCATAGTTTGGTCATTAGGTGTTGGTCCTTTTTAAAGCAAATTTACATTTCATGAAAATTCCATCATAGGATTCTCTTAGATTCATCCCCTGATCATTTTGGAGTTGAATTCACCATTAAACGAGCTCTAATGAGCTCAGATTGAGTGGCGAAAGGTGGATAATGTCTGTCTTAAACTATAGGAAGATGATAAATCATCAGTCGTCCATTCCACATGATTAGAATGGATAATCATGATTATTTGCACTATATTTTCTTGATTTTATCATAAAAATCATAGGATTAATCTCCATTGTTTGATCCATGATCGGATGGCTGAGACAAAATATGGCCGCCATCGTTAAGTTAGTAACCGTATTGGATGGTTTAAATAACTAATCCATGGCGCCATGTGGAAAGCGTCGTCGCACATCACCGAATGTGTAAATGTTTTAATTAGGGTAAAAGTGATATTTAATTAACCAAAACTTCAAGAATCATAACTATTTATAAAAAATATATATAGTATAAATAAACCCATTTTGGAAAGCTTAAACATAGTAGAATCTAGAAAAAATAAAATCCCTTGATCTTGTTTAGAGAATAGTGTTTAATTAAGATTTGAATTTTGAATTAATTATCTTAGTTAAGCCATAATTACTTGGCTACTTATCCTAAGATTTTTTTTGATTATTTCTTGGGATGACCTCAGCCCTCCATAATTTTCTTGGGTCAATTTGCCAAGTGGATTAAGAGAGCTTATTTTTCAAACCCTAATCACCTAATTTAGGCATTTAATAATCATTAAAAATTAAAAAAAATATGAAACTAATTAGTGATGTTTAATTAACTTTAAAAATTGTAAGGGTGGCCAAAGAAAAATAGTGAGATGTCTTATCCTATTTATTCTTCCAAAGTCGCCTCTAAGGGTATTTAATGAATTAATTAAATAGTTTAATTAAATTGGGGAATAAATAACCTTTGTAATTAATTTGGATGATCAAAGTTCTTAATTAAACCTCCTAATATGCTTAGCTAACATAAAGATCCCTTAATGAAAACAAGATTCTTCATTAGCTAACATAAAGATCCCTTAATTAATTTGATTTTTTTATTAATTTAATTAATCATTAGTCATGGGCCTAATTCCATTATAAGGGTAAGGGTAATCCAAATAACTTATTATTTTCCATTGGTTTAAATAACTCAAAATAAAAAAAAATCTTAAACTTAAATCTAATCAACTTGACGAGGTGTAGGATATTCATAAGGGTGTACTATGCTCATAGGAATTAATGTATTCAAAGGTGATGTTTAGTGGAGTTTCAATTGCTTTACTTAGTGCATTCATTTTGTATTTGTTCATGCATTCATGTCTTTGAAATTACATAAAGAAATTGCATCGATTCTATTCAGTTGAATTAAGTAGAGTGGTTATTATCACTAATAAATCTCAAAGTTATTTTTCTTACAAATGAATATGAATTGGAATGTTGATTTTGATCTTTCACATGTATGAATCATAACTCAAAAAGGTATATAGTTTGGACATTTTGGGAGCACAAGACTTTAAGCAGTCCCAAGGGAGTCTTTGATTACCACACTTCCCTAGTTCAATAATAGCACATACCTTGTGATTTGTGATGAGTTATGTGATAGATCAATGTCATTATTTTAATGTAAATTAATTTGTTCAAGATTCATATTTATGTTCCTACATGTGCATGCACACTTTTGAATTAGCAAGTATATAGTATGGACATCCCGGGAACATGAGACTTTAAGTAGTCCCAATAGGGTCATTGATTACCTCACTTCTCTAGTTCAACAATAACATGTACTTGTAAATATTCATTGTATACGTACATACATGTGTTAAAATAAAGTTGAAAATGCATAAAAAAAAGGGTCCATCTCTTTCAAGAATGTAATCCATGCATCATGTTATTCAATTAATGATCTAATTAATAACTACTCATGTATGCATTGATTGTGATATGCTTAGTTAAGATTCATGCACATGTCAAAAGCAATGGTATTCTATTATTAAACTCACCTTTGATTCATTAATCTTAGGTTAACTTATATATTTCAAAAATGAATTTTCTACACCAAGTTCAGACATGAAAGAAATCATAAAGTCTAAAAGCTACAAATCCTACCTTCTAGATCAAACCTAAGGGTGGGGATGAGAGGAAGTTTCCCCTTCCTCTCTCCTATTTATAATTTTGTGATTTCTATTCAATACAATGAAATAAAATTTGCATCTAAAATTCATCCTAAGGCAATAATTATGTAAAGGATAATCATCCATAATGGGTAATTTGAAGATTCTACATTAGAAAAATTTAATATCTAATGCCAGCAAAGACATACCTCACTAAGCCTTACACACTCTTTAGAATGATAGGCCATACAATTTAGTCTTAAGTTAGGATGAAGTTTGTTGTAGTGGTGTGATATTTTGTTTTATGATGTAATGTTTTAGACTATATGGTAGGATTATTTGTACGTAGTCTGGATGTTAGGACGATATTAGACTAATGATATTTTTATGTAGGGGGCCATGCTTAAAGGACTGCTATAATAATAAAAAATATATAAATGCATCTTATTTGACGGTATTATTAAGTCCCTAAGCATAATCCAATAAGACAAGTGGGTTAGATTACCCAAGGTCGTGTGCTAAGTCCAAATATGTGGAATACAACTGCTTGGTTTGAGTGTGTATTATACTAATCTCTATTTTGTAGGTGTAGTTAGATTTAATTTTTTATAAAATATAATTTTTATAATAGGATTAGGATTAGTGCTATGGGGTTAAGGATGATCAGTGGCTAGAAGACTTAAACATGGGAGGCTCTGTGAAGCCTAGAGTGTTCAAATCCAAGAAGTGAGGATGAAGAAGAATTGAAGACCCCATAAAATTTTTTTTTTTTGGTAATTTTAATCGTAATCCAGGTTGTATAAGGATAGAGCTTGGCTACCCAATTTCTTTTCTTTTTCAGGGATTACAATGACACTTGGCACACTGGTCTCTTATTCTTTTATGGAATTGATTGTTTGATTATTATGTTTACTTTGGTTGCACAATAAAAATGGCATAGTTTTCATAGGTTTCATTAAGTTTGATTGTTTGACGTGTGCCTTGGATGTGATAGAGTCTTTAGAAAAAAAAATTAATTTTTCTATCCCAATTTAATAACTTTAATTAAAAGTTAATCAAATCATAACCTCACCATAAAGCCTAAGATGTTAATTAAGAAAGAAAAAGATTTAACAACCCCTTAATTGTATGGTTGTATGTTATAATATCATGCATGCATATTATTTTTCTTTTGAAAATAAGGGATATCCACTTTTGTACAATTGGCGACAAGCTTAACCTATGAAAGATGTCTCTTGTAGTGGAGAACACCTTTTTTTTTTTTTTTTTCTGATTTAGCTCATAACCAATTTTTATTTTGCATTTAGTCATAAACTCTCTTAAGCTTGAGTCCAAAATGATGAGTCAAAAATAAAATAAAAATATGTGATTTTTACTATATTAGTTTATGTCATAACTTGTACACAATCATGACCTAGTCTCTTACGGAGTGAGTTTAGAAGTTTAGATTTCTTCCTAAATAATAATAGCCTACATTTTTTGCATTTACATATGACTAAATCACATGGTTTCAAAATCATAAGAGAAATTAGCTAGCAACCACTCCCTATGATAGTAAGTCCAAAAGAGTCGGGATTGGTCCACTCTCCCTAGTGAAAGTGAAACAATATATCTCATTCCATGAGTAGGATTAGATCGAGCTCTCAGTTTGTGTTATATCACTTTAAATATAAGTTTGAAGGCTTCTTATTTCTTCTTTGATACAAGTATAAGTCCTCACCTCTTAGGCATTTTAATAATATTGTGTTGTTGTAATCTAACTCCTAGCATTCTAATAAAATTTTAACATAAATAAATATTTTTTTCTCTTTCAAAAATGTAAAGCCTTACTATAGGGTAGATTGAAGCACTCACTAAGCTTCCTAGTATCTTATGTGCTTCCTACTTATTCTCCTTTGGAATCCACTAAAAACTCCTTCTATTTGAGCTCTTCCTAATTTCTTTCTGAAATGACTAATTCTTTGATTATCTACATTTAAAATCTTTGGCAACATTAGTTGACTACTTTAATCGAGAGTACTCTTAAGAAAGTCTCATTTCCTAGAATGTAATTTACTATGGAAGCTTGCTTCCATATGGAACTAAAGAACCCGACATAAAATAAACCCTACCATACTTATCTATGTAAAGTATGGGAAAGATCTCTAATATATATGTAGACCCATCTACCTTATGAGTCTTTATCAGATGATTAATTTCATTTAGGATGGTGTTTTTATATTTTGAGAAAGTACATTATTCATTGGATGTCATACTCTATCATTTTAATAAGTACCCCTTAAGATCTGTGTGGTGTCCCTACGGCTCCAAACTAAAACACCATAATATTAACATAAAAGAAATCCAAAATTCAACTATGAAATGAGCGGTCAAGACTTTTATTACATAAATAAACTTCTATTTAATCATAATCAATCGATTACTAATCTAGAGAGATTAGTTAAGATGAAATTTGAATTTTAAACAAAATTTAAATTTAAATAAAAAATAGATTATAGGGCACCAAATATTACCAAAATTAAAAACTAAAAATTTAAAGTGCATTAAATTCAAAGCCAATTGATTTTAAATTTGACTTAAATCAATTAGAATAAATAGGGGCTAGCTTAAGCATGCCAAAAATAAATAAAACAAGTTTAGAAATAATTTATAGCATGATTAAAAATTAAAAATTTAAAATAATTTGAATTTTTAAAATTCTAAAATATAAAAATTATTAATGCATTAAATCAAATGAATTAAACAAAATATATTATGATAAAAATCAATAAAGGTTTGGCCAAAACATGCTATCAATAAGTAAAACAAATTTAGAAATGAATCAAGATAATGTACATATATTCAAAATATTGAATTTCAAAATTCAAATAAATTTGAAAATTGAAAATCTATCAAAATATGGAAAAAGTATATGGAATTAAATTGAGTAAATCCAATAAAATATTTGATCCCAAATCATAAAAAAGTAGCCAAACCAAAATTAAAAAGAGATTATTGATAGGAGAGAGAGAGAAAAAGCATGATTTGAATAATGCAAAAGTAATTGAATTCTTATACCAAAATAAATGGATAATTTGTAAGACCAAGCATAAAAATAACTTAATGAAGTGTGAAATAAATCCAACCCACTATAAAAGACAATGGATAAGGCTTAATCACATGCAAATAAATTATCCAAAAAGGATACTTCTAAGAATAAATTAAAAAATGATGTAATTAAAAAATAGAAAATTATGTAAAAAATCAAATAAATGATATGGAGAAGTTTAAACTATTATTTTATATTATTGAGATCTTTTTTATTTTATTATTTAAATGCCTAGAAAGATTACTAAATTGCCTTAATTTAGCTAATCTCGACTTTCCAAATCTGACTAAGCACATTGAGTTAGGTTAGCTTCCTAAAACACAAATTTTTTTAATAAGAAATCCCAATCCATTTCATTGTTTACTTTGGAAGTTACAAGTAATCTAAAAGAACAAAAAAGAATGGGAGTTACAATGATCTAACTCTAATATGTGGCAAGTCTATGTTGTCACTATGATGCAAAAAAGTGATCACATTATCGATCAAGGCAATAGTAAGGAACATATGAGAGTCAGCCCCTCTCTTAGCTAAAAGTTTGGTAGGGTGGTTTCCCTTTCTCCAAATGTGTGAGAAGTTGATCTTTAAACCTCCAAGCATGTGCTTTAAAATATTAAGCTCATTGATAGTGTACTAAGGTGCAGAATAAAAATCAGCCTGTAATATATGTTTAATAGGCACCTTAGAGTCAGATTCAATCCAATAACTATATTGCAATTTGGAAGAAGCTATCTTTATAGCAATAAGGCAAGCCTTCAATTCAACATGAAGAGGGGAATTAGCAAAGGAAGGCATAGAGAAATGGAAGATGTTGTGTGACCACTACTATTTCAAAAAATATGATAAATTATTGCTTTACTAGTATTTATGTCAAAATTACTCATGATGATTTTAATAGCACCTTGCTTTGGTTTCATCTATTGGATTCTCTCCTAAGAATGCTTTAGTTTTGTAAGACACCCTAGCAAATTTTGATATTGTTTCATCCCACAAGAGTGAGAATGGTTGTAAACCATTCTTAACAACTTTGAATAAATATGTTTTAACCCATTCCACAATGCACTCTACTTTTATCAATGTATTGTTATGGTTCTTCTCATTCCTAGCTATCCAAATGAACTAATAAGTTTCCAGAATAGTAACGAGAATTATGTTTAACTTCCAAGAGTGCTTTAGTTGCCAACATTCAACATGAGCTTGGATTGTATTAATTTTACAGGTCCCTTCTATTAGAAGAAGTTTAGCCACTTCATTTCAGATTCTAGTGCTATATCTGCATTGAAAAAACTAATGTGTTGAACTTTCCTCCTCCTCATTGTATAAATGGCACATTGAAGGCAATCTTAGGCCCTTTAGCTTTAGGAAGTCATCAGTTGGTAAAAGGTTGTTAAGAAGTCTTTAAAAAAAAAGGAGATGGAAGGTTTTAAATTGATTTCCATTTGGCTTTACCCTATGGCATTTTCTCAGTTTGTTTCCACCAATTCATATAGATGATTTTGGATATTGATGGTGCTTTAGTTCAACATTTGATGAGTCTATCTCTTATATCTTTCATTGGGATGGAAGAAATTTTGTAGCAGATCCCTAGTGGAAGAAGTTCCAATAGCTTGGGAACATTCCAACCATCAGTAGTCCAAAAACAAAATTAGATAGTGATATAAGAGAACTAAAGATCCTATATATGTTGTAAAGGGGCTCCTCCTCAAAATATTGATCCAGCTAGAAGTTAGCTTTCCCATCACCTATCTATAAGAAAATTAGATCTTTAGCATTAATTCTATGTGATAGCATGAGTCACTGTATGGGAATTAGGCTCTCTTTGGTGAGCAAATAATTGGTGTGTATGAGGGCAATATCTTTGGTGCATGAATTCAGCCCAAAGGGTGGATCTCTCCCTGAACTGAGTCCAAAGTTTAATGACATTGCATTTGATGTTGTCTACTAAGGTTCTGAATCCTAAACCACCATTGTTAGTTGGTTTACACATTTTTTCCAGCTTGTCCAATGAATAGATTTATTCATGTGACTCCAAATGAACCTATTAAACATCATCTCAATTTTTGGGAATGTGTAGGACTTGAGTAGTGTAGAGTGTGATTGAGTTGATGATGCTCTTAAACAATGTGATTTTTCCTCTAAATGAAATGAAGGAGTTCTCCTAAGAGTTTAGTTTTCTTTGAATCTTATCAATCAGTTCATTGAAAAGGGAGGAGGTGAGCTTGCCTTCATATAGCTTTATACCAAGATAGGAGAATGGGATAGTGGAGTGAGCAAAGCTAGTCTTCTCTTTAATTTAGTTGATTCTAGATGGTTTAGTTAGATTTCTTGTCACAAAAAAAAAATATTTGTTAGTGGTTTATGCCATACCTAAGAGTTATGTGAATTCCTCAAGGATTGTCATGTGATTCTGGATAGCTTTTTTTTCTTCCATTATAAAAAAGTAGTAAATCATCCACAAAAGCTAAGTGTGTGATATTTAGATTGCTTCTTGTGTGGAAGGCCACACTATTGAGCTTCTAGAAAGGAAGTCCAAGGCTAGGATGAAAGAGTGGGAGAAAGGGGGTCTCTTTGTTTAACTCCTCTGATAGCTATAAAGTACCCATGAGGATGACCATTAATGAAAATTTTGTACTGGCTATTCTCCAAAGTTTTTTAATTAGATTGTAAAATGTATAGGAAAAACCTCTTTCCTTAAGAACAAGTAGAATGAAGTCCCAACTAATTGGATCAAATGCTTTCTTATCAATCTCCTTGACTAACTCTTGAGAAAATAGAATGTTATCAATAATATTTCAACCATCTATAAATGTGGCTTGGTTAGGAGAAATAAGGATGGGTAGCAATTTTTGATGCATGTTAGCAATGATTTTGCTAATAAGTTTGTTGAGGACTAAGGTAATGCAGACTGCTCTATATTTGTCTCATGAGTATGGTTCATTATCTTTAGGGATAAGATAATTGAAGAAGTTATGAACATTCTTTCCATTGAAGAAGCTTTGGATAGCCTTAATGGTGTCACCCTTGATGATATTCTAGATCCTTTGGTAAAATATAGATGAGAAGCCATCAGGTCCAGCTATTTTGTACCCATCCATGGAGTTGAGTGCATATAGAATTTTCTTTTCCAAAGGGATGGAGGTTAGTTCCACATTTTTATGTTCTATGTATTTCTTAAAAATGTTACGAGGAAATTGAGAACCTTGGAGATTAATACATGGTTTGTTGAGTAGAGTTGAAAAGAAGTTCACACAATCATCCTTGATATGGTCTTAATTAAAAATCTAATTGCCTATCGAGTATTTTATCTTGGTAATGAGTTTTCCTTCTCTCTTTCTCTTTATGCAAGCATGGAAGTACCTTGAATTCCTATCTCCATGGACAAAATTGTTGGAAGAAGCTTTTTGTCTCAAGAGGTCTTCCTCTCTATCAATATAAGATTACAATTATATTTGGAGTTGTTTTAATTGGGATTTTAGATCCTTGATATCATCAAATTCCCTATAGGAGATGGCTTATTTTATATTAATTTTGCTTTTAATTGAGTTAGTGAGATGGTGGATATTACTGAAAACCTCCTTGTTTCATTTCTTTGAGAGCCAAAATAGTTTCCTTGGGTAATAACCATAGCTTAATCCATGGGTTATCATTCTCAGCATTATGCCATGAATTCAAATTGTAGTTATCAAAATTAGGGTGTAGAGTCCACAAGTTAAGAAACTTGAAGGAAATAATATATGGTTTTGCAAGGATAGGAGAGTGATCAGATGCAATCCTAGAGAGGTGCCTCACTTCAGTGGAACTAAAATGAGAGATCCATTCAGAATTGATGAGATGCATGTCTAATTTTCAAATACTTTGCCTCTTTTCGAAGTGTAAGGGGATCTAGTGTAACCAACGCCATACAGGTTTTCTTCTACAATATATTTAGCAAATTCAGTAATTATAGAAATATTTCACCTACCTTTTTTCTTAAGCAAACTAGCTATCATGTTCATGTCCCCCCTAAACATCCAAGGGCAAGAAAGGTTGGAGCTAATCAATTTCATTACTGTCCAAAGCTCTCTCATTGATTTTCTATGATAGGTAGCATAAATAACTATGACATGAAGTTCTACATTGTTGTTATGGATGAGGAAGTGTAGGTATTGGGTGGTATCAATGAGAATTTGGATTTGAAGACTAGATTTCAAAAATAACCAAATCTTGTTGCTCCTATTTGGATGGATGCTGAAAAGTGGAAATCTTCTTGTGATTTTGGAAATGCTCTCAATGTAAACCATTGGTTCAAGTATGGCAAAAATCTATAGTCTGTAGTAACGTGCAAGTCTCTTTAGTCTATTAGAGGCATTGGCCTTGTCATTGCCTCTAATGTTCTAAATCATGAAGGAAAACATGCTAAGCGAGGGGTGGGGGTTGGTTACTAATGGGCCTTTTAGAAGGCCCCTCTCATTTAGTCTATTCATTCAAAGTTTGGTGACTGTAAACCAATAGATTCTTAAGTTCATGGATACCCTTTTAGGCATTCTTCTTTGTTTCGATGTGTTGTCATTTATCTATTGTTACATTAACCAAGTCTTCATAGTGTCTTTCATCAAATGGTTCTTCTTGAGAATTCATATCATCCTCCAGATCATTGGCCTGTGTGGAAACTCTTAGTATATGTGAGAATTCCCTATTAGACTCTAGGTTTTGATTAACTAGACCATCTCCCTGGTTTAGTGGGTTTACTAGATTCATTGCTAATAATGAGTATTAGGTGGTGCTCAATCTATTGGTCCTCCTATAATGAATCATTGGGAATTGATTGAGTATCATCAAATGTTGTTTCATTTTAGTGACAGGTTCTATTCTAAATCTAGTAATCAGATTCATAACTGATTACTTCATGTGTGGTTGTCCTAGTTCTTTAGCTAAGTTTTGGTTACTATTGTTGAAGGTTTGTTGAATGTGAGTGTTTAATCTATCTCCATTGAATGTTTTAGCTATTATATCAAAATGATTAGGTCTTTCAGTAGATTGTATAGTAGTTGGCTACTATAGTAAAGTTTTCTCAATAGATTGAGTTTTATTTCTATCAAGCCTAGGACCTCTCAATTCAAGGTGAGCAATATAGCATGTATATAGTCCATGGCCAAACATATAGCATTTTCCATAATAGAATGGTTTTATTTAGTCTCCACTTTTTTCCAATATCCATTTAATGATGTACCAATCCATATTTCATCATTATAATGAGTTATGACATCCATTTCTACCAAAATTCAAGCAATAGAGGGCCTTATTAGGTTGAATGTGGGGATACCTAGTTTTAATGGAACCCAAACATGGCTCCAATAGAGAATAGAATTTGCTTGGTGAATATATGTAGTTTTAGTCTGGTGAAATTTTTATATTTAGAAACACCATGAAGATCTTGGTGGATACTTATTTGGGTAATCAAATATGTCATTAAAAGATAAATATATTATCTTGAAAGATAAACATATTTTCTTATAATGGATTTAATTACTTAATATGGACTTCTAAGAATGATAGGTCTTCGATGTACTAGAGATTTTTCCCCTAAACTACATGAAGAAGTAGAACATAGTTTCATTTGTTGCAAGGTTCACAATTCCTTATAAAGGCAAGCCCCTGTAGTACTTACATCTTAGGAATGAAGGATCTCTTCTTAAGAATACTCTTGATTAAAGAAATAGATTTTTATTTCTATGAATTTCAAAGCTTGGTATAATAGGATGATAATTTAGAAATTCAATAGAGAATGCTTTCAAAAAGGAAAAGAGTTTTTTTGGAGACTAATTGAGATTAAGTGAAAAATGTCTACAAATTTTGGGATGTGCAGGAAAATTTGTGACACCACATAAAATTTAAAATTTTCTTATTTAGGTAATCAAATTTATCATTAATAAACATACTATCTTAGAAGATAAACACGTTCTTCTATAATGAATTTAATCACTTAATAGAACTCCTAAAGGATAATGGGCCTTATTAATATTTTAGAGATTCTTCCCTTGAATTATATGAAAAAGTATAATAAGATTTATTTTATACCAGGATCGTGGTTCCTTATAAGGGCAAGCCCTTATAGTTAATTACATCTTAGGAATAAGGATCTCTTCCTAAGGATACTCTCAATTGAAGAAATAGGCATTTATTTTTATAGATTTCTAAGCTGGTTCCAAAGGAAAATCATAATTTAGAATTTCAAAAGGGAACACTACAAAATGGAAGGAGTTCTTTTGGAAGCCAAAAGGGATAAAGTAGGAAATGTCCATAGATACTGGAATACTTAGTGGACATTTCAACTATCTTACTATTGGGCTTTAAATTTTGAGTAAAAATTTAATTAAAGATCTAAGGCTTATATGCCAACAACACAAGACTGTAGAAATACTTAGGGTTGAAGACTTACTCTAGTAGGATGCTTTAGATCTTAAGTCTATAATTTCTTCTGACTCAAGTTGGATGTTTGACCTAGTTTGGCTTTTAGGAATTATTTGTTTTTTTTCTCACTTGAGAGAGGAAACTTATCCTTGACTCTTTTAGACTTATAACCCACCTGGAAGGGCTACCAACTAATAACACTTAAGCAAATTTTAAAATTTTATAGTCAAATCTCATAAATGCAAGATGGCTAGGCTATTGTATTTTAGAAAGGAATCTAAGAACCTAGACTCACTCCCTACTCTCTACGATCATGTTGGGTATGATTTGTACCTAACTAATTCAAAAAATTTAAATTTTTATATTTTGACTCACAATTCATTTAAGGTTTTTGGGGTATGCAGTTTATGCCTATAATGAGATGCAATTAGAAGTGGTCATGGGAAAAATTAAGAAGAGAATGCAGACATCTCCAAGAAGGTGGTCATAATTAAAGGTTAGATGCTTCTTATGTGTAATGAGTGAAGCACCTAATTCAAAATTTAAGAATAATATGCTAGCATGATTCACAAAGTTAGTTGTTTTTAGTTGATTTTAAGTTATTCCTAGAGCTTTAATTTATGTGAGAAGTTTCAAATTTCTTTATTTTTGTTTAAGTTATTTATATTTATGTTGGGTAGAAATTTAGTTTTCTTAGGAGCCTAACGTCCAGGGATTCATCACAAAAAATATAAAAAGAAATCTATAAAAATAAGTTGATTCTATTATGCACCCAAAATAAATCAAACCAAATTTAAATTAAAAGAACAGACCATTGTGGTTAGGTACCACTTTACACCCTAAAAGAAAGAGAAAAATGTGCAGCCAAGTTCTATCTTTATATAGTTCGACCTATAATTACAAGTCTAGATCTATGGGTCTTCTTCCATGATATTCTCCTTCTTTAAGGACCTCTTTTGAGCTTCACAGGGGTCCACCAGCTACTAGGGTCAGCTCCTATTATTCCTAGACCCCATAGATCCTAACCTAATTCTAGGCTCAAATTACATTTAAAATTAAAAAAATTCTAAATACTATAAAATAAATGTCAAGAAATGCAAACAACACATTAATAATTGTATTTGTAAACATATAGACTAAGCATTAGTTACTTGCCAAGCCCACCTGTTCTATTGGGCTATGCTTAGGGACTTAAACATACATACATGAAAATAATATTTATATATAATTTATTATGGTGGCCCCTTTTGCCCAGCCCCTTGTAGAAGATAGTATTAATTCTAGAAAAAATGTCCTACCATCTAGTTTAACAGGCAAACAATCCTAATCATCTAGTCTAAAACATTACATGATAAAATAATAAAACATTACATCACATCACAAAACATCACATATCGGTCTAACCTAAATCTTGGGTTGGTGATACATTATTTAACTGATTTGATTTATTCATTATTTTAGTTTTAGTTTTGTTTGATTAAATGCTTATTTATTTTCATGTATTTTAATTATTTAATTTACTTGATTGATTTTATTTATTCATTTCGTTAATGTTAATGGGTTTTGGATTAACTTAATCAATTTCAAGTCGTAATTTCATTCTTTTATTTTATTGATGTTATGTTTGTTAATATTCTATGTTTATAGCTTAATCTTCATATTTGATTTGATTCATTATTCATTTGATTGTGTTTTTTTATTTGATTTGTTTAATTTTAATTGAATTAATTTTATTCATAACTTTCTTCAAATAATTTGATTCAAGTGATTAGGTTTATTTGACTTAATTATTTCATTAAGGTTTGTGTCTATTAATGTTTGTTTAATTTTCATCAACTTAATTAATATATTAATTTCAATGTTATCATTTTATTATATTTCAAATTTATTTTTTTATTTGTTTTATTTGTATAATTTTGTAATTGATTATTTAGGTTTTATTTTGATTCTCTTTGTTATTTTAATTTATTTAATTCATTAACATTCCTTTGCTTGCTAATGAGTTTAGATTAATGCAATTTGTCTTAAGTTATGATTTCATTCATTTATTTTATTGACATTTATGAGTTATAAACTTAAATAAAATGATTCAATATCTTTAATTAGCTTAAAGGAAATGTTAGTTTAATTATTTAAGGAAGGTACTTTTTATCATTTAATTTAATGGAATATTTATTCGTAATCATGATCTAAGAAGTTTAAAGACTTGGTTACCTAGATATCAAATCTATCCTAGGCCATTTCTAACTTTTTATGTCATTTTAGGTTTATTTGATTTGACTTATCATTTTAGATTAATGTTTCTTAATTCAATCAATTACTTGGATATCATTTTAGATTTATTTGCATTTGCAACTACATTGCCCCTTAACTTAAATGGGAATAATGGATTCATATGTTAAAAGATTATAAATTTTAGAGGTTAATGAATCTTACATTTTCGTTTATTAGTGGATTTATTATGATTTAATCAATTATTAACTTTAAAGTTTAATTGAATTTTGTATTCTTAATTATTTTATTAATATCTAAGTTTATAATTAATTATGTTTTTTGACTTCAGAGTGTTAGAGAAATTTACATATGTTTTCTGATGTTGATAAACATATTTCAAGTTGATATTATAAATTTTATAATTATTTATAATTTTTTGATTTGTTATTACATTTAAATTGACCTAGAGACTTGAAAATTCATTAACTTCCATTCTAGAGCTCAATTGGATTTGAAACGTTTATGAAAAGTGGGCTCTTTGCTAATTTGAACTTCATAAATTTCATTATGATTAGATGTATAATTTAAAGTTAGTTAAGATTCTAATTATTTTACTAAAACTTAAATTAAGCCTAATTTAGGTAAAATTACTTAAGGCATTTATTTCTCTTAGATTTTTCTTTGGAAGATGCATCCATAGATGGTTCATTTAAAATTTTTGGATTTTTGGTTGATTTATTATGGTTTTCTTAAGTTCAACTTGATTAATTGAATTAATTACTAAATTAGGTGATTTTATAGATTATTGGATTTTAGAGGGTTTTAGTGGGTTATTTAGATTTATTATAGTTTATTATAATGATTTAAGGTGATCTTATATTTTTTTATTTTCTTAATCTTATATTAATTTATTTCATTAAAATTAGGGTTTAAGGTTGAAATTCAATATCTTTTGATTAACTTTGAAATAAATCATGAAATTTTTCCTAAGAGTATATTAACCCAAATTTCATTTCCCAAAAGTTTCAAATCAATTGGAAAAGTGGTTTGACATTAATTTGAGTTTAATTGTTTTCATTTAAACTCAAATTAACTCAAAATTACACATTAAAAATTAAGGATATTGGGTTTAATGGACTCCCCTCACTACGAGGAATCCATTAAGCCCTTAATTGTATTTTTAAGTATATTTTATTTTATTTTTATGATTTTTTGAAGTTTTTGTTAATTTTTTATAATTTTTAAATTCAGAAAGCCTGAATTTTCTACTTTGACATGACGCCACCACATGGCCCCAACGTGACACCGCTTTATGTGTGACGCTGTGTGATTCATCCTCGTGAGATCCACATGGATCTTACTTTAAAATGGCAGTGGGGTGCAGTTTGATTCGAGCCATCTGATCAAAGATCTGACAGCTTAGATTAACCCATGGTTTCTTATGAGGGATTTACTCAATCAGTCTGACTAAATCTCAGTCAACTGTTCTTAATAGAAAGAATGGACGATAGAGATTATATCTTGTTTGAAGGTGGCAAAAGTTGAGACCCATTCATCAATTCTAGATGATTTTCGATGATCTAACCTTTGAAATCTTTCAATTTCAATGCCAAATCCATCATGGATTCACATAGATCACATATATACAGCTTAATCTCCATTGAGATTAAGTTTCTTTCACAAATGACCAAAATTGGAGGTAAAGAAGGTCGAGTTTGGTGTGTATCTCATCGATGGTGATTTTAGGTGGCAGGGATGACTCGGTTAGCTTCGTAGAAGGGCGACAAGCCTCTAAGAAAGAGAAATTGGATTGCCTCCCCAAGGATTGGCATGAAGACCAAGCTTCACACATTTTCTGGTGAGTTTGGTCATATTCTGGCTTGCTGGTGGCGTGAGGGTTGGGGAAAAGTTGCATTAACTTCATTTTGCTTAGGGAAGGTGATGGGATGCTCAATCGGGTTTAAGAATGGCTCTCTCTTGGTTTTCCTTTGTGGTCAAAAGTTTCACCCAAGCTTCCCTCTTGCCTTGGTTAGCCAAGGTGATTTCCACCCTTGGAGGCTAGCTCCAAGGGTGGTTGATTGCTTACCACATGTACAAGGTGCTGAGGTGAAGGAGCAAAGAGAAGAAGTTGATTAGAGAATAAAATTTGTCTTTATGTATATCCCTTACCATGGAATATTCCTTCCGTTGGATTGACTTGGACTTCATTAATTTGATTAATCTTGGCTCGTAATTATGCTAAACTCATCTTAGGATGGGTTTGTATGTATTCCAAGGTGTTTGGTTTAAACTTGGGTTCAAATCTTTTAAAATTATGCCATTTAGCCACTTTTTATTTGGTTTGATCTTTCTTACTCCATTTGATAGATTAACACTATATTGATACTTCAATTACATCAATTTAATCATTTATGATTTTTCTAATCAATGGGTTTTATAGAATTTAAAATGATCATTTGCTTATTCCAATTTAACCCATTATGGCTTACATGAGTTTGGTTGAATTAGACTGAGTCAAATGACTTGATTGGCTGAATTATAATGTATTTATTTTTCAATTATGTTAATCCAAGCTTTTAGGATGGATTGGATTAATTAATTTCACTTACTTAGAGTTTAAAACACATTTTAGCCCAACTTGACCTTAATGGATTAAGATAGGGTTAATTAGGCTAAATGATCATATTAACCAATTTAACTCCAATAATTAATTGATTTGTGTTTAATAATCATTTTCAAATGATTTTGAATAATTAATTTGAGTTGATTTCAATTTGATTTAAATTTTGAATTCAAGAAGGCTCATTTAATCCCATATAGATCAAATGATCTATTTAACCTAATTAAGTCCTTAATGGATTTATATTTCCTTAAATTCATGTTTACTCATGCTTACTTTATCATTTGGACCATTTGAAATCATTTTATTTCATCAAATTTTAGTGGGTTGACCTTTGACTTGGTGGGCTCACACAAGTCAAACCTATGTCAAAAAGGGTTGACCATATTTGACTTTGATTTGTATTTGATTTCATGGTTTCATTTTATTTTGATTTGGGCTTATTTTGATTTAGTTTAAATTTATTTAAGTTTAAGTGACTTTAGGGTTAAAAAGGATAATTATGTTAATTATCTTATTCACCTTGATTTAAGTTTGCTTATATTTAGATTTCAATTATTTTGGATTTGGATTTGAAGTTAGTCTAAGTCTATCAAATCCTATTGGGTTAGGTTAGACCTTAGGAAGGTGCACTAGTTCACTAAGTGAAGTTGTATGCATCAAATTAGGAGATCTTTAATCTAGGATTAAGTATCCTAATTATTAACTTTAGAAATGAACTTAACCTCATCCAAAAATGAGGTCAATAGGATGCCTAGTAGGTATTTTAACTAACCTACCATTAGGCTTTACAATTTTGAAATTGAATTTAGTAGAATTTGAATTAACATTTTATTAAAAATCTAGGACTTAGATTATAGCAGCACAAGCTTGCATAAATGATTAAGGTTGAAGACTTATTTCTAAAAGGATGCTTCAAAGTCTACTAGTACTTCTGACATAAGTCAAAGACTCAACTTAGTTCAAATTTTGGGAATTATCGGCTCTTTCTCTTACTTGAAAAAAATGAATCTATCTCTGACTCTTTTAGACTTATCGCTCACCTAGAAGGGTTGCCAGCTAACACCACCTAAGTGATTTTTAAATCCATGACTTCAGTCTTCATATTATACAAGATGGTTGAGATGTTATGTTTTGGAAATGAATCTATGAACCTAAACTCACTCCCAAAACCTTAAGATCATGTTAGGTGTAATATGCACCTAACTAATGCAACAAATTCTATGTTTAATGTTTTGACTCATAATTCATTTAAAGCTATGGGTATGCAATTTATTCCTACAATGATATGTAGTTAGAAATAGTTGTCGGCCAAATCAAAAAGAAGACACACTTTCTCAAGAATGGTGGTCATCATTAAAGTTCAGATGCCACCTTACGTGCAATGAGTGAAGCACCCAATTCAAGGAGTACGACCAATACGCTATCATATTTCACAAAACTAATTGTTTCTAGTTGCTTTTAAGTTGTGCCTAGGGATTTAATTAACATGAGATTTTGAATTTATTTATTTTTATGTTCAGTTGTTTTGATTAAGGTTGGGTAAAAAATTAATTTTCCTAGGAGCCTATTGTTCCAGACATTTCATCACAGAAACATAGTCACAAAAAAAAATTTAGAAAAATAGGTCATTTCTAATGCACACCTAAATAAATCAAACCAATTAAATTAAAATAGGCTAATATGGTCGGGCTCCACTATACACCCTAAAAGAAAAGGAAAAATGGGCAGTTAAGCTCTGTCTTTATATAACCTAGCCTAAAACTAAAAGTTTGTTCTATGGGGGTCTTCTTCTAAGATCTTCACCGTCTTGACTGACCTCCACGGGCATCATAAAGGACCACTAAGACCATGCACTACTAGAGTTAGCACCTGCTATTCCTAGACCTTATAAATCTAAACCTAATTCTAGGCTCAAATTACATTTAAAATTCTAAAAATAAATTACTAAACCCTACAATATAGACATTAGGAAATACAAATAACACTCCAACACTTATATTTGTAAACATACGAGCATAACATTAGTTGCTTGTCAAGCTCACTAGTCTTATTGGGCTATGCTTAGGGACTTAAGCATATTTCTAAGCAAACAATATTTATTTATTTTATTATTATTATAGTAATACCATTTAGCACAATCCCCTGCAAAAAATAATATTAGCCAAAAAAATGTTCTACCATCTAGACTAGCAGACAAACAATCTAAGCCATTCAGTCTAAAATAATACACCATAAAATAAGAAAAACATTTCACATCATATCATAGAATATCACAAAATATTGACCTAACCTATGTTTAGGGTCGGTGACTTATTAATCTAGTGTGTGAAGAAAAAAATGGGCTTGAGCGGTATGCCTTTACTAGGCATTTTAGGTTTAAGTTTTGAATTATTTTTCAAAGTTTGAATTGATTTTATTTGAGATTTTTACTTTTCATAATTTTGATTCATAGACACGTCTCATTATTAAATCAGAAGTTTGAGATATCAAGATCTCCTTCGGACCAGTAGCCCTACGACCTTGGATGTCTAGATTATATACCATTTATTTGCTAATTATGAAAAAAAAATTTCATTCTTTTGATTTTGATTTTTTTATTCTTAAAATTTGTTCAATTTTTTATTGGGTGGTTTCAATTTAAGTGATTTAATTGATTTATGATTTTATTTAAATTATTAATTATATTTTATGTTAAAGTGGAATTTAAGTTTTCAAGAATGAAGAATAAAATAAATTTCATTTTGGCTGAAACACATTTTATTCAACATCCTAAGTCCTAGTAAAATGACATATTCATCCTAAGGTGATGATTAATTCTAAGAGTCAAATTAAGATCTTAAGTATCTTAATTAAACTCTTTTGGATTCATTTGATGATTCATTTTAAGTTGAGTTTGATTTATGTTTTTCCCTTTTTTTCTTAATATTAGAGTTTTATGTTAATGAGATTTGGGATTTCATTTCTACTTTACTTTTATTAAAGTTTCTTTTGTTTGATGTATGATTTTTAGTTAAGATTCAAAATACTTCTTTAAATCTTAATTTAAAGTCAATGTTACCATGATTTAGTTTGATTTTGGTTTTCATTTCAAGTTTGATTTGATTCATTTATATTTAATTTTATTTAATTTATATTATTTTATATGACTTAGCTTCATATTTAATCTTATGTTTTCTTTGATTTGATTAAATGTTCAATTGATCTTATTTATTTATTTCATTAATGTTTATGTTTATTAACGTTTATTAGCTTGAATGAACTAACTTATTTAAGTTGATATCTTAATTTAAACTTAATTTTGATTTCACCATTTAAATGATCTATTATACTTCAATTTGATGATTTATTCATTTATATATTCTTAATTTATTATTTAGATTTATTTGATTTTAAGTAATTATTTTTATTCATATCATTAATGTTTGGTTGGTGAATTTGGATAAGTTAACTTAATTAATTTCAAATGACGATTTCATTCATTCATTTCATTTATGTTTATACATATGAATTTAGATAAGTTAATTCAATTAGTTTCAATCAATTTTGGGTACCCTTGATTTTATCATTTAAGGAATTCATAAAATTTAAAAAAACAAAAAACAAAAAATAAACAAAAATAAAATAAATAAAATTAAAAAAAAATCATTTAAGGAATTCATTATCTTATTCTTTATAATTTTTTATTCAAATTAAGTTTAATGTAACATTATGTGTTAAAGTTTCATTACTTGTTCTAATTTATTAAAATGGAGTTTTGTTTACTAATCATAACTTAGGGAGCCTATGAAATGAACTACTTTGGGCTTCCAACTTAAATTTATGCCATTTCAAGTTATTAGATTAATTTGATTAACTACTTTTACTTATATTTAGGATTATGTTGTTTATTAACCAAAATGTATTTAAAGGATTTAATGAATTCCATATTTAGGTATGAAATTTAGAGATTAATTAATTTTACATTTCAATTGATTCATTGTGAATTTAATAAATTATTAACCTAATGTTTGAATAGATTTTTATATTCTCAATTATTTCATTAAATCCTAAGTGAATGGTTAATCAAATTCCAATGCTTCAGAGGATTGGAAAACTTTCCTTAAGTGTTCTTATGTTAAAAATAATGTTTTAAATTGATTTTATGAATTTTTATAAATTTGTAATTTTTTGATTTATTATTTCAATTATATTGACCTAGAGATTTGAAATTCAACAACTTCAAATCTAGATGTCATTTGACCTTGAAATATTTATAGCCAGTGGAGTTCCCAGTGAATTTACTTTTTCTAAAATTTCACTTTAATTAGATATGTAATTTAGGACTATCTAAAGTTTTAATTATGTTAATAAAACTTAAATTAAGCCTAAATTAAAAGGAATTATTTAGATATATTTTTTTTAAATTCTTCTTTAAAAGATGCATTCATAGAGGGTTTATTTAAATATTTTAAAAACTTGGTTAATTTATTATGATTTTTTAAGTTTAAATTTAATAATTGACTTAATTAATTTTATTAATAAATAAATTAGGTCATTTTGGGGATAATGGGGTTTAAGTAAGTTTCAATGATGTGTTTAGATTCATTAAGGTTTGTTATAATGATTCAAGTTGATTTTATAATTTTTTATGATTTTACTAATTAAATATTAATTTATTTCTTTTAATTAACGCCTATAGCTTGAAAATTTTGTATTTTAAGATTTACTTGCCAACAAATCATGAAATTTTTTCTAAGGTAAGTTTTAACCTTAGTTTCAATTCGCCTAAAGTTTCAATTTGATTGGATTAATGGTTAGTGTGTAATTTGAGTTTGATTACTTTAAGTTAAACTCAAATTAACCTAAAAATACCCAATAAAAATTGGAGATTTTTGTTTAATGGATTCTCCTCGCTGAGATGAATCCATTGAGCTCTTATTTACATTTTGTTTGTTGAGTATTTTAATTTTTATGATTTTTTGAAATTTTAATGATTTTTTAGCATTTTGAAATTAGAAAAATCTAGATTTTTTTTTGTTTAAACTGATGGCACCATGTGACACTATCGCGACGCTATTGCCACTAGGCACAATGCTATTAAACCAGCTAGATCTAGGTGAATCGAGCTCAAAAAGTGGTGGCCATGCATGATGATTTACGATCACCCGATTTTTGATCGGATGGTCATGATTTCACCTGCATATCCTAAATAGGATTTAATTGGATGTCCAACAAGATCTCGGTCTCCCATTCCTTATAGAAAAAATGGACAACAAAGTTTGCGCCTTCCTTATCGAAGGAAAAAATTGAGCATCATCCATCCATTTCAAGTGATTTATTGCAATCTAGGCAGTGGAATCACTTGTTTTTATTTAAAAATCCATGAAGAAAGCATTTAAAATGCATCTATATAGCTTGATCTCACTTGAGATCAAGTTCATTTCAAAAAGGATCAAAATCGAATGCTTAAATGGTCATTTTGAACCCATACCTCGCGGCAGTGGGGATGATTTGAAAAGCATTTTTGGGAAAAATTTATGACATCACATAGAGTTTAGGAATTTCTTATGTGGATGATTAAATGCATTATTAAGGAGTAAAATATTATCTAGAAAGATGAACATGCTATCCTATAATGGATTCGATCATTTAATAAAAGAATCATGAGGCTAATGGGTCTTTAATGTACCAAAGAGTTTTCTCCTAAGCTATATGGGAAGTAGAGCAAAGTTTATTTTAAATTGGGTTCATGGTTCCCTATAAGGGCAAGCCCCTATAGTTAATTTCATCTTAAGAAGAAAAGTCTCTTCCTAAGAATACTCTCAATTAAAGAGATAAGTTATTATTTCCATGGATTTCTAAGTTGGTTTTCAAAGAAATGACATTTGAAAATTTCAATTAGGAATGATCCAAAGAGAAAAGAGTTCATTTTGGAAACCAAATGATATGAAGTAAGAAATGCCTATTGATAGTAGGCATTTCAACTATCCTATCATTGGGCTTTAAATTTTGGAATTTAATTTAGATTTTGAGACATTTTCTTAGAGATTTAGGGCTTAGATTCTCGCAATACAAGATTGTAGAAATGCCTAAGGTTAAATACTTACTCCGAAGAGGATGCTTTAGAACCTTAGCCTATATATGCTTCTAACACAAGGCAGATGTTTGACCTAGTTTTATTTTGGAAATTATCAACTATTCCTCTCACTTGAGGGAACAAACCTATCGCTAACTCTTTTACAACCCACTTGGAAGAGCTGTCAGCTAACACCACCTAAGCACATTTTAAATCCATGATGCTAAGTCTTATGTATGCAAGATGGCTAGGCTATTATATTTTTAGGAAATGAATCTAAGAACCTAGACTCAGTCTCTAATCCTTAGGATCATGTAGGATATGAAATGCATCTAACTAATATAGATTTTTAAACTTTTTATATATATTGACTTGTGATTCATTTGGGGTCTTGGGGTATGCATTTTTATGCCTAAATGCCATGTAATTAGAATTGGTTTTGGGCCAAATCATTAAGAGAAATGCAGACTTCCCCAAGAAGGTGGTCATCCTCATAGGTCAGATGCCCCTTATATGCAATGGGTGAAGTGCTCAATTCAAGAGTTGAGAGAAATATGATTATATGATTTTTGAGAGCCAATTATTTCTAATTGATTTTAAGTTTTTCCTAAGGCTTTAATTTATGTGAAGTTTGAAGTTTTCTTTTTTTTTTTTTTGGTGTTTGATTTATTAGATTTAATTGGGTAAAAGATTTAAATTTTTTATGAGCCTACATCTAGCCATTCATCACAAAAAACTTAACATAAAAAGAAACCTAAAAAAGTAGTTTGATTCTCCCAAAATAAATCAAGCCAATTTAATTTTAAAAGAAAGGTCAATGAGACCAGGTACCATTGTACACCTCAGAGAAAAGAGAAAATAGGTATTTAAGCTTTTCCCTTATATAGCCCAACCTAGAAATATAGTTTAGATCTACGTGTCTTCTTTCCAGGTTTATCTCCTTCTTTAGGGACCTCTATAGGACTTCACAAGGGACCTCTACAACCATCTACTGGTAGGGTCAGCTCCTACTGATCCTAGACCCCATAGATCTAACCTAATTATATGCTCAAATTTACATTTTAAATTTAAAAATAAATCATAAGCCCTATAAAATAGATGTCATGAAAATATAAACAGTACACAAAAATTATATTTCATAAACATACGAGCTTACCATTAGTTACTTGCCAAGCCTACCTATCCTATTGGGCTATGCTTAAGGACTTAGGCACACTTGTAATAAAACAATATTTTTAATTTATTTATGATAGCCATCCTCTTTAGCAAAACCCCCTATAGAAGATAATGTTAGTTCTAAAAAGAACATCTTACCGTCTAGTCTAATAGGCAAGCAATCCTAAGCATGTAGTCTAAAATAGTACACCACAAACAATGAAAAGAACATCACATCACAACATAGAATATCACAAAAAATCATAGAATGATCTAACTTAAGTTTAGGGACCATGACCTAATGATCTAGTATGTGAAGGAAATAAGCTTGTGTGCCAAGACTTTGTTAGGTATTTTTTTATTTAAGTTTCAATTTGAGTTTTTTAATTATTTTTTTTTTTAACTTTGTCTGATTTATGATGGTTTCAAATCAAGTGATTTAATGATTTGGGATTTTTTTTTCATTTTCTAAGTTCACTTCTACTTTTATGCTAAAGTGAAGTTTAGGTTTTCAAGAATGAAGAGTAAAATAGATTTCACATTTAAGTGAAACCCATTCTATTCAACATCCTAAACCCTAATAGAATGAAACCTCCATTCTAAGATGGAGATTCAATCTAAATGCCTAACTAAGATCCTTAAGTATCTTAATTAACTTCTTTTAGATTCATTTAGATGATTTGGGTTTGATTTAAATTTGGGTTAAAGTTTTGTAATATTAATTCTTTTTAAATTTGATTCTTCATTTCATTTCTTTGATTTGATTAAGTATTTCTTCTTGGTTTAATTTATTTTCATTTGATTTGAATTATTTTATTTGTTTCATTTGATTTGAATTGATTTAACATTTAGTTTGAATTATGTTTATGTTTAATGAATTCATATTAATTTGGTTTGATTTTTGTTAACCTAAGACACTTAGGTTAGTGTTTTAATTCATTCTTAAGTTACATTGATTGTAGATTGAGATTTTATTAATGGTTTGATTATGAGTTCATTAGCCTTAAATATTGATTAAACATAATGTTAATTATTAATTCCATTAACCCTTAAATCTATAAGTAATCAAATTATTTGATTTAGAATATTGGAAAAGTATCTTTAAGTGTTCTGGTGCTCATGAAGATTTTGTTAAGTTACTTTTTGAAATTTGTGATTTATGAATTTATTTATTTATTATTTGATTTATATTGACCTAAAGATTTATAAATTCAATAATTCCCAATCCAAAGGTCAATTGGGTTTGAAATTTTTATGGCAGTGTGGTTCCTTGCAAATTTTATATTTTCAAAATTTCATTTTAATGAGATGCATAATTAGGGTCTAATTAAAGTTTCAATTATTTCATTATAACTTAAAATAAGCCTAATTTAATGATGATTCTTTAGGGTTTTTCTTTGGTTCCTCTTTGAAAAATGCATCCATAGAAGGTTCATTCATTATTTTTGGTAACTTAGTTGATTTATTATTATTTTCCTAAGTTTGGTTAATTATTTGAATTAACTAATTCAATTAATCACTAAATTAAGTCATTTTGTGATTTATTAAGTTTCAGTAGGTTTCATTTATGTTTCTAAGTTCACTAGGGTTTGTTATGTTGATTTAAAGTGATTTGATCAGCTTTGATGATTTATTTTATTTAGTATTAATTTATTTTATTAAAATTGAAGTTTGGAGTTTGAAATTTGATATCGTTAGAATTACATTGCAATAATTCATAAAAAATTTCTTAAGGTGCATTTTAACCATAATTTCAGTTCCCCGAAGTTTCATTTCAATTGGATTGATAATTTGGGATTAATTTAGGCTTAAAATTTAAACCCAAATTAACATGAAATTACCTCATAAAATTTTTGGCTTTTGGGTTTAATGGATTCCTCTCATCAAGAGGAATTAATAGCCCTTATTTATAAATTTTGAAATTAAATCCTATTTCTTATACTTTTTTGAATTTTTGGGCATTTTCCTTAGTTTTTTAATCAAGAAAATCCGGGATTTACATTTTAACTGTTCATATCCACGTGGATCTGATGTGGCGCCACTTTAAACGTGATGTCACGGTATTGGGCCACATAAGATCTATGTGGATCTCGCTTTAAATTGGCGGTGCACGCAGGTTTAATCGTGTCCGTCAGATCGATCGTTGGTCATGATTTAGCCCACATTTCTCCTTACTAAATTTAATCAAGGATGCGACTTGATCTGAGATGTCCATTTCTAATAGAAGGAATGGATGACGAAGGTTGTTTTCCTTTGAAGGAGATGAAAGGTGAGGGCCATCCGTCGATTCCTCATGATTTCTAGCCATTCAATTATTGAAATGACACAAATTTGATGCTAAATCCATTAGTGGATAAAATCTTAATGATCTAAATGGTTTGATCTCACTTCAGATCAAACTCCCTTTGAAAATTGCCAAAATTGAAAGCTCGGAGAGGTCGTTAATGGCGTACCTTTATCCCAACTGTCTCTGATGGTGCAATCGACTCCACAAGCTTCAGAATGATGTAGGGAACTTGTGTATTAATCAGCCTGTAACCAAGACATCGCCTAGACATTCTCGCTTCCCAGGAGAGAATTTGGGGACGTTCAGATTTGGCTTCGTATGGAGTGTGAAAGGATGGCAAAGTCAATTTTGCATAGGAACAGGTATGGGTGATTTTTCCATTGCAGCTGAGAGCTATATTCTTTATTTCTTATTCTCTTGTGCGGTTGTGGGTGATCAAGGCTTTTGGAAGCTAGCTCCATGGCTCACTACCTCTCTAATATTTGTCTTAAGCTAGAGAGGTGGAGTAGGAAATGAGGAATAGGATTGGGCATGGTTGGTTTTGTCTCCATGTACCTTTGATTTCCCATGGCATATTTCTTGGCTTTGGCTCCATTTGAGTTTGATTACATGGCTTAATTTTAGCATGGAATCAATCATTAATTTATTTGGAAGAGATTTAATGCCTTCTAAGTGGATTAGATGGAGATTGAGTTGAAATTCCTTTAGGATTATGCCATTTAAGATCTATTCAATTGGCTTGATTTGAATTGCTTTTTTTTATATATTAGTCTTAATTCAATGCTTTGGTTATGTTTATTCAATCATTAACGAACTCTTTAACCAAGATTTTATGGATTTTAAAGTTCATGGATTGCTTACTTTGTGTCTAAACCCATTTTAATTCATATAGATTTGGGTTGAACATAATTGAGTCAAATGATTTATTTGACTCAATTAGAGCATATTTAGATTTTAATTAAGGTAATCCAAGCACTTTGGAATGCATCAGATCAAATTATTTCACTTATTTAAGGCTTGAAATTCAATTTGGATGATGTTTATCTTATGGGTTTAATTTGCGTTAAGTTTGAATCCATTTAGGTCAAATGGCCATTTTATGCAAATTGGACCTTATTATTAGTTTATCTATGTTTACTAATCATCTCTAAGTGATTTAATGTGATTAATTTAAATTAATTTTGGCTTAATTTGAATTTTAACCCAATATAGTTCAGTTAGGCTTATTTAGGTTAAGTGACCTATTTGGCCTAATTAAAGTATTTTTGGGTTCTTATCTTATATTCATCAATATATTATCATTTGGACCATTGAGGATGATTTTATTTGGTCAATTTTTGGTGGGTTGACCTTTGACTTGGTCAATCCGCAAGAGTCAAACCCATGTTAAAAGAGTTGACCAATTTTTGACCTTTGGTTTGGATTTGGATTTATTCAATTTCATGTTGTGCTTATAATTTCATTTCATTTGGGTTTGTTTTGATTTAATTTGAATTCCTTAAGTTTATATGATTTTTAGCTTAAATAAGATAATTAGGTTTAGTTCCCTAATTAAACCTTAATCTAAGCTTAATTAATTTTAAATTTAAAGTGTTGTATGTTTAGTTTGGAGATTTGGGTTGAACCTAACTAAACCCATTAAGTTAGATCAATCCAAAGAGGATGCACTAGGTCACTAACTGTAGTGTTCTAGGTGCTTAATTAAAAGGCTTCTAATTTAGGATTAGGAGTCATAATTATTTTCTTTGTGA
The DNA here is from genome assembly GCA_021442155.1 of Cymbidium sinense. Classification (NCBI taxonomy): domain Eukaryota; kingdom Viridiplantae; phylum Streptophyta; class Magnoliopsida; order Asparagales; family Orchidaceae; genus Cymbidium; species Cymbidium sinense. The sequence goes on from CM038215.1 coordinate 51,796,307, forward strand.
GTGTTATTAACCTCATCCAAAAATGAGATCAACTGCTTTGTGGGGACATGGCGAGCCTCTAGGTGCAAGGAATTGGATTGCCTCCCTGTGGATCGGGTGGATCGATCTATAGGCCAAGCTTTGCTCATTTTCTGGCCAATCTAGTTGAACTTTGACTTGCCGGTGGCGTGGGGATTGGGAGAAGGGTGCACTCTTCTTCATTTTACTTAAGGAAGGTGATGGAAGGCTCAAAATGACTTAAAGTAAGCTCTCCCCTCTTTTTCCATGGGTGACCAAGAGCTATAAGGGGATGGTAGTCAACTATGGATATACTAGCTGATTGCCACCATTGGAGGCTAGCTCCAAGGGGTGGTCAATTTATTAGGGCTAATCCAAGGTACCATGCCTCATTCTCTTTCTCCATGGCATATTCCTCTTTTTGGATGGACTTGGATTCTCTTAGTTTGCTTAATCTTGGTTGTTAATTACCCTAAACTCATCTTAAATGAGTTTAGATACATTCCAAGAAGATGAGTTTAGGTTTGAGTTCAAATGCCATGATTTATGCCACTTAGGTATCTTTCCCTTTTGGCTTAGTCTAGTTTTCTCTATTTGATGGATTGATCCTAGATTTTCACATTAATTTTGTTTATGTAGTTATTTAAAATGTTTCTAATTAGTGGTTTCATGAGGTTTGGAATTGATTGTTTATTTGTTTCAATACTTACTATTTTGACTCAATCAAAATGTAATTATCCTTTAATTGTATTTAGCCAAGTATTAGGGATGATTTGGATCAATAAATTTCATTTATCTTCAATTTAAAACCCACTATGGCCTAATTGAGGTCTTAATGGGTTAACATTAGTTTAATTGGGTCAAATGAAAAAATTGATCAAACTAAACCTTATAATTGGTTACATTATGTTTCAGTGTGATTTCAAAATAATTTTGGATAATTAATTTGAGTTATTTTCTATTCCATTTGAGTTTGAGTCTAATAAGGTCTATTTAAGCCTATTTAGATCAAATAATCTAATTAGCCCATTTAAGACCTTATTAGTTTTAGATTCATTTGAATCATGTTTAAGCATGTTTTATTAATGATTTTAACCCTTTGGAATGATTCAATTTCATCAAATTATGATGGGTTGATGTTTGACTTGCTATCACACATAAGTCAATCCTATGTTCAATGGTTGACTTTCATTTGGATTTGAGTCCATTCATATTTATGCGATGATTTTACGCTTTTTTATTTGATATGATTTCAATTTATTTTAATTCTATTTGAATTTCTTTGGATTTGAATAATTTTGAGCTAAAATAGGGTAATTAGGTTAATCACAAATTACCTTAATCTAAGCTCAATTATATTAGGTTTCAATTTGAATGTGTTTGATTCAATCATTTATTTAGATTTGTGTTTGGTTTGAGTCCACTTAATCCTATTAGGTTACGTCAAATCTTAGGAGAATTCAATAGGTCACTAAGCATAGTGTTCTAAGTGGTTAATCAAGAGTCTCCTAATTTAAGATTAGATGTCCTAATTATTAATTTAGGAATGATTTTACCCTCATCCAAAAATGAGATCAACATAGTCTACGCAATTTTATCCAAATGGGAGAAATATGAGGTTCAATACTATAATCAAATGAAGGGGTCAATTTGATAATCTTAACTGGGACATTTTCAATGTGAAAGAGCTTTTTAGAGAAAAATCTAGCATAATCCTCATCCTTAGAGAGTTTAATCATTTTTGTGTTTCCCATCCAAGAGCCCTACATTTCATTCCCCAATAAACTTCAGTTCATCAATGTGCTTTTAGATAAAATCCATTTTAGGGTGCTTGAAGGTGAATTTTGCAACCATAGTGAACTTAAAAGGTTCAACCAAACTCTAGGTATCAGTCTTAGGAAGGATAATGGCATGTTTGTCTCCTTTGTGACAAGCTTTTCTAATGAACCTGGAACCATTGCTTTCTAAGAATGAGTCAAGATAACATTGTAAGAAAAGAAGGAGGTTGGAATCAAAAGACCCCTTAAAAGAGCAGGAGCCATCGACCACAATCCGAGCATATGTGGGTTGATCCATAGAGATATGCGAAACAAAGAAGCCACCATGAAAAGTGTCGAAGAAGCAATGTAACATCAACGGGGAAGAAGATGGGGGGACATACCTTGAAGCAACATGGTTATTCCTAGCCACCAATTAGCATGATTTTTTTTTGAAACACTTGAAATAAAATATTAGTTCCATCCAACCATATGTTTATTATCATCAAAATCAATTGCATAAGCAATGGGCTCATGAATTCAACATGTAGTGCTAGTCTTTGAATATTTAAGCATAATAATGAAGAAGATAGTTCCTTAGCATTGCCTTTCACAACACTATAATGCTATGAACTTGCATCTTGAATTTAAACCAATTTTAGAGCTAGTTAAAGGCTATTTAAACAATATTTTTTAAAAACAATATTTGTTGAATTGGATGAGGTTGGCATCATACCTAATCTTAAAAATTAAGACCCTTAATCTTAGATTAAGAGCTTCCTAATTAGACACTTAGGACACTGCACTTAGTGACTAGGTGTACAAATTAAAATCAAATAACAAATTGAATAAAATATTGAATTTAAATCCAAACTCAATACTCCTTAAAAAATCTAGGTCATCCTATTGGACCCTTCCAGGAACTGACTTAACTCAATTGGATTAGGTGAACACAAATCAAACTCAAATATAATAGAACTCAATAGAAATCTAAACCAAATATATTTGAAATAAAATCTAAATTCAATCGAGCTCGAATTAAGGTGATTGGGTTGATTAGCTCAATTAACCCATTTAAGCTCAAGTCCAATTAAAATTAAAGTAAAATAAAAAAAATTAGTTTCAATCAAACCGAAAATTCATAATCAATGCATAAATATAAATGAACCTAAAAATAAATCCAAATAAGGCACAAAGTGGCGAATAGGTCATTTGACCTAGAGTTGGCCCATGTGGGCCCCACCAAGTCAAAAGTCAACTAACTAAAATTTTGTCAATTAAGTCATTCCAAAGACTCAAAATCATCAAATGAACATTTTTAAACACAAATATAAACAAATCTAATCCAAGCAGGCCTTAAATGGGTTAATTGGATCATTTGACTGAAATAAACTTCAATGAACCCTATTAAACTTAAACCCAAGTTAAATAAAAAATAATTTAATTTAAATACTATAAATATTTTAAAATCATAAATGAATATAATACAATAATTATTTGGGTTTAATTTGATCAATTTGATCACTTAGCCCAAGTGAATCTAAACTAGCCCATTAAGCCCAATTTGGGTCAAAGTGAGTCTAAATTCAAATCAACTTCAAATCAACATCAAATCAATTTCTTCAAATTATCTTAAACACTTAATCAAATAGAAATGGAACTTGAATGCACCTTTATCGAGCCAATTGGCCATTTGACTCAATTAAACCCAACTTAGCCCATTTTGATCAAAATGGGTTGATTTAGGTTTAAATCAAAATCTAATCTAAATCAAATCAAATTAATTGATCATAATCATTATAGATGATTAATTAAACACAATCAAACCCAAAATTAAATTTAAATGGCCATTTGAGCTAAGAAATTAGACTTAACACATTTAGGTCAAATTGGTCAAACTAGCTTAAATCACATTAAAATTCCATAAGGCATGGATCAAGTGATTTACAAACCTTTGTAATGAACAATCAATTGTAATTTAAACCTAAATCTAAATTCAATTGAGCAAATGAACTCAACACAACTTAGTCCAACTTAACTCAAACTTAAATAAACCAAACTCAAAACACTTAACTCTAATTCAACTTGAATGAGCACAAACCAACCCATAACCAACTTTGGCTTGATTTGGGCAATCAACCAGCAAACCAAAATCATGTGAAGTGGAGCTAAGTATATGAGGTGGAGTTAAAGTGAAGTGGAACCATGATAAGAAAAGAGGAGAATAGGAAAGGCCAAAGAACATGCACATGAGATCAAAGCTTCCACCCTTCCCCATACCTCATTCCTCTTCATATAACCCCAATAAAATCTAATCTCCAAAGTCAAGAAAGGTAGTGAGATCTTAGCCAAATCAAGTGGATAACCTAAGTTGAAAAATAGAGGGGAGAAATAAACATGAAAGTCAAAGAAGATATTGTAGAAATCTAATTATCACATGCAATATCCACTTAAAGGGACTTTGTCCACTTATCCCCTCATCCTTGACCTGAGAATTGATGAAGGCATGCCCAAGAATAGTTAAAAGCCCATAAAACCAACCACTTCACCTCCTAATCACTATTAATGATGGTTTTTGGCCACCATTAAAAAGGAAAGAAAAGAGGCACCAAAATTTTTTATTTCTGCATAATAACACATTCTTCATCTCCACGAGATCATAACCAACTCCTTCCCACTTCTTTTCCAGATAAAATCATCAAATTACATCAAACTTTGATGAAAAGGGTTGGGCATTGGTGTTCTCAGTGATCGAAGAGAAGGCAAGTGGGCGTATTCACCTCAAAGCTTCTTTTCAAATCCAGCAACATTGTTAAATCAATTTGGGCACTGAACATTGGCTTCAATGAGATAATTTCATCAAAATTGTAGCCAACCATTAGGGTTTATGTTTGGTAAAAAAGAAAGGTTGATTCTAGGAATTTCCCCTTTAGATCCCTTGCATTTTTCACTACTTTAACCCTTTGACACAAATCGGAAAGTTTTTCGATGAAAAGTGCTGAAAAATAATGGATTTGGGAAGGAATCAAGTGGTTCTCATCTGCCTTAAGCAATTCTCGTCGACCTAGTTTTCCAGCTAGGAGGAAGGAAGCACAGTGGCTGTCTTATCCCCATTAAATGCGATGGACAACCAAGATTAAGATGCTATAGATATTTGATTTGAAACTTAGATTTTGATCTTCAATTTGGACTGTCTAATCTAACCAACATTTTCCCGCTCAAAAGGCCATGTCAGTGTCATTGGCCCAATCAAGCTTCAACACATGAAAAGTAGAACCTAGTCAGTGCCATGTGTGGCGCTGACTAGGTTAAATAGAAAATTCAAGAATTTTTTGATTTAAAAGATGGTTAAAATCAATTAAAATGTTAAAAATTCATAAAAAAATAAAACACTCATAAAAAATTTATAAATAATGGCTCGTTGGATTCATCTTTTGGAGAGGAATTCAATGAATCCAAAAGTCCCCAATTTTTAGTAAGTATTTTGGGTTTACTTTAACTTTTAGTAAAAATCAAAATTTTCTAATTAATCCAAAATTAATAATCTAAATTATATACAAATTTTAGGGAATGAAACTAAGGTTAAAGCACACATGGCATAAAAATTTCAAGCCAAAATGATGAATGGATTAAAAGTTATCAAATATTAAAGTTCAAATATCTAATTTCATAAAACAATTAATTTAAAAATAAAAAAATTATGAATAATTATTAAAATAATCTAAATCACTTTATTTAGCATCTAAACACTTAAAAAAATATTCAAATCTTTCAGATCTCATTAAGCCTTAAAATTATTTAATTAAGGCTTAAAATATGTTTAAATTCAAGATTAATCAATCTAAAAAAGGAGAAATTCATGATAAATGAAATACTCAACTAAAAGAAATCAATACCTAAAAAAAGAATATGATTAAAAAATTTGAAGTGAATTATTAGGAGATTTAAGTTTAACTAAAGTACAAAGCCATATGATTCAAATCTTAATCAAATTTAATGACGTATCTAATTAGAACTTAATTAAAAAAATAAACCAAATATTTATTAAATTATGAATTCAAAGTTAATAAAATGTAATGCCATTAATTATAAATCTCAATTAATTTAAGTTAAAGGTTGATGATTAAGTCTTAATCAAGTTAAATAATCAACTAAATTAGAAACTAGAGAACTTAGATTAAATACTAATTAAGTAAATCAAATATCCAATCATATTTAAGATAGTTTAATATGATTATCTAAATAAAATGAAATGATCATCAATAAAGCTTAATCTTGTAAGTCAAATTAAACATGAAATATTAAATTAAATCACTAATCATGATTATATTAACTTCATAGTCAATTTGTGGTTAACCATGGTGGGTTTAATCAATCAATAATTAATCTCTAATCAAATGAATCAACATAGCTAGTCCTTAGTTAAGGTGAACTTAGTTAATTATCAAACCAAATTTTAAACATCAAGACAGTTAATTATTCATTTAAGTTAAGATCAATTAACCATTGATTTGAACCTAATTAAACCTTGATTAAGCATAGATCCACAACCATATGAACCACTTGAATTCAATAAGAAATAAACTGAATTGAACGTTGCTTAGTTATTAAATATTAAATTAAAATGATAATAAATCAAACACATCTTGATTAATCATAGGACATTAATCAAATAAAAATAAATTAAATTAGGATAATCTTTACTCAATTTAATATATATAACCCGAATAAGGTTTAATTCAATCTATTTAAATGAGATGAATTAATTAACCATTACATATATAAGTTTATTAATCAAATTAAACATGAAATATTAATTAAGGATATTAACCAAATTCTAACAAATGAATCAAATTTAAATAAAATTTTGATTACAAATAATCAAATTTAAGTGAAATCAAGGCTTATGTTTATTTTATTTAATCTAAGAAAACTAATAAATAAACAAACCTTAATTAGATCAAATGAATATAAAATTGAATATAAACTCTAAACTCTAAAATCATATTCAGCTACTATCTATTCCGAACAACGTCAAAAATAATTCAATCAACATAAAACTTGATCAAATAAAAGAAATCAAATAAACTAAAATTAAGGTTTAATCAAATTAAACCACATAATCATCAAACTACAAACAATATATGTTAATAAAACACAATAAAGTTTCCCAACCATTAACTCATTAATACAAGGAACACATTTAATCAGTCGATCTTTAAATTGAAATTATAAATTGAATTAAAACCTTACTTAAATCAAATGAATTTTAATCAAATCAATTAAACTTATTAAACATAACTAAATTAAACTAAATTATCATTAGACTAAATGAATCAACTTAAAACATTTAAACTTAACAAATATTAAAATTAAATTTATTAGAAAGAGAAAATTATAAATTAAACTTTAAATAATTAAATGAAATTAGGTAAACTAAACTTCAACAATTAATCTAAAAAATACAAGCTAAAGCATGACCTAAATCTAAGTGAAAGGGGATATAATATTTTACCTCCACAAGAGAAGATAAATCGTCCGACTTCTGGACTTACAACCGCCTGGAGTGCTCGCTAACTAACACCTCCTTCGATTTAAAACTATGTAATCTAATCTTACAAAATTATAAGATAGCTATGGTAGTTATTTAATTTGGAAAGATACTAAAATCCTAAACCCACTCCTTAAGAGACTAGAGCATTAGTGGTATGAGCAGAAGACTTAGTCTACAAATGCAAAATTTTACAAATTTTATTTTATTTTGACACATTCATTTAGACAAAGGCTTAGAGATTTTTTATATGCCTAAATGCATGATAAAATGGTGTTATTGACTAAATCAGCGAGAAAAGAGTGTTCTGCACCATAAGGGATGCCCTCACAGGTCAAGCATTCACCTATCGTGCAAGGATGGAGATCTCTCATATTCAATGTAGAAGGCATATGCATGCATGATGTGAGACATACAACATTCAACTAAGGGGTTATTAAATCTTTTAATTATTTTATTTAGAGCCTTTGCTTTATGATGAGGTTGTGAGTTATTTAAAATTTTAGTTATGAGTTATTAATTGGGTAGAAAAATTATTTTTATCCTAAGAGCCTACCGCATCTAGGCCACACATTAAGGCATCAAACATTAAGAAACTATAAAAAGGAGGCAATCGTATTGCATAATCTAAACAAACCATCAATCAATTTTATAGACTACTGCAAAAGAATAAAAGGCTGGTGCGATTGTGTACCGCCATACACCCCAAATAGAGAAAAGATGGGTAGTTGAGTTCTACCCTTATACATCCCAGAATATAAAAGAATAATTAAAATTAGAAATGAATACATGTTATGGGGTCTTCATTTCATCATATCCGTTCATATCTTCTTCCATCTTTCTCTTGATTTGATTTGCTCCAAGGCATCACAAGGCACCTTAAGACTAAGCCTTCAAGCCGCTGCTCATCCTAATCCCCCCATAAAACTAATCATAATTCCTATTTCAAATATTACATTTATATGAAAAAAGTAAATCTAACTACACCTACAAAATAAATGTTAGTTAAACATACATATAATCCCAACTAGTTATATTTATAATTTGAACTTAGCACCCTACGTATGGGTAACCAAGCCCACCTATCCTAACTTGGATTATGCTTAACCCCTTAAGCAACCCGCAAGCAAAATACTTATATTTATTTTAAGCTACTCCTTAAGCACAATCTCCTACAGAAAATATGATTAAGCTAACAATGACTTAACATCCAGTCTACAAAACATACACCCTAACATCTGGTCTAAAATATTACAGCACAAAATAAAATATACATCACACATACACCATCCGAACTTAGGGATAAAAGTAGTGGCTTAATTCCAATGTGTGTGCTAAGGCTTTGTGTGGTAAATTCTACTAGGCATTAGAGTTATGATTTTTTAAGTGTGGAAGAATTTAATTTAATCATAAAGGTTGGTTCCCCTTCAAGTTGTTTAGTCAATTTATAAATTTTAATTTATGTTTTATTTGGTTTCATTTGATTTACACTCAACATTTAAGTGATATAAAGAGAAGAAAGATGATTATCCTCCTTCATCCCTATCTTAAGTCATTTTATAAAGCATATTAATTTAATTTAGTTCTTTTTGGTGAATGACTTATTAAATATTTTCATTAATATTAAGTTTAGATTAACCTTAAGTAACTCTATTCAATATGAAATGCATCTTAGGATTACTATAACTGAATTACTATCACATGACATATATCAAATCATTTTTTTCATTACATGTAGCATGCACTTGATCTATTACTTAACACATCTATATGTAAAAGACATTTTAACACACTTGAATGATGAATGCATACATTTAGAATTTATATTTTATTTTATTGAATTATTTAATACATATAAATTAAAGCTCTATCTAAACTCTTATAAAAAATATATTGGAATAAAATCAAATAAGTACGTGTCATTGTTAGCCAGGGAAGTGAGATAATCAAATGACCTCCTTGAGGCTACTTAAAGCCTCATATTCCCGGGATGTCCATACTATATACTTATTAATATTCAAACACATGTAAATTCATATATGAATCATAAGAAAGAGAGCACTATCTTTATATGTAATATAGTTTAGTGACTTAGATGATTTTGGATTCATACATTTTTAGTAGAAAGAAAGGGTTATCATTCTCTAATCAAATACACATACACATGAATAAAAGATGTAAGCAAGTACGTGCCATTGTTAAACCAAGGAAGTGAGCTAATCAAATGATCTCCTTGGGGATACTTAAAGCCTTGTGTTCTTGGGAGTCTAGACTAAACACTTACTATCTTAAATACATATTAATGTATAAATAACTATAAGAATAGAAAATCATGCAAAATTATATTTTTATTTAGTTGAATTATTTATGTATGTGAATTAAAGTTATATCAAAATTATAATACAAAAATACATAGCAATGAAATAAAATAAAACTGTGTCGTTGTTAAACCAGGGAAGTGAGGTAATCAAGCAACCTCCTTAGGGCTACTTAAAGCCTTGTATTCCCATGATGTCCAAACTATATACTTATTAACATCCAAATCTATATAAATCTATATATAAACATAAGAAAGACAGCTTCATTTCACACACTTAAGCTATAAACATATGCAAATCCTATATGTATTCATAACTATCATCACTCCATATATTATTATCAATTTATAAACTTTGAAAATATATTTGAACTTATTAGTGATAATAGCCACACATATAATTAAGTTTAAGTCAACACATGCAAGCTTACATAAATAACTTTCATTTTATTCATTTAAATTTGAAAGAATGAATGCATGAAATCATGTGACATACAACATTTAAAGTGATTAGAAAGGAATAACTAAATATAAACACATGATGCATCTAACTAAATTAATTCTTAAGGATAATCACATCAAATAAAATTATTTAAAGAAAATTAAAGCTTCTTATTAATTTGATTTTTGGATTTAGATTTGATTTAAAGAGGAGTGAAATTATTTGCTATCTTTATCCCATTCCCATGTTGGTAGTCTTAATTTGTTTAAGGAAAGATAATTAAGTGATTTTTATAATTTAATTAAGTTGAATCATTAAATAATCTATTTAATTACCCTTTTCTATGTTTCTTTAACTATTAATCACTTAATCATTAGCCATAAATGATATGAACATGTGAGAAAAGTAAAGTTGCAATGTTTCTAAAAGACTCTAATGCAATTGGATCATAATTAAAGATTAATTATGTTAAAGAATCTAATTAATCACTCTTATAATTTTCCCATACTCATGGGTTAATCATAATTTTCTTAAGGGTCTTTATGTTATTAAACAGATAAAAAGATACCCTTAATTTTATTATTAATTATCTGATGTGATTTGCATTTCAATTTGATTTAATTTAATCACTTGATTAATTGGTTAAACATTTAATTAATTACCATTTTAATTAATCCCCTTAAAATGAAATGGACTTGGGAAAAAAACTAGAAAAGGGGTCCTAATCCCACTCCCTCATCCATTCATAGTTAAACAGTGATTAATAAGTTTTAATTAATTATTTCCTATTATTTTGAGTGTTAATTAACCATTTAATTAATTAAAGAAGGTCATTAAAGTTTGAATCATTAATTTTCTATAATTACTAGACAATAAATTCTAATAAAATCATGGGAGGTAGAAGTCATCCCATTAAATGGACACACAAAATTTGAAATCATTTAATTAAGTAATTAGATCTTAATTAAGCTAATTAAGTTTATACTTAAATCTTAATTAAGCCTTAATTATTGTTCAAAATTAATTGAAAATATTTTTAATTAAATATCCTCTTTTTACCTTTAAAAAGAGTATTTATTTATATTTTTTATTTTTCTACAATTAGTTATGATTTTCTAAAGCTTTTATGATTAAAATGAATTAATTAAGTCTAATCCCATCGGTGCCACTCGGATCGCTGACGTGGCGCTACAGATTGGTTATTTAAACCCATCCGACACTGTGCATACGTGGCAGCAGCGGACGCGATTTTGCCCCCATCGTCTGATCTGAGATTGGACGATGGAGATTAAACCCGTAGTTCCTAAAGTAATAAATTATGTTAATTAAATCATAAGATCACAATTGTCCATTCCAATCTCCCACACAATGGAAGATGGTCACCGCCAACCTTCCTCTGCCCAATTTGAGTTCACCGAAGCTTGGATTGGCTTGGGATTGATCTCACACCTTCATGAGGAGGATCCTAAGAGATCTAATGGCTAGATTCACATGACATTCACATTTCCTTTGAAAAGGCCTAAAAAATTAGAAAATATTGGTTTAACGGAATATTACCTCGTTGGAACCCAAGATCGGTGACGAATCGACCGAGGTAGCTTCATCTTAATGAGGCAAAGCCCTATTGAGAAGATGGTGTGATGCCTCTTCGTCAGTTGCTATGTGGACCAAATGTTGCCATAATGCTTGCCAGAGTTAGGTTAGGGGGCACTTTTGGTGATCGGAGAGCTCGAAAAAAGATTCGTTTCACCTCGCCGAAGCTTGGTGAATGTGTGGGTGGGGATTGATTGAGATTTATGGAGTAGGACGGAGTAGAGCCTTGTCCTATTTTAGGCGGGCTCAATTTCATCATCATTGGTGATGGGAAGGCTCTAGAGACTTGGAAATGACTCTGGTAAGTTTGTCTCTAGCTGCTAAGGCGCATTGAGGGTCGAATTGCTCGGTTTGAATCGAAATGCGGGCGGTATACCCCCTCCTCCCTTGGATTGAATGACCTTAATTCATTTGGCTTCTAGCAGCCGTACAACCACTACATGTGGCCCTTGGTGGCAGCGAATCAAGAGGTGGCTCAGTTTGGTTGGCCAAGTGAGGAGGAGTGCCTATCATTGAGTTTTCAAGTGTTCCAATGAGGGATGAGAGGTGAAATCACCTCCCTTTGGCTCATGGCTAACAAAACCACCTTTGGGTCAGGTGAGTCAGTGTCTCTTATACTTATGTTGAGATCTAGGAGGCTACTAAGTGGATAGGGAGTTGGTTTGACCATTCAAATTAGGTAATTGTCCTATGTGGTGGCCCAAACCCATTTGATTTTGGGTCAATTCAGGCTGGCTTTGATTTGGGCTGACCCAAGGTGAGCTAAGAATGGGTCATGCCAAGTTTCATTGGGTTTGGTCTTAGTTTGAATGGGTTTGGCTCAATATGATTCATGTAGGTCAGATTGGGTTAGGTTATGGAAAGTTGACCAACTGATCAAATTGGGTCAAACCAATGGTTGAGTCAAGTTTAAATGAGCATTTGAAGTGTTTTGGTACAATTGGTTTGGGTTTGTTTGGCTTAGATTTGAATTTGACCCATTTAGGTTCAAATGATTCAAATAGGTAAAGTTGACCAAGTTAGCCAAATTAGCCAAATTAGCTTGGGTTAGGCATTTATTTATGTTTAATTGGTCAATGAAGATGATTGTAGGCTTCAGTTTGAATCAATTTGAATTTGGGAATGATTTAGGTCAAATTGGCCCTTTAGGTCACTTTAGGCTAAGTAGGCAAATTGGGTTCAAACAAGGCTTTGATCATGTTTAATGATCAATTTGAAATGAACTTGAGTCATTGGTTGCAATCCATTTGAGTTGGATTTTGATTTGACCCAATTTAATCTTTTAGATCAAATTAGGTCAACTTGAGTCAAAGGGCCAATTGGGCTAGTTTTAGCTCAATTAATGGTTTAGTCATGTTTAAGGGTTGATCTTAGATTGATGTGAATCATTGGTTTCCATTGATTTTACTTAGGATGAAATTTGGCTCATTTGGCTCATGTAGGTTAAGTGGGTTGACTTGGTCAAATTATCAAATTGACTTGGTTTGACCCAATTGATTGTAATTGATTAATCAAGGATGATCAACAATCTTCATAGGAGGTTTTGGAGGGTTTAGCTCAATCCAATTTGGGTTGAATTGAGATTTGGTTCAAATAAGTCAAATTGGTCAGCTTGGGTCAAGTGGACCACTTGGGATAAAATTACTTGATTTTGGGTTGAATTGAATTGAGTTGAGTTTGTATATTGATTTTGGATTAGTTTATAGTTTTGGTTGCAATCGATTTGAGTTTAAATGAATTTTGGCTCATTTGGATATTTCAAGTCAAATGGGTTAGGTTAGATTTGATTGAATTGATTTTGGTTTGATTAGTTTGATTGTAGATTTTGGTATGACTTGAAGTGATGATTGAAGGATTAAATTGATTTGAGAGAAAATCAATTTAATTTGATTTGAAAGGATTTGGCTAAGTCCATAGGTTTGAATCATGGGCTTATGTTTGGTTTAATTGAATTGATTTTGGTTTAGAGATTGGTTTGTCTTGATTGTAGATTTGGATATGTAAATATTAGATCAGATTTTTGCTAAGGAAATAGACATGGATTTGATTAGGCCATAAGATAGGGAGGCCACCCTAGTCCTTAAGGCATGATCTAATCCTATGGTTAACCCTTCTAAGTCCCTAGGCTTAGGATAAGTGTTCACTTAGCCACTAGAAGTGTCTTACAACTAAGGAGCTCTTAGTGTCTATAAGACTCCTAAATCTATGATGGGAAGATTGAATCCTCACTCTAAAAATGAGGTCAATAATATATATATATATATATATATATATATATATATATATATATATATATATATATATATATATATATATGTATGTATGTATGTATGTATGTAAATTCACTTTTAGCTCTATATTGCATTTATATATAATAAAAAGAATGCATTATTTATTTTGGCCTTCAAATTCATTCTAAAATAGTATTTTCTATGCCTTCAAATTTATTCTAGAATAGTATTTTCTATCTCTCGAGATAGTATGTTATTCTTGATGTCATATGCAATCATAAGGATAAAGTTTAATTTCAAAACTTGTAGGTTTTCCCTTCATACAAGATTTTCTCACAAATTAAAATTGGTGCTAGGTTATGAGCCACTTCACTACAAGTCAATAACCAAGGAATGTGTTATCACAAGGGATTCTCCTTATACAAAAACAACATACTAGACTCACCCATTGAACACAGAGAGCTCTATAAGAGAACTTGTTAACCTCTTGCTTACAACACGACTTAGTAGGGACTCATACATTGAACTCACGTCATATTCAGAGTCCAACGAATAGACCCACATGAGATGCCACACCATTTAGAGGCAACACCTTGGCACTACATTATTGTACACAAGTTTGTATCTAATTTGTTTCCTTTGATTCTATGTATTTTTTTATTATTTTATGAGTTTTGTATAGCCTTTTATGTAGCCTTTTAACCCTATAAATAAGGGGTCAAGAGGCAAATAAGGGACGTTTTTAGACACCCTCTTAACACTTTAGTATTTTAGACTCTTGGATTACTGTTGCACTCTCCCTCATTATTAATAGATAGTGGATATATGCTCTATCTACTCTCTACTTCTCTTAATGTATGGTCTAGTGTAAACTCACAATTAGATCAAGATTGAACAAGTTATATTCGTTTGATTGAGAAATTCTTATTGACTAGTTGTACATATGTGATTTGGTCTAGTCATAATATAATCACACTCCTATAATTATGCCACCACCATTTTTGCGAACTTCATTGCTCTTTTAGATTAAGTTCAATTTTAGCTTGTTAATCTTACTCTTTCTACTCGTTTAAGTCATGCTATTTAAACAGTAATTTTTGTAGCTCTGAATACCTTTTATTCTAAGTATACATTTATGATTGGTTCCATTATTATTACTTTTAAATATATAGTTTCCATTAAAATCACTCCATATACTTTATGCTGCTAGAATATTCTTCTATATACATAATACACATCTATCCTCAAGTGTTCATACCTCATATGGACACTTGAATTTTATCCCTAATAGTTGATAGTTCCAGCTATTCCTATCATATTAATACATTTGTAAGCATACAAAATTATATCAATACTCTAGGTTAGGATACATCCCATTAGCGTTCAGACTTATTTATGATTATAATTAATTAATTAGTGTTATTATATGATATTTTATCTAATTCTAAAATTTATATTATAAAAAAATCTCTTAATTAGATTCACACCTCATATGATTATTTAGTAAGTGTAATCACTCTAAAATCTATCACCCTGATCAATAATAAAATGTAAGTCATACAATAATCACACTTCTATAAATAATTTAGCTTTGTAAGTGTTTATCAGCACATAAGTTAATTCTAAGATACATAAACTTATTCTCACATTTAAATGCAGTGATAACTCACAACACTTTAGCCACATAGTATAAATAATATATAGTTAGGCTATTGTGATGTACAAGACAATTGATGTTGATGATGAAAGATTCTTAGAGTGCAATTAGAATTCAAAATTGATTGCTACATTTTTTCTATGATGATCTATACCACTTTGTTGTATTACTATATTAGATAATTTTTTTTATAGATATTTAATATTTGACTATTGTTCTTTACTTTTACTTTTATAAGGGTCATGTATCAAAATATAAATGCTATAATACCATCTATTTTGCTATTTTGTGATATTCTTGTTGCGTGCTAGAAAACCAGTTGGTGGAGTAAAAGTTTAGGCCTTAACTTTGTTATGGAGTTCAATACATACACAGATGTTTGAAGAATTAATAATATAACTCCAGAATTTTTACGTGAAAAAATCTCGAAAAGAGGAAAATCACGGGGCCTAGCCCAGTAAAAATCTTTCACTATGTATCTGTTTCAGAGTACAAAATTTTCTAGATAACGAGATTATAGAATTGTATATGAGAAGGGCTGACAACAGGAATCTCAGAATTTGGCAACAAGAGCTATATAGCCATGGTTAGAGTGTAACAGTTGCTAGTGGTAGTAGATGATGGTGAAACGGCGTGGCGATGATGCGTCGGTGGTGTGACCGGCGATGGTCGATAGTGACCGGTGATAGTAGTAATGGCAGCGGCGGTGGTCGCAGTAATGCCGTCGGATAACGTCGATAGTGGTCAGCGATAGTGAAACGCAATGATGTCAGCGAGATAACCAGCAGCGATGGTTGGCGGCACGAAGAGATTGATGGTGGTGGCGGCAGCAGCGGTTAGCGATGGTCGGTAGTGCAACCGGCGATAGTCGATAGTGGCGGTGGCGACCATTGAATCGATAGGGGATGACCGGTGATTATAGTGGTGACGGAGATGGCGACGATGGTGATGCGGTGGCCGGCGGCAGTGATGGCCTGGTAATGACCGGCGATGGCGGTGACGGGCTGACATCGGTTGGCGGCCAATGGGAGTGGTCGGTGACCGTCGAGTGGTGGCACCATTATGCTTGGAGGATTTTCAAGCTTTAGAGCTCTCTCCTTTCTTTAGCTTGGCCTCCCTTCATGTGAAAAATGAGAGACTATTTATAGATTAGAGAGGTGATATTTCTATAAATACATGCAAAATCCGAACCACTCCTCCATCAGACGGCTCAAAATGATTCCCTTGATCATTTGATGTATTTTGTGTATTTGAATGATCAAATGAAGTCAAAATTATGAGATTTGGCCTTGTTAGATCTGGCTCGTCAAGACACTCGATTTGACTATAAACACTCCATGTTTAAGAGTCAATTTGATAGTAAGCGCTTGATTTAGGTTAGTCTTGATTCAGAATCAGATTGCTTTTGACATCAAGATTCGTGCTTCGACTAGTAAAATTTTCAGGGTCATATTAGTTTCCCCAATATTTTTAGATGGTATTATCTCAATCATCCAAAAATATATACACCAAATACTTGAAAATAACAAATTCTTCAAAGAAATTTATGGATCCATTAATCATACATTTTGAGAGAACATATCTTCATGGGAGTACAAGATTATGATCACGCGGAAGGCTGGCGAGAGCGGATGTATGCAGATGCTACGACACGATTTCGGGTTATGGACCCATTTGGGTACTTACGAGCGCTTGCAGGTGCCCATGGGCTCGCGCGCGTGCAAGCGGTTGTGCCCATGGGCACCCGTGGGTGCTCATTTCGAAGAGAGCTCATGTCACGCCCTGCGCTGTGTGCGATCAGAATGTGAGCAAACTGTGATCGGCTGAATGCAGCCGCGCGGCGTTGTCGGCGCTCCACAATGTTTGTTAGCAAAACGTGTATCCGAAAGCGTGCGCTCAGCATGCGATGATTCTTGGCAGCGGATATACGCCGATGCGTTCAGAAACAGCGTTTCCTTACGCTCTATTATCTATTTTGGCGATTTTGCAATTTCTTTAATTTTACCTTGAGAAGGAGCTCAAAAGCGTCAAGGCCCGTAGTTCATCTGGCGAGGCTCCAATTTTCTCTCGAAGCGCCGTATCTCATGCGGACCGACCGGGTTCAGAGGTGATCAAGGCCCGTAGTTCATATGGCGAGGCTCCGATTTTCCCTTGAAAAAGGCATCAACTATCCTCGTCGGACTGATCTGGTTCGGAGGCGATCAAGGCCCGTAGTTCATACGGCGAGGCTCCGATTTTCCATTAAAAGGCGTCAACTGTCCTCGTCAGACCGACCAGGTTCAGAGGCGATCGAGGCCCGTAGTTCATACGGTGAGGCTCCGATTTTCCCTCGAAAGAGCCGTCAACTGTCCTCGTCGGACCGATCGGGTTTGGAAGCAATCAAGGCCCATAATTCATATGACGAGGCTCTGATTTTCCCTTGAAAGAGGCGTCAACTATTCTTGTCGGGCCGACCAGGTTCGGAGGCGACCAAGGCCCATAGTTCACTTCTTCTTTTAGGAAATTGGATTTCTTGAAACTTCAATGGATGGTTCAACAGTTGATAACTGCCAATATAGCAGGGAACTGTTAATTAGGAACCATCCTTCAAACGACTCAGAAAGTCTGACATGTAATTTCAGAGTATCATTCTCCATGATGTTACTTGATGCCATTAACTTACATGGAAGGGGTAGAATCGAATTCGCTGAGAATTTTTCACCCATCTGATGTTGTTTGTCAAAGTGTTACTTGATGACGTTAACCTGTATGGAAGAGATCGAATTGAATCTGCTTAAGATTTTTGACCTATCTGAGGTTGTTTGTCAGAGTGTTACTCGATGACGTTAACCTGTATGGAAGAGGTCGAATTGAATCTGCTAAGGATTTTTTACCTATCCGAGGTTGTTTGTCAAAGTATTATTTGATGAAGTTAACCTGTATAGAAGATGTTGAATTGAATTCGCTGAGGATTTTTGACCCATCCGAGACTGTTTGTCAAAGTGTTACTTGATGACGTTAACCTGAATGGAAGAGAGGTCGAATCCATTTTGACTATCGAGATTGTTTGTCGAGTGTTACCCGATAAAGTTAACTTGTATGAAAGAGATCGAATTGAATCGGCGGATTTTTGACCTATCCGGTTGTTTGTGAGTGTTACCCGATGGCGTTAACCTATGGAAGAGATTGAATCGAATCCTCGTGATTTTGGACCCAAGGTTGTTTGTAGTGTTACCATAATGTTAACCGAATAGAGGTCGGTGAATCCCAATTTTGACTTATCCGAGGTTGTTTGTTAGAGTGTTACCCGATGACGTTAACCTGTATGGAAGAGGTTGAATTGAATCCACTGAGAATTTTTGACCTATCCGAGATTGTTTGTCAGAGTGTGACTTGATGAGGTTAACCTGAATGGAAGAGGTCGAGTCGAATCCGCTGAGAATTTTTGACCTATTCGAGATTGTTTATTAGAGTGTTACTCGATGACGTTAACTTGTATGGAAGAGGTCGAATTGAATCCACTGATAATTTTTGATCTATCCGAGGTTGTTTGCCAGAGTGTTACCCGATGACATTAACCTAAATGGAAGAGGTCGAATTAGATCCACTGAGGATTTTTGACTTATCCAAGGTTGTTTGTCAGAGTGTTACTCGATGACGTTAACCTGTATGGAAGAGGTTGAATTGAATCCACTGAGGATTTTTGACCTATCCGAGGTTGTTTGTCAGAATGTTACTCGATGACGTTAACCTGTGTGGAAGAGGTCGAAGTGAATCCGTTGAGGATTTTTGACCTATCCGAGGTTGTTTGTCAGAATGTTACCTGATGATGGTAACCTGTATGGAAGGGGTCAAATTGAATCCGATTTTGACCTATCGAGTTGTTTGTCAGTGTTACCCGATGGCGCAATGTGGAAGAGGTTGAATTGAATCCGCTGAAGATTTTTGACCTATCTGAGATTATTTGTCAGAGTGTTACCCAATGATGTTAACCTGTATGGAAGGGGTCGAATTGAATCCGCTGAGAATTTTTGACCCATCCGAGGTTATTTGTTAGAGTGTTACTCGATGACGTTAACTTATGTGGAGTATGTGCAAAGTTTTGACCTATCCGAGGTTATTTGTTAGAGTCTTCGCTCGATGATGTTAACGGTAGTTTGACCTATCTGAGGTTATTTGTCAGAGTCTTTGCTCGATGACGTTAACCTGTGTGGAGTAGGTGCAAAGTTTTGATCTATCCGAGGTTGTTTGTCAGAGTCTTTGCTCGATGACGTTAACTTGTATGGAAGAGATTGAATTGAATTCGCTGAGGATTTTTGACATATCCGAGGTTATTTGTCAAAGTATTTCTTGATGATGTTAACCTGCATATAAGAAGTCGAACCGAATCCGCTGAGGATTTTTGACCCATCCGAGGTTGTTTGTCAAAGTGTTACTTGATGACGTTAACCTGTGTGGAATAGATTGAGTTAATCGGACCTATCCAGGGTTATTTGTCGAGTGTTACGATGGCGTTAACTGTATGGAAGAGGAATTGAATCAAGATTTTGACTATCCGGAGGTTGTTTGTCAGAGTGTGACTCGATGACGTTAACCTGTATGGAAGAGATCGAATTAAATCTGCTGAGGATTTTTGATCTATCCGAGATTATTTGTCATAGTGTTACCCGATGATGTAAACTTGTATGGAAGAGGTTGAATTGAATCCGCTGAAGATTTTTGACCTATCCAAGATTGTTTGTCAGAGTGTGACTTCGATGGAGCTATGGAAGAGGTTTAATTGAATCCGGTGAGGATTTTGACCTATCCGAGGTGTCGAGGTTACCCGATGACGTTAACTTGTATGGAAGAGGTCGAATTGAATCCGTTGAAGATTTTTGACCTATCTGAGGTTGTTTGTCAGAGTGTTACCCAATGATATTAACCTGTATGGAAGATGTTGAATTGAATCCGTTGAGGATTTTTGACCTATCCGAGGTTGTTTGTCAGAGTGTTACCCGATGACGTTAACCTGTATGGAAGAGGTCGAATTGAATCCGTTGAGGATTTTTGACCTATCCGAGGTTGTTTGTCAGAGTGTTACCCGATGATGTTAACCTGTATGGAAGAGGTCGAATTGAATCCGCTGAGAATTTTTGACCTATCCGAGGTTGTTTGTTAGAGTGTTACTCCTTGACCTTTGCCCTTTTTTTTCCGTGAGTATGATTGAAAAATCATAGTTTGCAAAGCTATATCTCTTCTCAATGTTGAAATATCCTCTAACTTTGACTTGTTTCTTGGGATGATAATCGATTAGATGCTTACCATATTAACATGGGCAATCTTCTGAGATTAAGAGTTGCCCCTCAATTTCTAATAAAATATGAAGGAATGAAGTTTGATGAATCTTCATTCTTCGCTTGCGCTCCTTAAAAGCTTGAAATGCTCCACTTCGATGGTGGTTTTGATCTTGTTGGGAAACTTGGTCGCCATACAAGATGAATAATGGTAATCAGTTTCCCATAGACGACGCCAAACTGTTGCATGCTAGAAAACCAATTGGTGGAGTAAAAGTTTACTCCTTAGCTTTGTTGTGGAGTTCAGCATACACATAGATGTTTGAAGAATTAATAATAAAACTCTAGAATTTTTACTTGAAAAATCTCGAAAAGAGGGAAAAAATCACGGGGCCTTAGCCCAGTAAAAATCTTGCACTATATAGCTATTTCATAGTACAAAATTTTCCTAATAACGGGATTACAGAATTATATAGAAGGGCGATAATAGAATCTTAATCGACAACAACATATATAGCAGGAGAAATGTAGCTGGTAGTAGATGATGGTGAACAGGGCGCCAATCGACGATGACGGTTGTCTGGTGGTGACCGCGACGGCAATGGTGGCGGATCACGACGGTCGATGGCCCGATGCGGTAATGATAATGCCCGACGATGGCACGTGCCGGCTCGATTCGACCGACGACGGCAGGTGGCGATAACCGACGATGATGGCGAAACGGTGATCGATAAGCCGACGATGGCGGCCGACGCTGGTCGGTGAAGTGAATCAGCGGTGGCCGACCGACGTGAATTGGTCGGAATGACCACGACGATGGTGGTGACGGGCGGAGATGGGCGACGATGTTCGGCCAGACCGGGAAGGTGATGACCAACGTGGCGGGCCGACGGCGGTGGTTAATGGGGTGGTCGGCACCGCTGAGTGGCACAATTATGCTTGGAGGATTTTCAAGCTTTAGAACTCTCATCTCTTTAGGCCTCCCCTCAGAAGAATGAGGAGTTATTTATAGATTAGCGTTTACGTAAAATACACGAAAATTGAACCACTCCTCCATCTAATTACTCAAAATGATTCCCTTGATCATCGATGTATTTTGTGTATTTGAATGCTCAAATGAAGAATTATGAGATCTTGTTAGATCCGACTTGTCGACGCCGATTTGACTATAAACACTCCATGTTTTAAGAGTCGATTTGATAATAAGCGCTTGATCTAAATAAATCTTGATTCAGAATCGAATTGCTTTCGACATCAAGATTCGTGCTTCGAGTAATAGAATTTTTAGGGTCATATCAATTCTAATGTATTGTGATGTTTCCATTTAATCTTATATTATTTTCTTTGTCACACTTCGAAAGCTTTGCATATAAAGTATAAGCAAAATTCTCTAACCCAATACAAGATGATCCTAAATTTTCCTTGAGCATATACATATTATAAATTAGATGGAAGGATAAAAGTAGAGGAAACTAATACTTATACTTATTATTTAAATTATTCGAGCTTAGTTTGATTAGAATTTGATATTTCTTTTTATTTTTATTTTAGATATCTATAAGCATATTGCCTAGTTGTACTAACTCATTACTTATTATATTATAGCAATCATAGTACGTTAATTGTGTTTATTCTATTTACTTATTATTTTTATTTTTTTATTATATTGTAATTTCCTAAGCTATAAATAGATTGTTATAAGGTAAATCATGTCCAAATGTTCTTCGTACCATATTTGAATTTTATATTAATAAAATTTGATTTAAGTTAGAGCAAATTTGAAATGATATTAGAACATCATTAAAATATTATTTAAATCATATTTAAAATATATCTAGATGAACTTCAAAAAGGATAAAAAAATAATTTGTACAAACTTCAAATATTATTTGATTACAATTAATACTATATTCGATTCATTTTAAAATTTTGTTTGAACTTTGTTTATACTAATTGTTTTATGTAAACATCAAATAAGTAATTATGGTAAAATAAGAAATAATTAATTTTAAAATAAAAATTTTAATATATTTTAAAAAAATATATAATATGTAATGCATAAAAAATTAATCTAAAAATATTATGTAATTTTTTCATCTTAATAATGAAATTTCATCGGGTGGTCGCCGCTCTTGCCATCGCCCACGCGTCGAAAGCCGCGCTAAATAGTCCTCCGCCCTGCGAGGGGTTTCCACTGTTTCCGCGATGGCGTTAAACCGGTCCAACCTTTTCGCCAGGTGAAAAGCTCAAATCGCTGTTTGGTGTTGGACCTGGCCATTCTCATGCTTTACCATGGAAGGGGAGGAGAGCATGAGAAATATACACTGAATAAAATAACTATAAATATTCCGCAGCAGGCAAAAACGTAAAATCGGGCCTGTGACGAAAAAAAGAAAAAAGAAAAAAAAGAAAAAAAAAGAGTTACATCTAAAATATAATTTCTTCTCTCTCCGGATGTGGGGAAGAGGGAGACGGGGAGAGCTGGAGGGAGAGAAAAATAACAATCTCTAAGATGTCAAAGTCGGCGATGATCTAGGTTTCTGGCGGATCGGGCGTCGATCAAAGGATCTTGCGGCAGCGGTGATTGATTAGCGGCGAATTTAGGTTTTTTGTGTGGTGGAGGTGGTGGGTGAGGATAATTTCGGAGTGACAGTTTGCTAGGTGTGCTTTGATCAGGTGGATGCTCTCTGTGGGGAGTAGTAATGAGGGGAGGAGGCGACCAATATTAGGGTTGGAAGGGAGGGGAGGAGAAAGGAGAAGGGAAATGGAGGCGAACGAGCTTGAGGAAGGGGAGGCATACTCCGGGCAGGAGGATGACATCGACCCCGATGCTTTCTCTTACATCGTAAGGAGTTTAATCTCTTGAGTGTTGCAAGCTTGTTATGATCGGGCTGATAACAGTCAATTGCACCATCTCTTCGTTTTAGTTCATTTTCAATTAGGAACCTGGTGCTTCCCTATCGGTTCAAAATATTACCCCTTTTTGTGAGGTGTAGTAAGATTACGAGGTAGCTGCTCGCTTTGAATCGAGTCAGCGATCTATTGTCGTTCTAAATATTTCCTACTTTTGGCTTCATTCCCTCTTGTGCCATATTTCTTTTTATTTGTGCTGTATTGGATTTTCTAGTGTTTAGATGGCGATGGTATTTCCTGAACGCTTACTTCTATGCAAAGCGTTCGATGTAGGAATTAGAAAATAAAGGAGCAAATCGGTCGGTGCTCCGGTTTTATGTTATGTACCTTCAAAGAGATGACGAGTCTTCAATTCTTTTCAAAAAATGGGAAAAAAAGGACTGGAAACTGAACCTAAGTGGTACTCAAAAAGTGTGCAATGTTGCTGTACATATATTGTTCGTCAAACGGTATTTGTGTTGGTAGAAATTGTTAAACAATCTGTAGATTTTTTTGCCTCTTTGAGTTTTAGTTCTAAGCTTTTAATCCATTATAAGTCCTGAACATAGGCTGTAAGCGCTTGCACGTGGAAACAGCAATTGAATTGGTGTTCAATTAAAATAGGTGCAGTGTTGCGAGAAGCATCCATTGTTAACTATTGTTAAAATGTCTTCCTTACTCTCCCCTGAGTTTAAAATTGATTTTGCACACATTTGAATCACGTAGAGAATTTTATTGCATGGAACTTTTTTATTGCATAGAGGCGTTTGTTCCTTATAGCTGCTCTCAACTGCATATAGGATGAAAAACTTCAACATGTATTGGGGCACTTCCAGAAAGAGTTTGAAGGTGGTGTGTCAGCAGAGACATTGGGTAAGCCAAAAATTTAATGTAATGCAAATCAGGGAATTTTAATTCTAATGCTACCATTAATGTCAATATGATGTTTTGAGAAATTAATTCCTAATAGGAGCTAAGTTTGGGGGATATGGCTCATTTCTGCCGGCATACCAACGCTCTCCTCCAATTTTGTTGTCACAACCTAAGAGCCCAGCTAAGGTACCACCATTCCACAGCCTGTCAAGGTCACCATACAATTTGCAACCTGAGGTATGTTTAATCAGCCCTCACATTCCTTTTAATTATAAAGGAAAAAGCCTCTAGCTTGAATTATCTTCTTAGTACTTTCATTTTGATGCTCTTGACTATAAAGGAAATTTTTTAGCTTAATTCTTTTCATTTTGATGCTCTTTAGTATAAAGGAAAGTTTTTTGCTTAATTCTTTTCATTTTGATGCTCTTTTACTCTATGGATTTTCTTCAACTCTTGATTGTTTTAGGACGTATATGTGGTTACAGGTGTCATGTCAGAATGCTTCTGTTCTTGCAAATGCATCCATCCCTATGGCCAACAATGTATCTGCTGCGCAATCAACTGAGAAATCAAGCAAAAGGGAGATTTGCATCAGCTCATGCAGTAGGGAAGATATTACTCAGCATGAGTCTACTAGACAGACAATAGATACTAGAGATCCAAAGTCGCTGAAGGTGCGCATTAAGGTTGGACCTGACAGCATCTCTACCAAAAATAAGCCTGAAATTTACAGTGATTTGGGGCTTGATGTTTCTCCATCTCCATCACCTGAGGAGAGTCCAGGTGGAAGTAGGGAGCTTTCTTCTGAGTCTCTTGATACCTTTTGTGAATCTCCGTCGACCATTCTTCAGGTTCATTTCCTTTTAATGAATTATTTGAATTATCGTTGAATGGCTGGCATTGGGAATCTTTTGCTAACCAGATTACTGTTTGTTTTTTAAATGCAATGGAGCAGATCATGACATCTTTTCCAGTTCCAGGAGGCTATTTGCTTTCGCCTCTTTCCGCAACTCCACTTCATTTGTTTGAGAAGGAAGACACTGCTATTAGAAACATCAAGAGAAACATGCTACATAAAGCCCTGTCAGGCAATTTTACCGCTTCATCTGACACAGCTCTGAATGCAAAAGATGTTAGCGCCTTAACCTGCAATGAAAAAAAATCCAGAGAGAAGGGTCAAAAGTTGGTGCGAGCACATGGACTGACCTGTGAGGATGTTAGAACTATGTCCTTGAAGAGTGAAATCGGAAGCAAAATACCAGCTGCCCAAAAAATTGTTTTGAGTGCCCAAGATATGACAGTTTCATCAAGTGTTCAATCTGTAGGCGCAAAAGAGGAAACATATGTAGTTGGTAATTCCATAAAGGAATATAGTAAGATGTTTGATTTTCATAATGAGACAAATAAGGAACAGATAATGGAAGGAGTTCATGCACTTGACTTAAGAAAGGATGACCACTTAGAGTTCACTGATAAGATGGGAATGGATGACAATTCAGATAAGGAAACCATTTCCTCGAAGGGAAAAGCATATTCAAAAACTCATTTTACAGAAAAGGCATTTAAAAATGTAAATGGTAAGTTTGACATGTGCAGCAAAAGCAAAAGTAAATCCCAGAAAAATCATGATAAAAAGAAAGTTGATTCTGGTAAATATAGGATGAGGACGGATTATACTGCCAGCTTTGATGAACATGTAATTGAGCAACCTGCACAGAAAACTAGTTCAAGTGAAAAGAATGTTTTCAACCAGGCACAAGTGAAGGACCAACCATTTGAGGGTGGAAAACTTATTAAGGGAAGTCAAATTAATGGTACTCTATCTGTTGAGCAAAACAAGGAAAAACAGAGCAGTGTACTTTCTGTGCCACCTAAAGGAACAAAGAAAATATCTCATGTGAAAGGTGTGCATTTAGAAACAAAGTCTAAAATATCTAAATCACATAATGAATTTAACAAAGGCCACAATACTGAATTTCAAAGTGAACTTTTGATGAATGCTCAAGCTCAACATGTTGAGAACGTGAGACATCCTTTAGGTTCGTCAAAATCTACTGCAAAATCATTGGAAAGATCAGAAGTTAAGAAAGGTGAACGTTTTAACAATACTGAACCTTCCAATGATGCACCAGCACCTGTGAATGGTGCCGTCCCAAATAATAATTCAGTTCCTGTGTCTCCTACTTTAGTTCTTATAGAGGATAATTGGGTATGTTGTGACATATGCCAACAATGGAGGCTTCTACCATATGGAACTAATCCAGAAAGACTTCCAAAGAAATGGCAATGTAGCATGCAAAGTTGGCTGTAAGTTTTTGTCTGTATGAACCTTAAACATGATTCCTTCTCCTTTTTTTTTTCTTTCAAGTTTGGGTCATATTTTGGAAAGATGGAACTCCCAAAGTAGACCTACACTTAAGTTGACATGTGGAGGCAGTTTATCTGACATTTTATATTAGTGAGAATTTCCTTAGTTATGTAGTATCTAACTTACAGCGCACTTTAAAAAGTTTGTTAACTATGTGGACATAAGGTATTTCTTTCCAAATAAAGTAATTTGAAAAATATGCATATTTACTTAGATATAAATTAATTACTTGACTGCTTAAAATATTTCAATTAAAATGATTTATCAACTTATTTCCAAGTGAGTTTACTTATATTTTGTTAAACTGTCTTATTTTGATCATAGTCTCTTATGTTTTCTTTGAAAATAGCTATTTCAAGTGATGCATGTCAGAGGGTACCAAAATAAAGAGATTCATTTAGATTTAAGATACTACGATAGTGTTTGGTAGACCTAAAAAGATTTGGTTGGAATGTATAAAAAATAAAATGTCTTAGTTTATTAGAAGTTAATGAGAATTTGACATTTAATAGGACACAATGGAGATAAAGGTTCTTGTAGCCTACTCCATATAGTGGGATAAAGACTTCTTGTTATTGTTGTTGTATACTACGATAGTGTTCACATTGGAAATGATGTGGCATCCATTCTTATTTAGGAGTGTAGATATGCTTTTTCTAATGTTGATTGTTTAGTCATCAGTTTGTAATGAATAATTTAAAGTTTACTGTCATAAAGTACATATTA
Source organism: Cymbidium sinense (assembly GCA_021442155.1). Classification (NCBI taxonomy): domain Eukaryota; kingdom Viridiplantae; phylum Streptophyta; class Magnoliopsida; order Asparagales; family Orchidaceae; genus Cymbidium; species Cymbidium sinense. Next base: position 51,823,966 of record CM038215.1, read on the forward strand.
ATTGTTGTCCAATGAATAGTTTATGCGGTTGTTGATATATTTTATAAGCAATTGTATTGTTTCTTGAGTAAAATTTGAATGCACTATTGCAGTATTTACAATTTATAATGCATTTAATGAGATATTATTGGGTGTCTATTAAGGTTAGTTCATTGCCTTTGCAGCTGTCTTCTTTTTGTGTTTAGGACAACTCTTCACGTTGGTTTAAAACATTAATTAAAAAGTGATGAACAAATTGATTTAAACTTTATGCATCTGTTGTTCCCCTGTTTTCATATAAAATTACTATTCCTTTGATTTTAGATGTATGTAATGTTATTTTCTATATTTGATGATAGATATCATCTATACTCTTTTACTTTTTAGGTGCAGTTTTCTCTTAAGAGTTGCATATATTTAGTAAAAAGTGGTATGGATTTTCAAAAATAGGTTTTTTGGGAGGCTTTTCATATTATTCTTGGAAGTGAAGGCTGGAATTGTCTTCAAATGAGATGCATTGTTCCTCATAGGCAAGTTGTTAATAGTCAAGTATAACAAAAAGGAGATTGTTATTATGAATTATAAAATTAGAGAGGTTAGAGTGAGAATGATTTTATGAGAGAGATAAGGGGAGTAATGTCTCCTAAAAGAAAGGCGGTATTCTAGTTGTTTTGGGATGGTATAGCGGAGGGTCAAAGATGCATTGATAATATAAGAAGATCAAGTACACTTGAAAGGACTTTCAAGTAAAATAGGTAGAACAAAGGTGATATGGCTATAACTTGTGTAAAAAATTCCACATTTGAGTTAACACTTAAATAGAGCTCAATGGGAACTAATTGTGAAGGGCTGCTCATTAAGCTAACCCTTCTTGGAGAAGGATAATGATGATGATGGCATTGTCAGGGGTGCTATCATTATAATTAATCTAATTATTTATAGAGATACTTGATGATATTAAAAGTATTATGGTAATTATCTAAGTAAACTTTTCTGTTTACTAGAAACAATTTTTAGCCCTTGTATTCTTTTTTATAATGATTTATGTTCATCTTGAAACTTATATGGACGTCAAATTATGCATGACACCACAATTAAGTTATTTAAGCCTCACATGGAAATGTATTTGGGAGTGTGTAAAGTTTAAAGATTTGTAATCCAAGATTGATCGTATTGCAGTTGCTTGGAGCATTACTGTCTTTTGATACAAGTACCTTTCCTCACATTATGAACTCAAATTGTATTTAATAAAATGAATTTAAGATAGCATATTGTATTAAATAGGAATTTAGTGTTCCAAAGTTTGGATAGAATGAGAAATGAAATCTTAATTATATGATTAAAAACAGATGTAATTACAAGCATTTTGGGAAATGTTAAAAAGCTGATTTAAAAACTTCGTGGTATGTCTAAGAGATAGATCAAGGCTTTGATCAAGTCATGCTGTAGCCAATGTCATAGAATTATTAGTACATGCATGGTTGACACTTCGATATTTTTGACCATAACTTTATGTTTTGGTGCATGTTATATGATTTGTATTTTTTAGAATAGGTTTCAAAAAAATTATAGTTGAACAATTGCTTATTAGGTTGCAATTATTTTGGAATGAATTTAATACCATTTGACTTGGAGAAACATATAAACCAAAAGAGAAAGAAAGATGTGTATTGTAATATGAGTATTGATAAGATTTATCAACAGAATTAATCTTTTATTTTTGTGTACTAAGTAGCTTGTAGAACTGAATTTGCTCCTGTTAGAGAAGAAAATCTTCTAGTGATTTGTCAAGGTTTTCATGCGTACTTTTTTATGTAAATCCCGTTTAGAAACAATATCAGAATAAGCATCTGAACTGGGTTAATGAATCTACAATTATTAACCATTCCATACACAATTGAAGATATTATGTCATGTATGTTCTTTTTTTTCATTGCAATTTGGATTTATGGTATAATTCTTTTTAGGTATGTGTTGATGCTGCATTCACTTATCATATAATATTAATTATTATCTCCGGCCATTCATTAAAAAAGGCATACTCATTGCAAAAGAGTTCTACCAATGATGTGTCTAGGTATACCATTACTCTGCATCGAGGAGAGGTGCTTTCATGACTCATACCTATGACTTTAGGTGGTCACGACATAGCTAAATATTACCCTAGGTCCGTTCTCAAGATTTACTTGAGGAACCTATGGATGGTTTGATATTCGATGGATGAACACACCTATAGAGGGATAAATCAATAGATTGATTGATATATTTAAGGAGATAAGTTAGAGAACCTTTTTTGTTTTGGTCTCAAGTAATGTGTATTTTTCACTTTGGTAAATTTTTTTTTCCACTCGAAAGTTTTCTTGTTAACAAAATTTATATTCAAATCTTTAAATGAACTATCGAATCCCATGTTTTTTCATGTCATCCACTCAAGTCATTAACAATTTAACAAAACTAATTCCCTTAGGGGTTAATTTTGTTTATCTTTTTAATGATTTCGGTACAATACAACCATTTGGGTATTAGAAGGAAAATTTGGGTGTTACACGAATAATTCTCTCATTTCCCTATACCTCCTTAGAGAATTGTGGAATATTTATTAGAAGGAAAATTTTGGTGTTACATGAATAATTCTCTCATTTCCCTATACCTCCTTAGAGAATTGTGGAATATTTATCTAATGCACATTATTTCCATATTGAAATGCTTCATCAGCAGTATGCTTAATTATACTGAATAACGCCACCCCTTCCTCCCTCAGCAAACTTACTTGTGAAGAGTGACCCCAGAAACTTTGATCAGTATGGCTTTTTATTTTGTCCTGCCCTTTCTTCATGTTATTGAGATTTTGTGCCATAACTGCAACCATTAGCTATGTTTGCTTGTTAGTCTTGATTACTTGAAGACTAGTGTTTTTACCTCTTTATGAATTGGGTCTCTTGAACAGGCCAGGATTGAACAATTGCAATGTCAGTCAAGATGAGACAACAAAAACTTTCCATGAACTTTTTCAGTTTCCTGCTCCTGGGAGCGAGCCCAATTTGACCGCTCATCTTAATGCTGCTGCATCAAGTGTAACTTCAGCTGACACTCTGAATCCATGTAGAAGACTGGAAAATGTTATGCATAACGTGCCTTTGAGCGGAAGGAAAAAACATGGGTCAAAGGATGCTACAGATCTGCCAAATGAGTCAGATTTAACACACTCAATGAATTCTTCAAAGAATTTTCTTGCATCTTCTGGACATAAAGTCTTCAATGATGCAGATTATTGTATGGGGATGGACTCCTTGATCAAACCCAAATCAGGGTTGACAGGAAGATCCGTGGATATTGCAGCAGAAAAAAGCATTCATAAACAGAAGGAGAAACATAAAACTGCACCATCCCTTAAAGTTGGAGGTTTTTGTTTTCTTGTCTAAGTTTAGCTTAAGCTTATTTTTGTTTCTGGGCTGGTTCTAGAATTTGCCAGCATTCGTAGCAGCATTTAATTTGTTTTTTCTTGTTTATTTTTTTCTCTCTTATTTTGTCTTTCAAAATTAGGTAGCATTTCTAATAGCAAGCATGTTTTCAGAATATTTGATATTTTTTATATTATTTGAAATTTTGAGCAGATGATCTAACTGAAAGATTGGGTAAATTTTCAAAACCTATGAGCAAAAGAGGAACTGATGTAGATGGTCATAGAACATCCAAAAAACTTAAGAAAGACGGCTCATACCATCCGACGAAGGATTCAAATGTTGATATATCAGGCAAAATGGCTGTTAATGGGGATACTGAATTTCTTGCAAAAGTTCCTAGGAATACTTTGCAAAATTTTAGCGATCATTCTTCTTCTAAGGATTTAAAGTCTAAAAGTACAGCATCCAGAAAATCAAGAGAACAAGTTAATTCTTCTAATGTGAAACATAAAGAAATCTCTAGTGCTTCAGAAGCAGAAAAATCTGATAAGTATGATTCTAATGATAAGAAGAGGAAACTAAAAGAGAGCCAGGTTTGCCAGGAAATTTCAATGAGCAGTGAACAGGTTGCTGGAAGCAGGCCTATGTTGAAAGAATCTTTGATTGATAGTGAGTTGAGGAGGCAGAAGAAGGCTAAGGTGGCAAAACCTGAGGGTAGAGAGTCCCGTGGTGTTGTTGGGGATGAAAATTTTGAATTGAAAGGTTGTTCAACAAAAATTGCGTTATCTAGCAATGGGAAGCATCCTTCAGATGTAATTGATAGTGAGGGCTTACGACCTGCCGCTGATGAGCAAATGGTGCATTACCAAAGGAAGGCAACATCTGGACAGACTTTGGATTGTATTGATAGCTTGAAGCGGGATGTGACTTATATGAGATCTCTTGCAGCAGCTACTTCAAGTTCTTCCAAGGTATCAGGATCCCAAAAGTGCAAAGTCAATTTACCCGAAGCAAAAGGATCACCAGTAGAGTCTGTTTCTTCATCTCCAATGAGGATATTAAATAACGAGGACAACTCTGTTAGAATAAACTCATCTATAAAAGATAATGTTATTTCCATGATTTATTCCGGGATGGGTAGCCCAAAAAGATTTTCTGATGGTGAATTGGATGGCTCTAGTGATCAATCAGGCACAAGGGCTAAGGATCCAGCTTCTAACAATCGTCTTAGATCTTCAGAGATCTACAGATCTGCTGAGTCTGGAGTTCTTGATTCTTTGAAAGGTTCCCATGATTATCAGGATGCAGAAACAAATTGTTTATCTGGTGTTAAAGCCATAGATGGCAAGTATTTTAATAATGTTAAACATGAGGACATCATTTCTACTGATCCTGGTAAAGCAACAATTTTGTGTGGTAATGGCAATGTACCTCATCAACCTGAAAAATATCATTTAGAACAGTCGGATAATAACCATACCTGTGATGAAGATGAACATTGTACATCTGGTTTAAAAAATTCTGTTAAGAGTTCACATCCAAAGGACAAACGGAGAAATTTGAACTTCAGTTCTGAAAAGGGCATGCATAAGATCATTGGTTCGAGTACTGAGCACCAGGATTTCCACTCCATGCAAACTTGCAACGCCGGTCACACTGACGCTGACTTTGATCACTTGAATTCAAGAAAAAAAGATGATTTGGAAAGCCATTCTAAGCAGCACAAAAATCATGACTTGAGGGATTCCATTGCAGGTGTAAGCCAAAGAAAACCTGCGCCACAGCAAAATTTTCAGAAGGCATCTTCCCATGAGAGACAAAACTCCTCAGGCCTTTTAATTTCAGAGGCAACTGATCGATCAACAGGGGGTGTTGGGGAAGGGATGCAGTCATCTAACACAGCTAAAGATAAAATAGAAAAAAAGGTTTCGGGTACCCAAGCAGCTCCTGAATCTAATAAAGGGACCAATTTAGAACAATATTCTGTTGGCGTAGTTCATAGTGAGGCATCAAAGTCTACGAAACCATCAAGAAAGTTTGAGGAACAGAATGGAACGCTTCCAAATCTATTGCGTCAATCCACAACAAGTGCATCTGGGTCATCAAGTCCAATGAAGAAGGATGGCCATCCTAGTGTAAATGCTTTCATTAAAGAGGCTAGAGATTTAAAGCATACTGCTAATCGCTTAAAGGTCTGCATACTTCTTGATGACGTTCACATATATTTTTAGAGAAAACAATATCTTAACTTTATCATCTAAATAAATGCTTTCCACTGCAGGGTTTAGGCTTGGAAGATGATAGCAGTGGCATTTTTTTTGAGTCTGCCTTGAAATTTCTACATGCTGCCTCTCTTCTGGAGCCTGCCAATGCAGAGAATTCCAGACAAGGGGAGCTGGTTCCATCCAATCAAATGATGCTAATGTATTTTGAAACTGCCAAGTTTTGCGAGTAAGTTTTATCAGATGTTGAGATTTTAACTTTTGTTGGCTATATTATGGAGTTAGGGTGAAGATTTTGTTAAGTTTACCTTGGTAAGACACTTCCATGAAATCCTCACTGTTTTTGGTATTTATACTTTAGGTTCATATGAGTTTTTGCAACATCAGAGATTTAAGTATGATTGGCTTAAATTTACTTTTTGAAGCTTCGGCATGCGAAGTATTTTTTTTAGCAGTTTAACTTGGTTTTGCTGCATCATTTATGTAGTTCAAAATGACTGGATGCAGCCACCATTATATTTACTGAATATTTTCTGTTATTCATTTTGATGACTATAGATTTTTTCTGTTATCATTGTTGTGGTTATTGATTTTGCTTACAATGACACTTTATGTTTTTTCTACACAATGGTTTTTATATGTTCATTGTACCTAGTTTAATATCTTTGAGAATACGGTCTCCTTCCTGCTTTATGAATTTGTTTGAAACAGATTGAATGGTTAAATGCACGGAGATTTTGTAGTTATCACACTTCTTTGTGAATTTTAACTATGAAGTGTGATTTATGATCAAATTAATAAGGTTAGTTTTAGCTTTTTGAATTAATTTTTTGGTAAGTTCTTATCTAAATGACTTATTGATCACTTTATATGCCTCATGGGCCTGGGGGTTTTAGTGAATTTAGTGGGGCAGTTGGTGTTTGTGATCTTGCGTAATGTATCATGTTACATCAAAACCTTATTTTTTAACATGTTTCTATTAGGAAAAATATTTTAATTTTACGTTGAACATATAAAATAATTATATAGTGAGAAAACAATCATCATAAGAAATAACAAATAAAAGCAGATAACAATGAAATACTTTTTCCTAAACTCTAGTACTCCCAATCTCACCAAAAAGAAGACGCTCTAAATATCTCATTTAAAATAAAAAGAGTATTAAACATAGAAGGCTAAATTAATGCTCATGCTTAAGGAATCAAACCAAAATTATTAGCAATATGGTGATTTCATCATGTCAATATAATACTTCATATGGTAGAAATATTTTTTTTTCTTTTTTTACTTATTTTTTCGTTTTTTACTTTTTTTTTTCTTTCCCTCTTTTCTTTCTTAATTCACTTTGTTTTTCTCTCCAAGTTCTATTCTTTTTTGAACATTTCTCATGAACAAGTAATATATAGGAACAAAAGGCCTGGCTTAAGTATAGTATACTATCGAGCTTCTAGGGCATAGATCATGGGTTCAAGACTTACTAGTTGTAATTCGAAGGATTAAATTAAGGTTTAAGTTTGTATATGGCATTGTGTCAAAAGATATTTATTAATTGTCTTGTGCCTACTTTATCATTAATAAAATATATAGGATATATTTGTGGAAACAACATCCTTTGTCCTCTTCCTTCCTTTGCTGCCATCTCATGGATGCTTGACTTTTGCACCGCCTCTTCCTTGATGCTATCTTCTCATGGATCCATGGGATCTTTGGTCTCCAACAATCATTGTAACTTGATTAATCTACAATAATACTAGGCTTTGCTTGCTTATTTTTCTTGTGATTGTTGTTAATATTGATGCTCCTTAATCTCTCTTAATGTGTCCTTTTTATATTAGAAATTCGTTTTTCTTTGTATTGTTATGAGAGTTTTCTTTTGCCAAGATTTGATGCAAGAGAGCCCATTGAAGAGAATATGATGAACACAAATGTAATAATAAATAAATCAAGTACTACAAGAAAACATCAATATTTTTGTGGCTCAACTAAAGTAGATCTGTGCCAATGGAAGAGATCATTTTAGATATGTCACATGGATGTACAATTAAAATAGACACTAGAAAACACACTTCCCCCAGCAATCTCACCAGAAAAAGAGAAGCTCTAAATTTATCAAGAAAATCAAAAGAGAATAAAACAAAAAATATATTAAATAAATAGGATTAAAATAATACCAAAAAAATTAACTACTCGAAAGGGTGCCTAGGCAGCCCTTAGAGCATACACTCATGGGGTTGTCACAAAATTCTTATCATAACTGTTCTTTTACCATGTGAAGATAGTACTCTGCAATGAAACAAAATCTTTTTTCTTTTTTTCCTGTTCTCTTTCTGTTACTTGTTTCTCTCTTTTTGTCATCCTTAACTCATTTTATTCTTTCTCCCTCTTTGAACTTTTCCCACAAGCTAGCAGCCCTTAAAGTATACACTCAGATCTAGAGTAAACTCCACCCCAATTACACCTTCTCATGCACAATCTGGCCCTAGTACTCTATTCTATTTAAGGGATTTTTCGGAAGGTAATTTTAAATTTGAATTATGTTTAAAATTTAACGTAAAGCTATCCAAAATAACAAGTATTTCAATTTGATTTAAACTAAATAGATAAATTTTTAATTTTGAAATCACCAATTTTAAATTCGCACATATCCTAACAAAATTAGTGAGTGCAAAATCATAGCAGTGTCTTCAATCATTATTTTTATTAATGTTCATGAGATAAAAGAAGAAGCCTGATTTATGTTCAGTTTAGGCCTTGAACTAGTTATAAAGAACACGTCAGAATATCTGTCCTAATTTCCTTATTAAAATGACAAAAATAACCTCTAGACGTTACTAAAGAAAGTTGTGTGCTAACAAAACAAATTTGAATTTGCATCTCTTTTTCGGGATTGATGTATGTACTGCATAGGCGAACTATCTTTTGAAAAATTGTACCAAATTTATGGTGAGTGCTCTTGAATATTGTCATTTTATCGGGAGTGCTTTTCATTTGTTTCCTTAATATTTTTTATTTTTATGGTGCAGTTCTGTTTTTCCCAAATTTGGAGGTAAGCTGTCAATAGATTGAATCCTGTAAAAGTTTTTTGTCATACTTTTTTGAAAAGATTCTATTATAGTTCTAGTAAAATATTCAGCTTAGATTTTGACGTGAATAATTTGCCTGCACTAATATATTCACAGTGAAACAAAAGTTTTCAAGATTAATAATAATGTAATTGTTAGCAATGAAACATGAAAATGCAAAAACTTTTTGTTTTGGGCCAACTGCTTGTCCTAGTAGAATAAGAGAAGGTGATAGGTTGATAATAAGATTTTCTATATTGTAGAAATTTCTTTTGTGAGAAATGCTGACTAAATTTTAACACTTTTCATGTGATATTATCTGTTTTGGGCTTATGTTACATTAATCTAACAGATTTTGTGCCCACGAGTTTGAAAGATTGAAAGAAATGGTTGCCGCTGCTCTAGCATACAAGTGCGCGGAAGTGGCATATTTTAAGGTTGCTTATTACAAACATCCCAGCGCTAGCAAAGATCGGCTTGAGCTGCAAGTTGCACTCGATGCACCACTAACTGGTAATGAAAACATTGTTAGTCAAAATGATGTCAATTGAACTGGTAATTATAGAATCATCATCCCTGTTTGACTGCTGTGAGCCTAATTCTGCATCATCTTATGAGCGAATTTGCTTGTATTTTCTGTTATTAATATGTGAGCCTTATGTATAGTAATTTACATTAGTTTTTTTAACTAAAAGTAGAGGCATTGGAATTTACAAAAAACAATCATTTAGGAAGCCTGCTTTTTGCCTATGTAAGTACTACGTGGAGCATTCATGACCTTGTTAAAGATATTCAGTAGATTGACTAGCACGCCATGATCATTATGGTTATTGTCACTATCCCCATCATAATCATCTTCAGAGCTTATTCCTACTATTATGCTTCAGTTTACGGAACTTCACTATTCTTACTACTAACAGCTACATTTGTAACTTCTAGTTGGTAGGGACGGTGCATTCGGTGGCTTTTGCATTTTCTAGGCAATATATGTTGAAATGACTTTTGACTGTTGAAGTGTTTGGTCATCCCTTCTTTAGTGTGTCAGGTGTGTGCATTGATCTTGATGATATGGATTACTCCATCTTATTTATTTATTTTTTATCTAGGAATTTTATAAAGATCTATTTGCAAAAGAATGGGGATATAGATTAGGATATAACTTCAAGAGATAAAGATTAGCATACAATTGGGAGAAGTGCATAAGTTGCATTATGTAACAAGTGAATATCATAGAACTTAAAAGGTCAATTTAATTAATTAATTAATTAACCAGGCTATGCTGTTGTATATATTTGTGTTTTGGTTGTAAAAAAGTGATTAATAGTTAAGTTGAATATGATGGAAATGTGAATATAGATATATGTTTGACAAAATTAAGAAGATTAATGAATGATTGTATTAGAGGAAGAGTGTGAATTGATTCTATTTAGGATTGTAAGTTGAAAACAAACTAAGTTGTGTGAACATACAACGAGAGAATGAAATTTTTTTCATAAGGCAGTAGATTTATTTCTAAGGATTAGGAATGAAAAGATTTAGACTTAGGTAACGTGGATATAATTTATGAAAAATAGTTGCATAGAATTTGTTTAACTAGAGTTGTAAAGGAAATGAGTTGACCTGAATACTATCTTATTCAAGCTTATTCATTTATAAGATTGAACTAAGTTTGAATATTACCTTAGTTTTAAAATCTTATTTATCATTCTCTTATCAAGTTCGAGTTGTAATTGATCATATTTAACTATATGCAATTTAAACAGATTACCTTATTCTTATTCATATTTTTTGAAAAATAAATGGCACTAATTTAATTTTTTTCTAATGTTTTCTAAAACTCAAATGTTGATAAAGCTCATTACTAGAATGTAATCAAACCATATAGCTTTTTTTTAAATATAATTTTTTATCAAAATTACTTAGTAAATTTCCAAAACTATATAAAAGTCATTAAATTAGCAACTAAGTCATTTTAAAATAATTATTTCATTAAACTACCTTCTAAACAATAAACAAATATGTTTATGAACATAAATGGACACATGGGTCAATATTTAGTCTTGTTTATTTATATGTCGAGTTGTCAAAATTTTTTTAGCATTGCTCAATTATGTAAATAAATAAGTATAAAAGGCTCATTTTATGAATGAGTATTGAGTTGCCCATAGAGTGCACTAGTTGTCCTATTGTTAGTTGTCTTAAGCCTATGCCTTTTTTTCTATCAGTTACACTGCAATCTTTTTCATTATTCGTTTTCAAATTAGATAGACCTATTCATAAAAGAATAGAATATAGATTAGGTTATAACTTATAGAATTAAGGTTGTGTTGTTAAAATGGTGACTCGGCTAAGAGAGTATTATGCAATAAGAGAATATAATGGAGACTTGAAGGTAAATTGTTCTAAATAATTAGTTTGGCTATGTTTTTTTTTAAATTTTTTGAGTCCAAGTGTTGGAAGTAAAAAGTTGATTGTGACAAAAATTAGAATGTCATCTTTTTCTTCTTACAGCTATATATAAACCATTTTTTTTTTACTATTTTGCTTTCTTAACCTTTTTTAAATTGATGTTTTGCCATCCATTGTACATGGCTACCTTTTTCCCTTTCTTCGGTGTTCGCTGCAAAGTGTAGTTGACCCCTCGTTCCATTGTTCTTTGATAATTTTTATTTATACAATGTTGATGTTTGATGATTTTATGCTACTAGTTTATATTGTTGTTGTAATTTTTTACGTTCTAAATAAACTTATGAAAAATCTACTATATACTTGAAAACTTAATTTTGAAATATTATTTAAAATTTTGAAATATTGTTGTTTGAATGCTAATTCATTGATGCTATGGAATTTGGATGATTTTTTTTCTATGGAAATTACATAATTACAGCATTTTGTCTTGTATATGTTGAAAACATTGAATTAATTTCCAAATTATGTAGTCGAGAACACTTGTTATCAAGAAGTATGCTTGTTCATTTCAAAGCATACTTTAAACTAACTAACACCACAAAGTTGTTCACTATTTTAAATGAAGATCTTGAGTTTTGATTTGTTGTTAATAAGAGGGAAAGTTTGATGCGAATAAGTAATCCAACCCTATATGTTTTGCATGTAGTAAATAAATGTGAACGTTTTGAATGGAGGTTGTTCATTTCAAAGCACACTTTAAACTAAATAATACCACAGAGTTGTCTACTATTTTAAATGAAGAACTTAAGTTTTGATTTGTTGCTAATAAGGACAGTCTGATGTGAATAATTAATCCAACCCTATTGGTTTTGCATGTAGTAAATAAATGTGAACGTTTTGAAGGGAGGTAGCTGTCTAGCTATTTGTCTTTAAATGATTATTTTTTTTGTTTCTGTAATGGGCTATCAAATATACTTGATTTTGACTAGGTTTGCGGCATACTGACTCAATTTTGTTTAAAGTTTTTGCCATTCATGATTCATTAATTTTGAAATATTTAATTCTTGCTGATTTTGTTCATAGGTGAGTCACCATCATCATCTGCTTCTGATGTTGATAACTTAAACAATCAAGGTGGGCTTGATAAGGTTGCTTCAGCCAGGGCAGTTAGCTCTCCTCAAATTGCTGGCAATCATGCTATAGCTTCCCGGAATCGTCCTCATGTGATGCGTCTGCTCACCTATGTAAGTTGCATGTTTTGACTCTGACATGAATGCATGATCACAGTTATTTATGTTGCATTCATTTTCTCTTTTGCAATTATAAAATTGCTTTCTCCTTATGTATTTGGATATCCAAGTTGCTTTGAAGAGAAGAAATCTTTGGAGAGCAATGTTGTTTGGCCAGGGGGTGGGGGTGTGCTTCCAGGGTGGGTGGTTTGAATTTGCTTAACACGACCATTAGATTTTAGCCTGTTCTGTTGATTTTTTTAATCAAATTTCACTTTGTAAATGCTAGGCAGCATATTAGCATTTTTACTAAGATATTCCTTGCATTGTGAGAGGCTTTGGGATGCATGGAATCTGTAACTATGTTGCTGCAATAGTTTGACGTCAAGGTGTTACTTTTTCTCTTCTTTTGTTGTAAGGAGATTTAAATATGGCGTATAGGACACAATGTTGCTAGTGGTTTTTTATGGTGTTAGCAAAACAACAACAACAACAACAACAAGCCTTAATCCCACTAGGTGGGGTCGGCTACATGAATCCTTCGTCTCCATTGTGTCCTATTATGTCAAATTCTCATCTAATTCAAGTATACTAAGATCATTTTTATACATCTTAACTAAGTCTTTTAGGTCTACCTCTACCTTTCTTAACATAAAGCAAATCTAATGCATCTACTCTCCTAATCGGGTCATCGGACGGCTTTATGTGGCCAAACCATCTAAGGCGTCTCCCTAATCTTATCTACCACTGGAGCTACTCCAACTTTTTCAAGATACTCATTTCGCATTTTCTCTCTAAGAGTAAAACCACTCATCCACCTAAGCATCCTCATCTCAGTAACACTTAACTTAATCTTATGCTTCTCTTTTTTGGCCAACATTATGCACCAAAAGTCATTGCAAGTCTTACCACCATCTTATAAAATTTTTCCTTAAGTTTAAGTGGAACTTTTCTATTACATAATAGGCCAGATGCATTCCTCCACTTCAACCATCCAACTTGAATTCTACTAATAACATCTCCATCTATTTCACCATCATTTTGAACAATGGAGCCTAAATATCTGAATCACTCACTCTTATTAATGACTTGATCACCTAAAGTCACAACACTATCATTAAAACTTCTACAACTAAAATTACACTCCATATATTCAGTTTTAGATCTACTTAAACGAAAACCTTTAGACTCTAAAGTTGACCTCCATAATTCAAGTTTCTGTTGGACTCCCTCTCTAGTATAGGACACAATGTTGCTAGTGGTTTTTTATGGTGTTAGCAAGAGAAAAAAAATTCTGAACATGCAGTTCTAGTTAACTGATACAGTTTGTCTGCACTTTCTTTTGTGTAAAAAATTGCAGTCTTGAATTGGAAGCATTTTAAGCTCTGCAAAATTATTCATTATTTTTAACTAGAGTTGGTTAGGTTTTTTTTTTTTATTAGGTTCATTTCCTAGAACTTTTAGAGCCATTTATTTTAGTTGCAGCCTGCTGTGGAGTTGTGTTCTATATTTTGATGAACTGTTAGGTTGCGAAGTCCTGTCTATGAGTTGTTGGTAAGGTGTGTGGCTTTCATTTAACATTGCATGTTTCAGGTCTCTCTAGTTGATGTTAACCTGGTAACTATGTTTTAAGGGTGTTGTTTTTATGAACATGCATGCCTTCTTCAAGAGAGAAGAGGGACGTCATGCATCTGCATAAATAAGGATGAATGGAAGGAGAGGATCATATGGATGTTGGGGGGTAGGAAGGAGGGAAGTGCCTTTAGTGTAGGAGGGAGCCAGAATGCTAGTGCAAGGTGGCGTTGATATCTAATGCTATATTTCATGTAATCCTAGAACTCACACTAGCGTTCAATGAAATAAAACAATTTTTTAAAATATGGTTGAAGTATGAATGCAATGTTTTAGTTTTCCATATGAAGCATTTGCAATCATGGAAGTAAGCAATAGAAATTCATCTAGTAATTTGCTTGAGATGCTGAAAAGAACCAATAGTTCTAGATGTTGATTGTGCAAGGAAACCCTAATCTTGAAAGTATATAAACCTCAAAGGTGAGATCATCATCATCATCATCATCATCATCATCATACATCCTATCATCATCATACATCATATCATCATCATCATCATATCATCATACATCATCATACATCATACTCTTCCAAAAAAAAGAAAAAAGTGAGATCATACCAAATCTTTGGGGTTTTTTGTTTAAATGTTAGATCTAGATCTTTGGATGCATCCATTTCAACAAAGACATTTTCATGGGTCCAAGTTGATATCAAAATCCTAGAAAGAGCTTATGTATTATGTATTGGTGAGACATAAGGAATAGAATCAAGTTTGCCTGATGAGATTTTGTTGGTTCCTTCAAGCTTTACATTTCAAAATCAGGAACTTTACGGTTTATGAATAGAAAATGTCATTCATGCAAGTGAAAAGTTAATCAGTAACAACTTATGAACTTCTTGTGGTATTATAATTAGCTTGTGCTTCCTCGGATGGCTTAAAACTGAAGCTACATATCAGATGTTAGCAATTGAAAACAATAATGAGATATGCTTGGGTGGGTTTTTGGCTGCTTGCATATATTTTTGCTATTCGGTAATGCTGAGATTACAAATAATTTTGCTATTCATGTTCTTTAGATATCAATTGGCTTGCATATGGTTATTCTTGTCACAGGAGTAAATAATTTAAACTTCTTTTATGTGCTATTTTTTCCAGACAAATTATCTAAATTGTGCTTTTGAAGCCACAAAAAAATCACAGAATGCAATTGCAGCTGCTAGTACTGACCTGGGAAAGATTGGTATTGACGTGTGCTCTGCCAGTAAAGTTCTTGATTTTAACTTCCACAATGTAGAAGGACTGCTGCGGCTTGTGCGATTATCAATGAATTCCATTGGTCATTGATTGAATGCGTTGTGTAGCGCTTGTCAATATACAGCATTATTGGGTGGTCCTCTGCTATGAACGAATTTTCTTGGTGAATGTCATTATTTTGTTCATGGCTTCACACTGCTAGCAAGTTCCTTGCATATGAAAAGGCTTTGAAGGAAAACTTGTGTGTGCAGATGAATTGGTTGACAACTTTGTAAAGCAAATTTTTTTGCGTTCTAGTGTATTTCATTCCTGCTGACCCATCTGCAATAAAACTGAGGTAGTCATCAGGAGTTTGGATTTAATTGAGCTTTGCCTTGAAGGATGGGAAAAAAAATGTCAACTAACTTGGCTAGTTCTGTATTCGGGCCTCTGAGAAATTTATTTGTTACCTTAGCATTCAAGAAGAGGTGCAAAATGTCTTGTGTATTTATTGCAAACTTTTTTGCCATTGCCTCACTTGATCAAAGAGGACCTGTTGCACAACCTGTAGATACGATCATCAATTGATGGACTCAATTTGTGACCGCACATGGTAAATACCATTTCCTTTTCTTTTTTTGAGGAATATTTAAGTTTGATTTCTATTGCTATATTTTTTAGTAAGATTTATCCTAATTTTTGTGTTTGAGATTTATGCTAACTCTGTACAGATTGGTCTATTGGCTTCTGCCTAATTAGGATCATGATGACAGTTTGTGATGTTTCAATTGGAATAATGGTTCTTTTAAGATCATGGGGAGGCAATTTTTTTCCATGAAGCAGCTTGGGACTTGTTCAGGTGAAGTTGGCTGAATCTTGACGAATTTCATTCAGATTATATCTTTATGCTTGTTTTGGATTGAGCCTCTAATTTTGTGTTTCATATTCTACTAGTGTTGTTTTTCATTGCAGGCTATTTATCACTGTTTCTCACTTTTTTTGATATGAGCTAGAAGTTGTTTTGTTTTTAAGCAGCAGCATTTACCTCCTAATTATTGAGATTGGCTTTATGAGTACTGTTTCTTAAACCAATCTTAACTTACAGTTGCATGTATGGTGCCAACTCCAGCGTAAGCAAGATGTTTTGTGCAAATTATATTATGGAAGTTGTTTTGTTTTTAAGCGGCAGCATCTGCCTCCTAATATTGAGATTGGCTTTATGAATACTGTTTCTTAAATCAATCAATCTTATAGTTGCATATGCTGTGCCAACTCCAGCGTTGCAAAATGTTTTGTGCAAATTATCATGTTTCGGTCCACACCTTTTTCTGCTTTTTTTTGTTAACAGAAATTCTATTTAACCACATTATTGCTCAATATTTTCTTTTTCCTACATGCCCAAACCATCCTATTTTTTGTCTCCTACCATATTTTCAAGAAGGATTTATTCCCAAAGTTTCTATAATTGAACTTATTCTGTATTTTCTAATTATGACATCTATTTATGTTATTCTGTACAGCAGATTCGAGTTGCATAAACCTATTTCTAACATATCTACTTGTCCTCGGATATTTCTAATTATTAGCATAAATCCACTAAAATAACTTGTCTTGTACTTGATCAATATTCCATTTATATTATGCCCTCTATTTGCTAATTATTTATTCCTTTTATTTTTAACTTCTCACTGCATAGGCAATATCTCTTATTAGAGTTATATCATTTGCTTGGTACGCAGCATGAAACGTTATTGTTTTTTCCCAAGCATGTCCATGATCCATACAGAAACATTACCATACAAAAACATACGAATGTATGAATTCTTTGATCAGTCTACAATAAAAAATACTAATTTCATATCTCTATGTTTGTACATTTCTTGCCATAGAAAAATCTCACCCATAGCTGATTATTTTTTCACTGATAAAACAAAATCACTTCTCATAATTGTTTTATCATCCTTTTCTTTTAAACTTAATTCTATTGGTAATATTATTAAAAAGTTTGCATACTTTTCTTTTAACTTAATTGTATTATGTAAATTATTCATAAATTCGATTATCTTGTAGTTTTCATGTATTAATATTTTTATTTGTTTTTAATTACTGATTACAAAATACTTAGACCACACTATTGTTGTTTGTCTTAAATCCTAGATGAAAAAAATGAAAAAAATGATGGATTGCTTAAGGTAGTCAACAACTAGTATAAAACTTGTCAAAAAAAAAAAAATAAAAAAAAATCAGGACTTGAATCCTTTAATATATTGTGTTAATGCTAGAGAGTTCCCTAGAAGTGACATATTGTAAAGCTTCAGCAAAGGCTAAAGAGGTGGACTTGGTTACCAGGTTGTTTAAGCCCCTAAGCATATTCCAAGTTAGGATAGGTGGGCTTGGTTACCCATGTGTAGGGTGCCAAGTCCAAATTATGATTAACTACTTGAGGATAAAAACTGAAATATAGGTACTCGTATAGTTAAATTTATGGAATTATTAAATATTTTGGTTCATAGGAAGATGAATATCTTATATATTCAAGAAACTAAATTGGTTGGGGTGAAGGCCAAGGAAATTGATAGTTTAAGTTTTAAACTTGGTATTTAGGTATGAGGCATAATAGAAATGGTGTGGGCATGATTATAAATAAGAGTTTGAAGAATAATGTTGTGAAAATTATTAGAATTAGAGATAGATTATAGCTTTAAAAATCATTATTGATTTTAAGATTATAATATTATAAATTTTTATGTTCCTTAAATAGGCTCGAATGTATGTTCAAAATAAAAATTTTGGAATGAAATAAAAGAATTAATACAAATCACACCTCTTGAAGAAAGAGTATTTATTGAAGTAGATTTAAATGAACATGTTAGTAGAGTGGTAGAAGATTTTAAAAGCAGTCATGGTGGTTATGAGTTTGAAGTAGTTAATGAAGAAAGTAAAATCATATTGAATTTTGCTTTAACTTATAATTTTGTAATTGCTAATATTTTATTTTAAAAACGAGATGAACATATTATTATGTATAAGAATGACTCTAGTAAAATGTAGATTAATTATTTTTTGATAAGGAAAATAAATAGTTTAGGTTGTAAAGATTGTAAGGTCATTTCGCCTAGAAGTTTAAGTATTCAACATCGACCATTAATTTTGAATTTTAAGATAAATCGTTGAAAGATGAAAAATAAATTGAATTATAATCCTGGGATTTGATAGAGGTACTTAAAGAATGTTAATAAAATATTTATGAAAATAAAAAATTTTAATGTCATATTAGTAAAATTGAAGTTCTAGAGGTTTTAAAGTAAATGAAGTGTGAAAATACTTAGGAGATTAAGAAATTTTTGGCTTACTAATTTTTTAATATTATTTTAAATATTAAAAAGTTGCTAGATGAGTGGAGGAAGAGTTTGTTGATTCTTAGTTTTAAAAATAAAGGTGATTGACAAGAGAGTGCAAATTATAGAAGCCTCAAGTTAATGTGCTGTACATTAAAATTATTGGATGGATTAATTGAGCATAGGTTACAACATGATATAAAGTTTCTCAAAATTAGTTTGGTTTTATCCCGAGTAAGTCTACTATTGATGTTATACAATTGTTGAGAGATTTGATGGATAAGTATAGAGAGTAAGGAGGATCTACCTATGATATTTATTGATTTAGAGAGAATATGATAAAATTCCAAGAGAAGTGGTTTGGAGAGTTGTAGAAAAGAAATGTGTTAATATTGCTTATATTTATGTCATCAAGGATATGTATATTGTAGTTGTTACTTGTGCTCAAACATAAGATGGATTGACCAAGTATTTTCCTAGTTGAGTTGGATTACAACAATGATCATTTTTAAGCTCATATCTTTTTTTTTAGTTATGGATGTTCTTATTAGACATGCATAGGAGGATGTACCTTTGTATAATGTTTTTGTTGATGATATTCTTCTTGATAAGACTAGACAAGGAGTTCAAGAGAAACTTGAATTATGGAGGTCAACCTTATAGTGTAATTTTAGTTGTAGAAAATCTAGTGGTGGGGTTGCAGCATTGGGTGATAAAGTCATAAAAAGAATGAATGTTTTAGATATCTCAAATCTATTGTTCAAGGTGATGGTGAAATAGATGGGTTTATTATTTGTAGAATTCAAGAAGTGGAGGAATTGCATTGGGCCTATTGTGTGTTAGAAAAGTCTTGCAACAACAAACAACAACATAAGCCTTAATCCCACTAGGTGGTAATTTCACATGAATCCTTCTCCATTGTGTCCTATTATGTGTCAAATTCTCATTTAAATCAAGTATACTAAGATCATTTTTTATACATCTTAACCAAGTCTTTTTAGGTCTATCTCTACCTTTCTTAACATAAGATAAATCTGCATCTACTCTCCTAATCGGGTCATTGGATGGCCGACGCTTTATGTGGAACCATCTAAGGCGACTCTCCCTAATCTTATCTACTACTGGAGCTACTCCCAATTTTTTTCCGAACATACTCATTTTGCATTCTATCTCTAAGAGTAAAGCCACTCATCCACCTGAGCATCCTCATCTCTACATAACTTAGTCTTATGCTTCTCTTTTATTGGCCGACATTACTTAAGTCATTGGGTCTTACCACCATCTTATAAAATTTTCCTTGCAATAAATGGGATGCATTCCTTGACTTCAACCACTTGAATTCTACTAATAACATCTCCATCTATTTCACCATCATTTTGAACAATAGAGCCTAAATATCACTAACTCATTCTTATTAATGACTTGATCACCTAAAGTCACAACACTACCACTAAAACTTCTACAACTAAAATTACACTCCATATATTCAGTTTTAGATCTACTTAAACGAAAACCTTTAGACTTTAAAGTTGACCTCCATAATTCAAGTTTCTGTTGGACTCCCTCTCTAGTCTTATTAACAAGAAGAATGCCATCAGCAAAAAGCATACACCAAGGTACATCTTCTTGTAAATGCCTCGTAAGAACATCCATAACTAAAGTAAAAAGATAAGGGCTTAATGTTGATCCTTGATGTAATCCAACTGAAATAGAAAAATATTTTGTCAATCCTCCTTGTGTTTGGACACAAGTAACTTAGTATACATATCCATGACTTGAATATAACCAATATTAACTCCTTTCTGTTCTAGAACTCTCTAAAGAACATCTCTTGAGACTTTATCATAAGTTTTCTCTAAATTAATAAATATCATATGTAGATCCTTCTTACTTTCTCTATGCTTCTCCATCAAACCTCTTAACAAATGTATAGCATCCATAGTAGATCTACGGCATGAAACCAAAGCGATTGTTAGAAACTTACGTATCACATCATAACCTATGCTCAATTACTCTCTCCCATAATTTTAATGTATGACACATTAACTTAATTCTATAATTTGCACACTCTTGTGCATCACCTTTATTTTAAATATAGGAACCAACAAACTCTTTCTCCATTCATCGACATCTTTTTAGTCTTTAAAATAACATTAAAAGATTTGTAAGACAAGAAATTTGATCTCTAAACATTTTCACACATCTATTGCAATATTATCCGGTCCTACTGCTTTTCCACATTTCATTTTCTTTAAAGCTTCGCTAACTTCAGATTTACTAATACGACGATAAAAATGAAATTATCTATTTTTGTTGGCCCATCACTAACTGCTTAGACTTACATTCACTAACTGCTTAGACTTAAGGAAAAATTTTATAAGATGCGAGTGAGACCTATAATGCTTTATGGTGTAGAATGTTGGCCCATCAAAGAGAAGCATAAATTTAAGTGTTGAAGAGATGAGGATGCTTAGGTGAATGAGTGGCTTTACATTTAGAGACAAAATGTGAAATGAATAAAGGGAGAGGTTGGAGTAGCTCCAATGGCAGATAAGATTCGAGAGTCACCTTAGATGATTTGGTCATATAAAACGTTGCTATCCAATGATCTGGTTAGTAGGGTAGATATATTCTATTTGGTCCATGTTAATAAAGGGAGAGGTTGACCTAAAGAGTTTTTATTAGAAAATATAAAAGATGATTTTATTTTATTTGAATTAAATGAGAATTAGATACTTAATAGGACACAATGGAAAAGAATGATTCTTGTAGTTAACTCCACTTACTAGGATAAAGGCTTGTTGTTGTTGTATAACAAAATACTAAGACAATTAGTTGGCATTCCTAAGATTAATTTCTTTTTAAGGATTTGCCAACACTATTCCAGCAACGAGGTCATATTCTTTTGAATGATGAAATGGTATTGTCTAGTTTGATGATAGATTCGGAAACAAGTCATTGCCTTGTTTAGTAGCAGGATGATTTTCTTTTGAATGATGAAATAGTGTTGTCCAGTTTGATGTATTGTTTGGAAACAAATTAATGACGAAAGTTTACATTTACTTTGCCCGCAAATTATTCACTTCCAGAGTTGTTTCGTGCAATACAAACTTTGCATTCATTTGGTGTTTATGGATGAGATGGATTCTAGCTTTCAAACCGTCATACATAATTGTTGATTCATTATAAGGGTATAATAGAAAATGACATCATTACATGTCATTTATCTACATATATTGTGATTCGAGTTTATTTTTTTGGGAATGACAACAAGTGTATTTGATTGTATCATAATTCATATTTTCCTAGTTGAAAAAGATTGATATAATTCATTATGAACTTTTACACACTTGAAGTATTATTTGGTTATTTAATGTAGAAATTATGTTATACACTTTCTACAAAAAAAAGTTAAGAGATTGTTCATGGCCTTTTATACATGAATGCAACTAAAAATATGGTTGTACTTAAGGGCGGTTTGGTTGGATGAGAAAGGAATGCATTGCATTTCAAATGCAGTGAAAAAGAGATTTTTGGTGTTTGGTTGGCTAAAAAGGAATGCAATGTAAAATTTCAAAGCATGTCTTTTTCAACCTTTAGTTTAAATCTTGTGAAAAAGAAGTTCACCCAGTTTGGGCTATTTTCATTTACACTGGTTGATGTAAAGTGAGCTGCCACCGCTTGCCATTGCACACTATCATGCCGCTTTAATTGATCATGTTGGTTTCCACTCATTGCTTCTTGCGCCGCTTGATCAACCGTCACGCCATCGATCGATTATGCGCTACCTTGGCCGCCGGCCTGTCGGTCGCCCTTCGCGATGACGATTGATTGCCATTGTCGATGACCAATCACCATCACCACCCGCACCTTCACTGCAGGTGACTGACCCCTAATAACTCATCACTGCCACCATCTACCACCAGTGGCCGCTTATTGCCGCTTATCACGCCGCTCGCCATTGCCGCTGACAACGACTTTTGAGATTTACATTAATTTTACTTTACTCAATCCAAACACCAAAAATAGATTCTTGAATTTGATTTGCATCCATCCAAATAATAAAAAAGTATTTCAATATATTACATTCATTTTACATTGAATTCTTTTTATCATGTATTTCATTTTTAGCCAACCAAATAATCCCTTAATAAGTATCTTACATTTAATGCTACTATTATATCGTGATGTGCATGTAGATGGTAGTAGAATCATATTAACATGAATGTATGAACATGTGAGAAAAGACGAGAGGGAAAGATAATTTCTAGCGTAAAACTCTAGGATTTCTCTTAATTTTAATAAATTATAAGATTGATGTGATTGATTGAATCTGTCAAGCTCATTTTTTGATACCCCTATTTATAATGTTAGGTTACAACACAATGCTACATCAAAAGTTATAATTCAGTAATACAAGAAAAATTACATAGTAAGGCTTAATAAATGCTTGTTGTAAATGAATATATCTAAGCTAACTTATAGCTATCAAAATACATAAAGAACTTATAATGAATTCCAAGGACAAATTCTAATGAAGTTTCTATTGATTCACTTCAAACTGGCGAGTAGTCTTGACAACTTCAAATGATCTTGGGATTGGGTTTGCATTGGTCAAGTACTTTGGCAAGTTTAACTCATCAGTGAGTTCATTATATACTTTGGTGATTTAATCTTGATGTAGTATTTACTCTATTTATCTATTGAATTTTTGTAATTCTAGTTCACTGAGATCATGAAACTCGGTTAATCTTGCCTAGGAAATATGGGTGATGTTAATTTACTGATTTTCTTGCTTCTATCAAGAAGTAAGTCCTCTATATAAAAGTACTATTATGATGAGTCAGCACATTAATTGTGACTGAACACCTAGTTTCCTTCTTTCGGCTGATAAGGCCCGTCAACCATAGCTTTAGTGATTCTCACGTTCTGCCAACCTTGGCCTGAGTGATTTCTCAAATCTAGAACTGATTTATGTCATTCTTAAAAAAGAACAAGTAGGACAAGCTTCACCAGAAGATGGAATATATAGATTTGTTGTTAGATATTAAGGCACCTCTAAAGAAGGTGAAGAAAGATACAACTAAAGAAAATAAAGATGGAACCCGATGAGGTGAAAAAAGTAGCTTATGTTGATCATATACTTTCTTTAGATCTTCTTATTCCCGAGGAAGGACAGTTTATTCCCGAACATGTAACCCGAGCATTTGTTAGATGCTCAATTATAATGTTAGATGACATTGTTAATTACTTGCGATGAAAAATTCAATGTTTTAATATCAAGGTCATCTAATCACAAATTTTTGGAATTGTTGAGATCATGTCAATTTCTTGCTAAAGAGAATTTGTTCTTCCTTAGTTGATTCAATGTGGATCAATTTATGTTACACTTGATCTTTTTTTTTTTTTTTTTGGTTCTAGCGTATCTAATAAAAATTTTAGGAAATCCCTAACTTTTTCAAATTATCTTTGAAAATTTTCATTATTATGCAAGAAATATCATGAGTTAGTTTGAATAAAATCTTTTATTTAATAAATTTCCTTTCTCATTTGATGTATTATGCTTTATATCTTTTATTAAATATAATAGAGTTTTAAATAGATCTTACTTTATCTCTGTGCTTAAATTCTATATAATGAAGTCAACCTGTACTTGAAGTTGACATGCAAGTGAAGTTAGGTTTGAAATGAAGTTGGCCCTGATGAGTTTAGTGGTAACTTGAATTCCATTTGGACTTCTCTATAATAATGATGATTTTTCAAGCATCATTGTGAAGATTTTTTTTTCTTTTTCCGATTTTATAATTTGACATTTGAAATGGTGAATGACTCATTTATTTTGACCGTCTCTCTAGGTTCCAAGATTTCTCGATAAATTGGTTTCTATGATCTTCAAATTTAGCTTTTAGTGATTTATACAATAGATTGGGTACTAAAGAAGGTGAAATATATATGTATAAGTTAGCCAAGCAAAGAGATAGGAGAAGTAAAGATCTAGTTCAAGTGAGGTGTATTAAGGATGAAAATCATAGTGTTTTTTTTAGAAAATGATATTGAAAATAGGTGGATAAGTTATTTTGATAAACTTTTCGATA
This sequence comes from Cymbidium sinense, assembly GCA_021442155.1. Lineage (NCBI taxonomy): Eukaryota > Viridiplantae > Streptophyta > Magnoliopsida > Asparagales > Orchidaceae > Cymbidium > Cymbidium sinense. Next base: position 51,848,510 of record CM038215.1, read on the forward strand.
AAGCATTTGAAAATGCGATTGATTTTAGCGACCTTAATGCCCTAAACAAAAAAAAAGAGAATTTGTTTTTATTGTCGTATTAGTAAATTTGAAGTTGGAGTAGTTTTAAAGAAAATGAAGTGTGAAAAAACAGTAGGATCTGATAATATTCTAATAGAAGTGTGGAAATATTTAGGGGATCAAGGAATTTCTTGGCTTATAAAATTTTTTAATGTTATTTTAAAGACTAAGAAGATGTCAGATTAGTGGAGAAAGAATTTGTTGGTTCTTATATTTAAGAATAAAGGTGATGCACAAGAGTGTGCAAATTATAGAGGAATTAAGTTAATGTGTCAATACATTAAAATTATGGGAGAGAGTAATTGAGCATAGGCTACGATGTGATACAAAAGTTTCTCAAAATCAGTTTGGTTTCATGCAGATAGATCTACTATGGATACTATACATTTGTTGAAAGGTTTGATGGATAAGTATAGAGAAAGTAAGGAGGATCTACATATGATATTTGTTGATTTAGAGAAAGCTTATGATAAAGTTTCAAGAGATGTTCTTTGGAGAGTTCTAGAAAAGAAAAGAGTTAATATGGGTTATATCCAAGTCATTAAGGATATGTATACTTGAGTTGTTAGTTGTGTCCAAATACAAGGATGATTAACAAAATATTTTCCTATTTCAGTTTGATTATATCAAGGATTGGCTTTAAGCCCTTATCTTTTTGCTTTAGTTATGGATGTTCTTATTAGGCATTTACAAGAAGATGTACCTTGGTGTATGTTTTTAGCTGATGACATTCTTCTTGTTGATAAGATTAGAGAGGGAGTCCAAGAGAAACTTGAATTATGGAGGTCAACCTTAGAGTCTAAAGGTTTTCATTTTAGCAGATCTAAAACTGCATATATGTAGTGTAATTTTAGTTGTAGTGGTGGTGTTGTAATATTGGGTGACTAAGTCATTAGAAAGAGTGAGCGATTCAGAAATCTAAGCTCCATTGTTCAAAATGATGGTGAAATAGATAGAAATGTTATTAGTAGAATTCAAGTTGGATGGTTGAAGTGGAGGAATGCATTTGGTCTGTTGTGTGATAGAAAAGTACCACTTAGATTTAAGAGAAAAATTTATAAGATGGTGGTAAGATTTGCAATGATTTATGGTGTAGAATGTAGGCCAACAAAAGAGAAGCATAAGACTAAGTTAAGTGTTGCAGAGATGAGGATGCTCAGGTCGATGGGATGATTGACTTTGAAAACAATATAAATAATTTGATACTATTTTTTATTATTTTGAACTTGGTCAAAGATGGCGTGAAGTTCTTTTTAAGACTAGAACAACTTGTTTTATTAGGGAATAGCTTGAAGTTCTTTATTATAAAAATGTCTAAATGTCTCCCCCAAACAATATTGTTGAAAATTAGATCAGCACTGCTTTGTCATGGGCATAGGGCCATCATATCACAATTAAGAAGGCAAATGAAATGCAAGTGCTCAAGTTTATCTCTGGACTGATTTATGTTCTGTTCTGGGAAAGTTATGAAATTCCCAGTTTTATTAACTGCATGTGATTTAAGGTTTCTTTTGTTTGTTAATTTATTTTTTAATTTGGCAGATTCAGGTTAGAAGTTTGGCGGATATCATCTTGGGTTGGACGCTGGAGATGTATATTAGTCGATTTCGCTAAGTTGTACATATGAGAACCTGTTTTTAAGCTGATGTGTTTTTGTACCATTAACGCATACAGTCATAGGAGCCATTGCTTCTGCCAATAAATCGGAACTCTCCACTACAGTTGAGTGTTTTTTTTTGTCATCCAACCAATTTTCAGTAGTAATATTACTTTGTAATTTTAAATTCGGAAGGCTTACCATTTTATCTTGGCATACTTTAAACCCTTGTTTGGGGGAGCGATCCAAAAATCTTTAGCAGAGATTATTATATCTAAAAAAATGATGCAATCGTTGGATTTATGTGTAATGCATGATGAAATTCTTAAAAAAATTGCTTGATCAAATATTTTTTTCCTCATGATGCGCGGTATAGCCATATCATCATCCAATTGGTATGGTAAAATCAAATAAATTTAGTGGGGTAATACAGCGTCGTGTAAGCTCAATATAGTTACAACCCAACCCTTGAAAAGGGGAGTTTAATTTATGAAGAAAAGAAGGAAAAATATTGAAGCCTTGTACGTGAATATGGTCATAATAAAGAAAGTCTTTTTTTGTTGCCTTGCTCCTTGCCTTTGAGATCTTCCTATTGGCTTCTACAAACATTTTAAAGCAACTAACATAAATCCTTCGATTGGATCCACCCTCAAAGAACTTGAGAAAAATAACTAAATAATGGTTGAAGCCTTAATTTGTTCACATAATTTGCGTTTATAGGGCTACACTAAATCACTCCAAAAAGGGAAGAAATTACGAATTTAGGGCTAATTATAATAATTGTCAAGTCGGTGCTTAGGTGCTAGAGTCGGCTATTGAGGCATTGTGCTTGTTGTTTGCATGCATTCATAAATTCCAGGTTTGACACCTATGAAACAGACACTCCATCTTGTACACCTAAATTTTGGATTTGGAGCCTATGGGGAACTCTATATTTTTCCTAATTATGAAATGTTGAATACTTTGTATCATATAGCTTTCTTAGAATCCTTACGAGATACTCTATATTTTTTTACCAATTCTCTAAACTATTACATCTAAATTAATTTTTATAATAATACTTCTTATTTTTTATCTTTTTTTTGCACAGTTTGACTCCACCACCAATTATTTTTATTAACAGAAGCTCTTTCATTTGATTCTCCAAACACATTTATTACAACTTATTTAATCCCACTTACTATTTTTTTTACATAACATTAATTTTTTTATGAACATCTCAAATTCTAAGATCCTGTAGCTCACTCTTAAAAATATTTTTATTAGTATTTTTTTAAGTAGCCCCATTTAATCTTAGGATAATATTTTAATTTATTTTTTTATCTTCCAATTTTTCATCTTAAAATTCAAAATTAGTAGTTGATGTTGGGTATTTATACTTTCACATAAAATAGTCTTATAATCTTTACAATTTATTTTTTTATCAGAATATAATCAATTTTTTTGTCTTACCAAATCCATTTTAGAAGAGATAATATGCTCATTTATTTTCTTTAATAAAATATTATTAATGATCAAATATTAAATTAAAGAAAAATTCAATATGATCTTACCTTTTTCTTTAGTAACTCTAAACCCATAGTTATCATGAATATTTTTAAAATTTTCTATCACTCTCCTAATATATCCATTCCAAAAAATTTCTTTTAAGAAACATCTTAAATTATTTGATGGGCTTAAACACTTATAATATTAATAATCGTAAGATCAACAACAATCTCTAAAGTTATAATTCTATTTCTAAATCTTATTAATTTTCATAATATTATCCTTCAAACTCTTATCAATAATCATACCTATATCATTTCTTGTACGACTCATACCTAAATACCAACATTTAAAATCTAAACTATTAATCTCCTTGGCTTTTTCCCCAACTCATTTAGTTTCTTGAATACATTAGATATTTATCTTTCTATAAACTATAATATTTATTATTGAATACAAATTTATCAGTAGACAGAGGAAGAACCTTCTGGGATACTTGAAAAATAGGGTTAGGTAGACAGACTGTAAGTAGGAAGACAGAAAAGTAAAAAAAGTATAGGATAAATAATGATTTTTAGTGCTTAAAATTCGAGTACAAAGTATAAGGGTCTAGAGTGAGGGCCTAAAAGGTCCCCTAATAAGAATGGAGCCTCCTTTTATCTAAAGGGTGACTATACATAAAAAGCTATATGTAAGATAAATTTAGTACAAGTGAATTCCTGTCTAAGTTGATGGCAGTATACATATGAGTGAGTATAAGTTTGTCAGTTGATAGGAGCGAGTAACTTATTGTAGACCGAGTATGCGAGTAGGATGAGGCTGAGGAGAGTAGTTACCTCATTCCTTTGAGTAACAGCTTGCTACTTGTGAGTTGATTTATGCCTTACTTTTTGGGTCATTATTCTCTAAGTTCTTGGCTTGCACGATCAAGCTAAGCCTCCCTTATTGGACGCACCTTTTGGTGAGTATGCTTATTCTTGGTTGTCAAGTACCTTTTATCTGAGAACACTTATCTTAATAAATAGACTCACTTATGCCTGCCCAATGCTTTGGGTATACATATATTAATTCTATTAATTTACCTATAAGAGTACTTATATATTATAATATATTAAAATTATTTATATGTCAATCATCATAAAAGTTATATATGTTTAAATGAACATATCAATTTTATTTAGTAATGATTTAGTTAAGCTTTATTTGTAATTAATTAATTGATATTTGATATTTGATTTGGACTTTGAATAATGAGATTCCTTAAAATAATATTCTAAATTGAAATAGGTTAGAACACTTAGTTACACATAATAGGTTGTGTCATGCATTGAGTCAAGGCAATTGCATGGATCACTTCAAACTAGTTGGAATCATTACAACATTTATTTTGTGTTTAACTTGTTATAGGTCATATAGGTTATGATAAGTCATTACACTAGTTAATAATGGATTATATCATCCAAAATGCCATTAGCTTCATCATCATTTTTAATATAATTGCTTCATCATCATTTGAAATGATCGTAAGAGTGAGCAGATTTGCTTGAGTAAGTAACACAATAGATTGTGGAGTGTGGCCAGAGAAGATAGGGTATCCATTTATAGTCACTTGGAGCATAGACGCATCAAGAAAAGAAACTTGGTGAAAAGATGATGCCACTGTTCATAATTATACAAAATTTTTTCTCTCTTCCCTTTTTATTAAATGCTTATAGCTCATTGATCTTTTTATTCTTTTATCCTTTTATGAGTTATCTCTACAAGGAGCTAAAAAATCGGGGAGCTAAATGTATACCCAAATGAGCAAAACAAATAAGTTTGGACCACCTAGTGAGGTAATGTCAGAATGAACTCAAGCCTACAGGAGAATTGCTGCTTATTCGTCCCAAGTGTGGTGAATTAAGGACTCATAACGTACAAAATAGAATCAAGCGATGAACATACTCATCAACGACTAGAAAGTAACTAAGGAAAGTATGGATAGTCATTATTCGATGACTCGATCTCAACTCAAGGGTCAATATGAGCATTAAGTTGCCTACGACCAACCATCGAGATTGCCAATTGCTTAAGAATACTTGCCTCAAGTTAGGGTATGCTATGACTTACACACTCGACCTATCTTATATGTACTTAACATATGAAATATCCCACCTTCAAAGATAAAAAGAGGAGGGGTGGGGTGGGGAAGAATCCTCCTCTAAAGGGACTTTTTGGCTCTCTTTTCTAGGCCCCTAGTCTTTATATTCAAGTCAGAGGGAAATTTGATTTATTTGTTCTCCCTCTATTTTCTCTATTCCTATTTATATTATTTTGCTTAATCCTATTTCTAGGTATCTCAGGAGGCTCTTCCTCAACACACAAATATATTCGGATTTAACATTCTTTTAGGTGCAATGAGTGTAGATGAGGCCAACAACCAAAAGTTAGATACATAATGAAGCATGGTCCTTAGCATGAGATCACTCAGCATGTATGGAGTAGAATGTCCCATAATTCATCATGCAATAAGACTAGCAAGATATGGAGGATAAAATCACTCACCTCATGCAGATAGATATGGAGAAAACACAACATGAAGAACTAAGGGCTAGAGAATGAGGATCTATAGAGTCGGTGACTCATTGAGCTCACTGAGATAGAAGAGAATTGTCCAAGACTCCTAGCTTGGATGATAAGTCTTACCTTGAAAGTGAAGAAGATGACATGTAGAAGAAGCTGCCCAAAGTGATCAATGCTTTCTTCACTAAGATTGTTTAAGCTTGACCCTTGCATAGGTTCAAAATCCTTTATCTTGATTCATATAGAGGTCAAATGGACCCGATAGACCACATAACCTACTTTGAATCAACAACATCACTTTTAGATCTGAATGATGTGATGACATGTCGTCTCTTCTTTACCACTTTCAAAGAGTCAACCCTTGGATATTTTTAATGCCTTTTGGTGGGAATCATAACCTAATTTGTTAAGTCAAAAGAATGCTCACTACACAATTTACTAGTGCTCAGAAGCTGTTGAAAAGTTTTCAAGTGCTTCTACAAATGAGGTAGAAACCTGATGAGTCATTAAGGAAGTTTATCACCTTCTTCTAGCAAGAGATGCTGAAAATTAAATATTTGAAACCCATATTCACCCAAGTAGCACTTGTTTAAAGTGAGAGAGAGGCCTTTAGATACACCCTCGGGCACTAGCAAATAATGTGGAGGAGTACAATGAAGTTGTCAAACCAATGCCACCAACTCGAGGAAAAGTCTTGGTAAGGAGATCTCATTTTGAATGGCTGCTTGGAGATAGGTTTTGAGCATGAAATCCAGACAAAAGAAAGCGACTTGAAGCACAAGCACTAGGGCGATGTTTCAAAAAATTTGCAACTAGCTATTAAGGAGCCGACTATCCATCGTCGGATCTGGCAATCCTTTTTAGTGTGTTAATGGCCTAGTTGGTCTATCTAGAATAAGGAGTATTTTAATAAACCACCACCTATGAAGGTAGATGGAGTTTGCTATCTCTCAAAGTACTATGCCTATCACCGTGATCATGAGCATGACATTGAATAGTACTATTTTCTAAGAAAGTCTAGTTGATGAATTAATTAAAGCAAGGAAGCATAAGGAATTCATTAGAAGGAAAGATAAAAAAGTTGCTAAAATTGATAATGAACCCATACCCCATACCTGCATACATCGTTGATATTGCATGCTTCATACTCACCATCTGTGGAGGCGATAGATTCCTCAAGAAAAATAAGTCTAAAAAGGATGTAATCTAGAGAAGCGAACTCAACTGCCATAATGTGAGCACTACTTACAACCATAGTTCTTATGAGTTTCTCAAAAAAGAACAAACTCATCATTGGAAACCCATACAACTGCACAGTCATCATAGCAAACCTAATTGCCAATTATTAAGTTGGAAGTATCTTGATCGACAAGGGGAGCTAGGACAATATCATTTTCAAGTATGTGTTCGCTAACTTTAAATTCTCCCATGTAGGGGGCCTATTGTATAGTTTTTTAGGAGAACAAAGAGAAATTGAAGTGATGATCACCCTTTCTATGACTTAGGGAGAAAATAAAAAAATAATTCATGGCCATGGCTGACTTTGTCATAGTGGAGGGTACTATCACTTATAATGTCATCTCTGGCCAACCTCTATTCAATACATTATGAGTACTAGTGTCAACTAACCATGTAGTAAAATTTTTTATTAGGGGTGAGTTGATCACCATTAGAGGAAATCTCAACTAGTCCCAAGCTTACTACTCGAGAGTCGTTGGTGAGTTTAGGAAAGAGGATGAAGTTCTGCAGTTAGAAGTTACAAGAACTAAGATTGAAGTTCTCGAGGAGATAGAATAGATTCTCATTGCGCAGGACCTAAAGTGAATTTTGAAGGTCAGTTCAACATTTTTCCATGAGTATAAAGAAGAACTCACCAAAACGCTCTTGGATAATCTTGATATGTTTTCTTAAACTATTGCAAAAATGTAAGACATTGATATCAATGTCAACTGCAATCGCCTTAATGCCCATAAGGATGCTCAACCGTCAAGTAGAAGATAAGGATGATAATCTCCTTACTCAACAAGTCCAATAAAGAAGAGGTTGCCAAGTTGCTTAAAGCAATGTTCATTAGCAAAGTTCAATACCCAGAGTGGGTGTCAAATGTAGTTTGGTCCAAAAATCAAGCAAAAAATGGAGAATGTGTATCAACGTTACAAATTTAAACTCGGCATGCCCAAGGAATGGAGACCCTCTATCGTGTATAGACACACTTATCAATTCGATAGCTGGCTATTGAGTGTTGTGTTTCTTATATGCATTTTGTAGATATCATCAAATATAAATGACAACTCAGAGAAGATGGCTTTCATCACCGGAGAAAGACTATACTATTATAGAGTTATGTCCTTCGAGCACAAAAATATAGGGGCGATTATCATATGCTAGTTGATAGAGTATTCATTGAATAGATAGAAAGAAATGTGGATGTTTATGTTGACGACTTGTTGATCAAAAGCAAGTTGCCCACACAGCACAACAAAGACAACAAGAAAATATTTGCCACTTTGGAAAGGTACAATATTCACATTAACCCTTTGATTTGTATTTTAGTGCAGGGTTAAGAAAATTTTTGGGATTCCTCTTTACCCTTGAATGTATCAAGGTGAGCTTCGATAAAGTAAAGGATATACTCAAGATGCCCTCAGTGAAGGAGGTGCAATGGCTCATAGAGTGAGTGGTAGGATTGAATATGTTCATTTCTAAGGGTTGGAAGTGTTGTTTGCCATTCTTCAAAGTTCTTAGAGGAATGAAAATATTTTAGTAGACTCTAGAATATGAAAGATCTTTTGTGACCCGAGGGCTCTACTCACATCACCACCTCTACTATAGAGCTTGAAGGAAGGAGAGACCCTAGTATTATACTTAGGAGTGGGAGAAGACTTAGCCGGTTCTACCCTCATCAAGAAAGAAGGTGGAAAGCATTGGCCCATCTATTTTGTTAGTAAATCTATATGAGGTGCTGAGTTGAACTACCCATTCATGAAAAAACTCACACTCATGCTAATTATCTCTACTCAACTACTATGACCATATTTCCAAGAACACTCAATCCAAGTCATCACTAATAACCCCCTTAAATATGTGCTTGTTATGCCTGATCATTCTGGCAGGTTGTTGAAATAGCCAGTAGAATTAAATGAGTTTAATATATCTTACTCACCTAGAATGATGATTAAAGCCAGATATTGGCAGATTTTCTTATCGACTTCAGTAGCTTATACGACATCTCAGTCAACCTAGAACCCTTATCATGATTATAAATTGATGGCTCATCAGAAGATCAGGCCACATGTACTAACATTGTGTTAATAAGTCTCGTAGGGTTCACCATCACATAATAAATCAAATTTGAGTTTAATAAATAATCAACACAAATATAAGGTTGTACTTACTGGACTGAGATTCGCTAGAGGACTTAGGGCTTCATATGTTGTAGCATATTCCGACTTGCAGCTAGTAGTGAGATAAGTTAATGGATAATATGAAGTCAAAAATAAGTCAATGTAAAAATTCTTAGTGAAGATGAAAGAGGAGATTGGGCAACTACAATACTTTAAGATTGAGCAGATACCTAAGGAGCAAAATTAGCTTGCTGACCTATTATCCTGGGCAAATGGACTCGTGGAGCACGCAATTGTACAACTTACCTGACCAAGCACAAAGAAGGAAGAACTCATGGAAGTTGAATGCGAATACTGAGATAGATTGACCTTATCAAAAAATATTTGCAGACTAGACAAATCAAAGAAATAGATAAGAATTTAAGGAGATTCAAAATTAGAGTAGCCTAGTACTTGTTAATTAGAGGTGAACTCTTTAGAATGTTGGCAACCTCGTTCATCCTTATATGTGTAAGAGTGTTAGAGCAATGGAAAGTCCTTGAGGAGGTACACTTTGTCAAATATGGATGTCACTTGAGAAGGACACTCACCCACATAATCCTAAGGTAGTGATACTTGACCCATAGTTAGGAATGATGCAGAGGATTTTGCAAAAAGGTGTGTATAATGCTAAAAACTTACAACACTCCAACAATAGTCGCCACAACCTTTGTAGTTCATCATGAGTTTCTAGCCATTTGCTACATGGGGAATGGACTTGATAAGCCCTTGCCAATAGCCGGAGGCTAAAAATGTTCATTCTTATAATGATTGACTACTTTAGCAAGTGGATTGAAGCAAAGTCACCTGCCAAAGATAACCTCCCAGGTAGTTAGAGATTTTATTTAGACTAACATCATTTGTAGGTATAAGCTCCCCATGCCAATTATCATGGACAATGGGCCAAAATCCACTGAAAGGGGTTTGAGAGATTTCTTCGAGTCTTGAGAGATTAAATTGAAGTTCACCTCAGCGCATCATCCATAGAGAAACAATCAAGTAGTGACAGTTAAAAAGAAGATCTTTAACCTACTCAAGAGGAAGGTAGAAGGTGCCAAAGCTAAGTGGGTAGACACTACTCGCCATACTTTAGGCCCTTAAAACTACTCTCACCAAAGCAATGGGGCACTCACCATTCACCCTATCCCATAAAATGGATCCCATTATGCTAGTTGAGTATGAACTGCATAGCCAAAGAGTCTCAACTATAAAGGAGCTATGAGGCAATGTTGGGGAGTACGAAATAACGAACTTTGAAGCCATAAAAGGCACACAAGACATGCTCAAAAGCTCAGGATCGAGTCATTGCTAAGGTAAGAAGAAACAAAGAGGTGAATGGTGAGATACTATAATTGCCACATAAGAGAAAATCACTTCAAGAGTGGCAACCTGGTTTTGAAGAAAGTAGATACTGTTGCTTATCAAAATGCTCAGGGAAAATATGCTTACAATTGGGATGGATAATTCATAATCAAGAAGTAAGTTGGCCTTGACACATCTCGATGATAGTTTTATTTAGGTGAAGATGTACCTATAACTTGGAGTGCAAGGGACTTGAAAAAATTCTATCCATAATGGGAGGTTCCTCGATTTGTTCTCATCAATTATCCCTTTGCTAATTTCATTGATGAAGTCTTTTATAATTTTCAACATGTGTTTGGTTCAAAGTTGAAATATTATGCAAATCAATTACATTGGGAGCCCGTAGACTGAAGTCGCTCATTGTGCCATTTTTAGCCCAAGTTTGCACAAAACTTGGCATGCCATCTTCAGCCTGAGTGATGGAATCTACTCACTAGCTAAGTAGTAGCTCAAGTCACTAATAGAGAAGAGAATTATGCTTGAGGATTGGCCAACATAATGAATTTATTTTTGGTCTAGGTTCACACGAGACCTAGTTCGCCATCTTTGGCTTGAGTAATGGAATTTACTCGCCTACCCTAATTAATTAAAAAAAAGATCAACACTCCATGCGATTAGTAACTATAGTCTAAGATTGACACCCTATGAGGTTGGAAACTAAACTTAAAAAGATTAACACTTCGTGCTGTTGGCGATTATAATGTAAAACTGACATCCTATAAGGTCAACAACTAAACATAAAAAAAGTTCAACACTCTATGTAGTTAATGGCTATAGGGTAAGATCAACACCTCATAAAGTTAGCAACTAAACTTTAAAAAAATCAACACTATATGTAGTTGGCAACTATAGTGTAAGATTGACACCTTGTGAGGTTATCAACTAAACTTACAGAAAAAACCAATACTCTATGCGGTTGGAAACTATAATATAAGATTAACACCTCATGAGATCGGTAATTAAAACTCAATATAAAATAAAGACCAACACCCTATGAGGATGGCAACTCTCCAAAATATCAACAACTAAGAACCTAAGTGTTTGCTTGCTAAGTTACACCAACAATAAAAAAAATTATTTAACTGATAATATAGTTACATAACTAACTAGGGATGACAAGCTAGTGATCGATACATCCCTCAAGTCTTGAGCTGAGTACTAATACAAGTATAACATCAGTGATGTAAGTAAGTTCTTAATTCTAATGAGGAGCAGCCTTCATTATTACTCAAATAAAAATATTTTTTAATTGTACTCAACATGAGAAAAAAATATTTATAATTATATTCAATAGAAGAAATAAAAATATTTATAATTGTACTCGACAAAAAAAAAGAGAAGTTATATTTTCATTCATGAAATAAAATTTGTATAAAGTGACTAGCAAGGAATACATGTTTGTCATTTACTCACCAAAAAAGGTTGGGGACGGTGAGATCATTAGCTTGTGGTGCCCTTGTTGTCAACTTTATCGGAGTTTGAAAGGGCAAGTACATTGGAGAAGTTCGAAAACATGGTGTCCAATTGGCCGTGCTTCACTAGCATGGCGATAACAAAGTGAGTGCTAGTCTTGAAGTTCTATTGAAGTAGTTCATAGTGCTCATCAGAATCCAAAAAGAATAGAAAGGAACTCATCATAGATGACCTCATCAGGGACCTTAATTAGGGTCATACTCGGCCACTCCTCTTTCCCCTCCCTCTCCGCAAGCTCAATGAGAGTGGACTGCACTTTACCCTTCGTGAATTTAAGCACATTGAGGTTAAGTTTGGGGAGGGTGAGATCATTAGCTTGTGGTGCCCTTGTTGTCAACTTTATCGAAGTTTGAAAGGGCAAGTACATTGAAGAAGTCCAAAAACATGGTGTCCAATTGGCCGTGCTTCACTAGCATGGCGATAATAAAGTTAGTGTTAGTCTTGAACTTCTATTGAAGTAGTTCATAGTACTCATAAGAATCCAAAAAGAATAGAAAGGAACTCATCATAGATGACCTCGTCAGTGACCTTAATTAGGGTCATACTCGGCCACTCCTCTTTCTCCTCCCTCTCCGCAAGCTCAATGAGAGTGGACTCGCACTTTTACTCCTTGAGGAATTTAAGCACATTGAGGTTAAGTTCAGGGGATGATGCCGAGACTGTCCCTCTTATAGACAAGCGAGCATAACAAATAGAAAGGGTGAATAAAAAAAATATTTCATGCATCAATTATGCAAAGAAAGAAACTCACCACAGAGGATGTTGGTGACATCACCAAAATAAAGGTGATTAAAAATGATTAAGCACTAGCACATCAATTTCTCCAATACCTCCTCATGTGTGCTCATCTCACCTAGAGTTAGTGCTTTGTTGGCTATGTAGGGAAGAGGAAAAGTCAATACTGGCCATGGTGATGAGCTTGAGCTGCATCACTACACCTTGTTCACCAGGCCATGAATCTTCAATAGAGTCATCCAAAATTGTACAATCCCATCTCGGTAACCCTTCACTTTGAAGACTCACCGAAAAAGGTTGACACTCCATGGAAGATTTTTTTTCTGCAAGCGGAGAATGAAAGTTGTAATGCTCACCACTTAGTTGGGGTGAACTTGAGCAGGCACCATTCTATAGAAGTTAAGATGTCAATCCACTAATGGAGAAGAGGGACCTGAAACCATTAATGAAGTGGGAAATGGGGATGCACAAATTGCTCGTGTGAGTCATGTTGAACCGTCACTCTTCTCGACTACCCACACAGTAAAGTTGGGGTTTCTATAATAGTAGTTGAAGAAGATAGAGGTGGCATGTGACTTATACATGGTAGGCACCTCTTTAACTTGAGCATGGTGGAACGATGAAGCCACCTTTTTGAAAGCGCCATTGTGAGGGAGATTGCTTAGACAAGAGTGGGAGTGAGTTTTACTCAATAGAGGAAGAGCTCTATTGGGCAGAGAAAGGTCTTTATTCACTTAAAGTTGAAAAGAATAATAATGACTCAATGAGTCATTATAAGAATGAATTTATAGAAATGATAAGTAAAGTGTGGTAACACGAACAAAACATCAAGTATTAAATAGAAAAATGATTTCTCGAACCCATAGATATCTCATGTTACACAAATTATGAGAAAAAACCATTGATAATATTCACTCACATCATTAAGGGAAAGTATTTACAGATCTCTTCCAAATTGACATGAAATATACACCTGAATCAATATATGAGCTAATCTCAAGTTAGTAACTTATGGATAACTAAATATCAACATCACACTGATCACCCATCTGATTATCCTATGGTTCATATGGATGGATAGAAGTGAAATGAAGCACAATGAAAAAACCATAATAATAGAATGTAAGGAATACTAGAACTTATCTCAACAAGGCAATCTATAATTAGGAAATTAAAAAGTTACACTTCAATGGACAGATGCAATGCTTAAATATTCTAGGACCATGTGTTGAGATGGGATATCAGGCACTAGAATAAACTGACCCATGGCACTATCAAAATAAACATTGATGGGTGCTTTGATACTAAAATCGAAAAAGCTGGAATTGGTGGAATTTTCAGATAGAAAGATGGAAAATATTCAATCCACTTCTCTATGCCTTATGCTACCTTCTCTCCCCACCATGTTGAAGTAGCTTGCCTCTATGCACTCAAGATAGCCTCCATCCAACCTCAAAATGAGTATGGATTGAATTGGATTCCATGACCCTCATCCAAATACTAAAGGAGAATAAGGAACATTACACACATTGGTTCATCATTAATGAGTTCAAAGCCTTGAGGAACTTGTTGAAAAACTTGAACATCTCCTTGACTCATATATGGCAAGAAGGCAATTGCCCTGCTGTTATGTTGCCGAACGAGGTGTTACCTCACAATCTTTTTTGCATTTCTAGGAATATAGATCCTATAATTGAAATTCTTTGTGAATAGTAACAATATTGATTTACCTTACATCAAAGCTAAATTTGTCTAACTTTTCCTTTTTTGACCTTTTGGATTAGTTGTAATTCTAAAGTGATCAATGAAATGTTTCTTTTATGAAAAAAAAGCTTGGCAGCTAGCCAAGGAAGAGAGGGTTTGGTGATCCTACCTTCAACACTACTTCGATGAGTAGTGTATTATTATTATTTATTTGCTTTTAATTTCCTAAAATTATCTATGATTTGTGTTCTTATTGTTTTATTCCACTTATAAAAATTATAAAACTAAATTTTCTTCTTCAAAGTCTGTTTTATAATCTACTTGCAAGAGTTGGCCAGATTATAGGTTTTCCATTCCATTATATTTTTTTTTCTAGCATTTGGTTAACCAAACCTCCACCAAACATTACCAAATTAGTTCAATGTTATGCTTAACTCCTTACAAAATACTTATATTATTTTAGTCAATTTGTTTAAATATTTTTGGAGTTTTAATCCACTTAAACTCCAAATCATTATACAACCATAACCTATTTTATGTGAGACTAGTCTAGACAAAAATTCTAGGAAAATTATTAAACATGCTACAAAATTTATGAAACTTTCTAGAATGTATCCACACTATTTACCATATAGTTATCATTTTATTTCATGTGATTTGGTGCTCCAGTATGAGAGATTTAATTGAAAGAATTTGGGGTTCTAGATCTAGGATTGTTTTTTTATCAAGTGCTTGGCTAATCACTTTCCCTTAAAATTCTCCAATTTCACCTAAAATTAAACCACACCTTATTTAATCTTACTCTCCTAAGCATCTTAATAGAGTCAAAAATCCCTCAATGTAATCATTTAGTGATCTAACTCTACTTTCCACATCAATTTAGTATTAGAGCATAGGATTGTTGTTGGATAGCCTTAGAGGTGGCTAGAAGGGGGTGGAAAGCTTGGAGAAGATTTTTTCAAAGTGTTGAGCTAACTTTCCAAAAGAGGTAATCCCTATAATTTTAATTATATTTATTACAAAAAATCTTATGGTAGATTATATATTTGATGTAATTAGGGCTGCAAACAAACCGAGCCGAGCCAAGCATGTATGTGTTCAAGCTTGAGCTTGTTTAATATTATCGAGTTTGAGCTCAATCTGAGCTTTTAAGAATAGTGTTCATGTTTGAGCTTGTTTAGCACTATCAAGCTCAAGCTCGATTTGAGTTTGTTCTCAGAGCTCGGTTCAAATTAGATTATCGAGCTTGTTAAATAAAATAAATGAGCTTTAATCAATCTTTAATTAAGTTTGTTCACGAGAAGTTTGTTGAGAAATATACATGAGCTATATTAATTAAAGCTTATTAAGCCTACAAAATAATAATTTGAACAATACTGTTAACAAACAAGCCTTAATCAAGCCATAATCGAGCCATAATCGAGCTCCTTAGTGAGCTAGCTCACGAGCTTTAAATGATAATGTTCATGAACATAAATGTATCGAATGACAAGCTGTTCAAATTTGTTCATTTAACAATCAAGTATTTCAAAAAGTGTTCACGCTCACGCTCGTTTGATTAATTAATCAAATGAACATGAATGAGCTCTAATCGAGCCGAGCCGCGAGTATCTTGTTGAACGCTCAGTTCATTTGCAACCCTAGATGCAGTTCTTCTAACCATTAAAAGATTGCCAATTAGTTGTCTCTACAAATCTTAAAACTACTTTACTTCTTTTATCTAGTTTGTTTCTAATTTTCATTTGCATTTTAGCGAAGGCTTTAGTAGTTTATTTGTGTGCAATTTGCATTTAATTTCTTTAGATTAATAAATAGCATTGCATATATATACAAAAAAAAATTAAGTAATATTCATCAACTAGTTCATTAAATGCATCATCTAATTTTTCATATGTAATATCTTAGCATACCTTACTAGATGTGTCAACGTCCATAATGAGACAAATATTTTCCCTTTCCTCACATGTATCATCACTTGACTCTTTTGAATCTAAATTTTCTCATAAAGCTCTTTCTTTTTCTTTTAAGGCTTCTTATTCTTCCAACTTTTCTTCTTTTCAGCCTCCTTTTCTTTCTTTATGTTTTTATTTGCTATTTTGGGACACTCTCCCTTTATATGTTCAGGTTTTTTGTAATTGTAATAGATGATGCCTTCACCTACATTTAACTTTTTAATGCAAAATTTATGAATTTAGGATTTTTCATACCTTTGATTTTTCTTTATAGCATGTTTCCTAATCTTTTTGAAAGCACATCAATTATATTGGTATCCACCTCAGAACTTCATTTTTATCTCCTACCAGCAAATCAATTGTTTTTTCCTTTATCCTTCCTTTAAGAACCATCAACTAGGTCTCTTTGTGCTGAGACATATTCAAGTGTTATCAAGAAACCAAGTAGCTTATCAAGTGGATATATAGTTAAATCTTTAGCTTCACTTATAGAAATTACCTCAACATCTCATTCTTTTGAAAGACATCTCAAAAGTTTGTAAACCAAATCTTGATTTTTGTACTTGCTTCTAAAAGAATGCAATATGTTTATTATTTTTATAAAACGAGTATACATATCAGAAATTGATTCATTAGACAACATATAGAATAATTCATACTCATATACTAATCTATTTATACCGCATCTTTTACTTCATTAGTTCCTTCATATATAATAATCAACTTATCCTAGATTTCTTTAGAAGTACTAAGCATGAAAATTCTCATGTAATAATGAGGAAGTAAAGCATAATACAAAATATTATATACCTTTGCATTAAGTTTATCTAATTCTCTTTCATAAGAAGACCATTTATCAAAAGGTTTTTCAACTTTCAAGCCATTTATTTCAAGATTAGGTGTGTGGTGTTGATGTGTCAACATATGCTACATTCTAGAATATTAAACATGAATAAAAGTACTAATATGGTTTTTATAATAATTAAATAGAACATTATCAAGAAAAGGTGGTCAATGTGTAGATTGTCCTCAATGTAGTGCACCTTTAGGAAATACTTGTGCCATAGTTATTTACTCAAGGATGTTAAGCCACAAAAATGAGTCAAGGCTTTGATACCAATTGTTAAGAGGTTATGGATGTGAAGGTGACAAAGATATTTTTATATGGTTCCGCCAAACCCAAAAACTTGCCTAGATCCATGTCTAGTCACTCTAACTAAAAATTTACTAAATAAAATGAGATTATAACCAATCTCTCATATTTTTCTACACTGGATAAGTATAACCCCAACACATACTTTCCAACATTGAGCAAATACAACCCCAACACAAGTTCAAAAGAACAAAAAAAAAAAAGATACAAATTAAAATATCTAACTCTCAAATTTTATAAGAATTTTCACTCAAGCCCACTAAACAATATTAAGCAAATAAGAAAGAAGTGCTCACCTATTCACCATGACTAGGAATTTACTAAACAAAATGAGATTACAACCAATCTCCTAAACTTTCCTACACCGAGCAAGTATAACCCCAACTCATAATTTCCTACACTGAGCAAGTACAACACCAACACAAGTTCAAAAGAATAAGAAAAAGAAGATAAAAATTGAAATATTTAACTCTTAAATTTCAAAATAATTTTGCACTCAAGCCCACTAAACAATATTAAGACAAATAAGAAAGAAGTGCTCCAATTATATTTGTATTTTATGAAGTTGAATGATATGATATTGTTTTGAAAATATCTTTAATATAAATTGAATGGAAGATGTAATATTTTTAAAAAAAACATTGCATAATATGAATGGTGATAACCTTGAAAATAAAACCCAAGAAAACAAATGTTTATCAAAGCCTTAAGGGAATAATTTTAATTCAATAAAACCAAGAAGAAATTCTTTCAAATTAGTGAAGAAAAAATGAAAATAGATTAAGAGAATACTTTAATAATAAAGCACATAAAACTTTTCATTCAAACCAAGCCAATGAACTTATATATTCGAAAGAATAAATGAAATCAATTTTCTTACTCAAGTTCTTTTATGTGTATGCATTAAGATCTATGACTTAAAATTTTTTTTTCACCATAAAAGAGAAGCTTGAAGGATTTTGAAGAAAATCCCTCCTTGAAGATTTTTTTAAGATGAGAAGAGAAAAGAAGATCTTTTGCACTTCAATCTAAGCAAGCTTAAAAGATGGCTTTCAAGCAAGGTGGTTGAAGAGAGGTTTTGCACTAATGATTTCTAGAAAAAAAATTTGTAGTTTGGCCTAAGAAGAGAGAAGTAAGAGAGGAACAAGTTTGGCGATAACCACTTTAAATAAGCTTAGAGTCATGAGAATTTTGATCAAGCCAAAGGAGAAGAGAATGGAAATAATTTAAGGGAAAGATTAATAAGAAAAGTATTTTTTTTCAAATAAATAAGCACATGCAAAATAATTTCAAAGAGGATGTTGAATTTCAGTTGAGAGAGAGAGAGAGAGAGATGAGGGATAGAAATTGATCAACTCAATCATTTAAAATAAAGATAATATACTTCATTGATTTTGTCCAAGCAAGAATAAAAGAGAGGGAAAATTACATTGGCAAGAAATTTGAGTTTAAACAATTAACCACATGATAATAATTTGAATGCAACTCAATTTAATCAAGGAGTGGTAGGCCAAGGCTAAAGAGTGAGAAAGAAAATTACACTTAACATAAATAGCTCAAATCAAATAAGTGAAGTGATCAAACAAAGAATTAATTCATTATTAGTTTTATCTTGTTGATCTTGACACTTAACATAAATACCCTAGGTTTGGAGAAGAACCACCATTCCTTTTCTCCAATAGAAGAAATAATGTTAAAATCACTACCCACCAACCATGAATCATCAATTGTAGAAGAAAAATTTGCAAGTTGCTACCAATGTATTTGTCTACCTATTCTATTACAAGCAACATAAATAAAAGAGCCAAAATCAATAGTTAGCTAAGGTGATTTGAACATTAACCACTTGGTGAACATTAATATTATGTATTCTACTTAAGTTTCTAATCCAATTTCTAGTAGAGAGGAAGCCAATCCCTCTCACATTCCAAGCTAAAAAAACTATTCCCTAAGGGGAGGAAATAGAGGTATTGGACTTGGTCAATCTAGGCATATGAGGGGGGAAGTTCTCAGAGGTTTTTTTTAAAGAAAATTTTAAAGCCTTTGTTTAGATGTAATAGTTTATCATAAAAATATTTAAGATGAGTATTTGATTAGGAATTAGAAATAGTAGTAGAAGGATTAGAAGGAAATTCCCCATCTTTCATATCCATGCCATATAAGCTATTCAAGTTAATTTGCATCTCAAATTTAGAATCAAAAGATGGGGTTGAAGCAATCTTATTAAGTTGACAATTTCCATTAAATGAAATTGATGACATCCCTAAATGTCCAATATCCATATCACTTTTTTATTCCAACTAATAAGGAAGGCAATATATCAATACCACCCTAATTATTTTTATCTGGAAAAAGACCATCTTTATTGAATATAATGGAGCTAACACTAGCATTTGTAGTTTGATTAATAAAATCATTAGTTAAATTAGCAACAACTAGTTCTTAAGGAGATTGAAAAGGATCCCCTACATCATTTTGATTGCTAATAACTAATTCATTATTAGAGCCTCCATGTGTATTCTCCTTAAGATTATTATTTAGCTTATTAAGATTTCATTTAGAATGATTCTTGATTTGAGGCTAATAGCTTACACTATAAATCTTTATCCTCCTCCATATGGATTGGTTATTTTTGTAGACTTTTTCTTAAAATAATGATGGGCTATAAAACATTCAACAAAGGCATGCCTATATGTTTTACAATGAGTGTGAAAGAAATGAAAATTTTCAAATTCAATTTTTTTGGACATAATCGTATTTTTTTTGACTATATCTAAATTTTTTAGGGAACTTTTTGGAGACATCTAATTCTACTATTACTCTAGCAACAGATGTTCTAGTCTTGATAGTAGTAGCATGGTCGGTTCGTCATGGTCAACCAAAAGGTGATCTAATAGCATGTAAAAATTCATGATTGACTTTATGTAAATGCATATTCTATAGAGAAATCTACACATGTAGAAAAGGGGATTCTTTCTTAACATCAAAAAAGGGAGTCCACTTACACAACCTCAATTAATAGCTTAAAATACACCTTTGGCTTAACTCCTTTTGGAATTTTCTTCATGCCTAGGGCTATAAATAGAACCTCAACATTGGAGCTCAGATTTCTTGTCTATGCTTTTCACAGAACAAATATAGCTTTTTTTCTTTGCTAAGAATATTTTATTAATAGAATGCACTTACTCACCATGGACATCAAGAGGCCTCACAATGATATTAATCCTATAAAGCTTTGGGTGGCTCTTTAGAAGAAGATGAAGGATATAAATAAACTAGTGGAATTTGTTGCTTATCCTCTAGTTGAGATGAGGACTTGAGAGATTCCTATTTAAGTTGATGTTGCTGCTACAACTAAGAGCAGTGATAAAGAGTCGATGGTGGAGGTGAGTGCTCCTCTTTTTTAATCAAGGAAAGTGCATCTAGAATGGTAAAGTGATCTTCTATTTTGGGTATAAAGGAGATTCCTAATATAAAAAGGAAGAGGAGGCTTCTACTATTTCTGAAAAATATCATGGTAAAATGGCTAACAAGAACAACTTCTATGAAAAATACAATGGAGGAATATTTTATCGATGTAGGATTTGCATATTTTTTATGTCTCCATTATTTTGTAAGACTTCTTATAATTTTTTTTGGCAACAACTTAGCATGAAGAGTGTCTAGGCATCCATTGAAGGTGATAATGGACACCCACTATCTCCTAGAGTTATTTCTTTTGATTCCCCAAGTAGTCCAAAAAAAAAAAGAATGATCCATCTTACCATGAGTGAGTTACTATGCAACTATCCAAATGATGAAAAAATTTATTCACTTTAACTGTGTTTTCCATTCCCAAGGATAATGCATTTTCATCAAAAAAGCCTCTTTATCTTATAATTGTGTAGGGTCCACTCTAATTTTTTCAAGTGTTTACCTTCCTTCTTCAAAAAAAAAAAAAAAGATGATGCAACTCTAACTCTATCAGCAGTCCGAGTGACTAGCTTCACTACACGAGACATTCAAAAGATGTTCATGACCTTCCCTTTATCAAATCATTGTGATAGTGGCAAGTCTAAGAAGAATGTGTCCTTCCACCTAATGAGAGATGTTAAAGGAGCACCTCAACTACCTTTCTATTCTACTGAGTTTGTCACCTTGTTGAGCAGAATCATGCATTTTGAAAATGGTGCAAACTCAAGATTGGAGGTAGTCAAGCTATGCATGATGTTGGAAGCTAAGCTATAGCAAAGATAAATGGTTGAGGTAGAGTATCAATGGAGGTTGGTGACTATGGAAGCCAAGTTGACTTTTCTTCATCATTATATTGAATCTAGCAAATCTTCTTTCTTCATTATGAGAGCCAATTTCATGTTTGACTACCTGTGTAATAATGGAGCAGTCACCAAGGAATGACACTCAAACCCAATTGTAAAATAGCTTTAAAAATATTGTAAAAGTGTATCGATGAGTGCATTATAAATAATTTATTGTTAGAATAAAAAGTATTCATGAATGAAATGATTATGTTTCTTACTCACCTTTTTGTGTCAAGTTTCTCTTATGCAATTGCAAGTGTGTGTAAATAGATTAAATATTTTTGTCTTGACTTGTGTTGTTTAAGATTTTCATGAGATATTGTAATGATTTCTTTATTTAATGTTTAATGTGGTATCAGCATTGCTAAGCTCTTGTCTCTAAGCCTATAAGTCATCTTTTGCCCTAGTTGGGTGAGTCTTTATTACCTTCTCTTTCTGAGTCAAAGTGAGTAGCTTTTTATTTATGCAAGTTGCTTCTCTGCCTTCTCATCTATTCTTTCAATCTTTTATAAGTTTCTCTAAAGAGCATGGTAATGGTGATATCGAAGAAGGTGGTGGCTACATTTTTCTACTAATGAATTAGGTTTTAAAAATAAATTTTAGAAAATTTAATTTTATCTTTTCTATAAGATTAAATTATTTAATAATAATGCTTTAGTAAAATGAAGCAACAGAAAAGCAATAACAGAAAAGTAAAGTGCTAAAAAATAAAGAAGGAGAATACATAGGTTTTTATGTGGTTCGGCTAAACCCTAAAAATCAGTCTACATCCATGCCTAGCCACCCAGGATAGGAATTCACTAAATCAAAGTTGAGAATATAAAAAATCTCCCATACTCTCCTACATGGGAAAGTACAACCCAACATGTACTTTCCTTAATGGGAAAGGACAACCCAATATGTACTTTCTTTAATGAGCAAGTACAACCCAAAAATAAATCAAGACAAAGCAAAGAGAAAGGTACAAGTCTATCTCTCAATTTGAAAATGTTTTTGCACTCATAACCTAATCTATACTGATATTAAGGCAACTGAATTTTAATGAAAAGAGAGCTCACTTTCATTTTAAATGAAGTTAAAACAAATTTTCAAACAAATATTTAATGCAATTAAGTAATTTAATGTTGCTTGAATGATCTTTAAAATGTTTGAAATGATTTCTTAAATGAGTTTGAAATGCAAACTAAAATTCAATTGCCAAGAACTTTACTTTGAATTCTTTTTCATACAAGCTAACTTTCATTCAAATGATAAATGAAATTACAATTTGAATAACTAAACAATCACTTGAACAAAAATTTGAATTGTATCACAATAAAGCTATCACATAACATGTGCATAAATAGATTGAATATAAGTAATAAATAAGCACAAAAAAAATTATGCAAGATGTGATGTGGTCTGCCAAATGGAAAAAGAGAGGTAATAAGATTTTAAGCACAATCAAATCTAAGCAACCTATATGAAACTTTAAGCCAAAGGGAGAAACAATGGATATTCAAATGATTAAGCACTTAGAAAATTAATAACCTTTAGAAAGGCTTCAGCCAAATGAGAAACAAAAAAATATTCAATGATTAAATACAAAATAAATTAATTTTCTTATGTTAGTTTTAGGCCAAATAAGAAATCAAAGAGTATCAAGTAGGCTAAGTCCACACAAATTGATCTTCTTATCTTTGTTCTTGGCCAAAAAAAATCTAAAGATTATGTCATGAAATGAACAAAAAAAATTTAAATAACCTTGTAAAGTCCAAAGGCAAGAAAAAAAATAAAAGAAGTTTAAGAACTTAGAAACTTAGAAAATAAACACCAAAGAGATTATGTTTTTGGCCAAGGGTGGAATAAAAACAAACCTTCATTTTTTCCAATAAATCTTCAGGCCAAATAAATGTACAAGGGCAAAGGGAAGAATAATGATGATTGCTTGCATTTGTATCACCATAAAGTTCCAAGAAATGATCTTGCAAGAATCGGCCAAGGGTGAGCAAGAGAGCAAGAAAGAGTTTTGGACTTTTGGAACCTTTTCAAGTTGAAACAAGGCTCTAAAATAGATTAGGGAGGAGTCTAGGGTTGGCCCAAAACTGATCAAATGAGAGGGAAATTGATTTTGGCATCAATTTGAATTTCAAAATCAAAGGAGAGGGGATTGGCCAAAGAGATCTTTCATTGGCTCCTTTACAAATTTGTTTAAACCCAATACAAAATGCATGCTATGTGATTCATGGCCAAGGATGGAGAAAATACCATAGAAATTTCAGCCAATGATGTTTAGATATGAAGGAGGGAGTTTTGAATAAAATAAATCCATTAAAATCCACTTCAAAAAATTTGGCCAAAGAGGTTTCTTAAAATAAAAAAATTTATAAAATAATGCATGGATCAATTTTAAATCAAAGCTGATTGTGTTCTATATTTATTCAATATTTAAATAACATATAAATTTAATATATTTAAAGCATAGTGGCGGCCTCCCTTAAACTTTCCTAAAATAGGTCAAATTGGAAAAAGAAAAGGAATTGTTTTGAAAAATAGGGCTTGAATTTAAATTTAAAATAACTTGTAATAAATCAATTAGGCTCTAAATAATCATAATTAATCATGCTTTAGACGTTCAACATATTCCATAAATAATTTGATTTGATTTATCAAGTACATGTCATGCATGAGGGAGTTTGAATTAAAGAATAATTAAAAAATAATTCAAATTCAGAAATTCAAATGAATAAATTTTAAAATATAGAAAATGAGGGAAAATGATATGGAAATGTTTGAATGAAATTAAAATAACTTATTGTACAAAATGCATTAAATATTCATCCAAAATAATGTTAAGATGAAAATGATAATAAGAGAGAGAGAGAGAGAGAGAGAGAGAGAGAGAGAGAGAGAGAGAGAGAATAATTAGAGAGTGAATATATTTGGAATAATAAATTTTCATGCACTAAAAATTATGAATAAAAATTATGAATGACATGGAAATAATTTAATAAAGTTTAAACATAATTTATTTTGTTTTAACACACATTTAATGGAACTTATATCATGCATTTAGTTCATACTATTCAAAATGAATAACATAATGAATAATTATAATATTAAGATATAGAAAAATAAAAATAATTTTAGAATGATGAATCTAAAAATGAATGAATCATTTTTTTTAATTTATTGAGTTTTTATTTTGCCTTAATATAGTAATTCCTATAAAAATTTGACCCAGTCCATATCCAGTAGCTTTAGCAATTTGATATAAGTGAACAACTAGGAGCTGAAGAATTTTTCTTGCAAACTTTAATTTAACTTGATTAGTAGCATTTGATCATGTGTTTGTTATCAATCTAAATTAATCTTATATAAGATGGGGAGTCAACTCATTTTGTCATCAATAGAGTCATATGTTTTCCACAGTTACTATCACGATAACCCAAACTTCTTAGTGTAAGTTGCCAATAAGGATGAGCTACTGAACACCATAATAGCGGACAAACTATGTGTCCCTTTAGCTAACTATAAATTCAACTTTTGTTTTTGACTGCATGCCGACAAGATATACATTATGAACTTTTATATCATGGTACTCACCAAGGTTTTATTGAATTTGGTGGCAAGAGTTGACTCCATGAGCCCAATTATTTATTCAATCAATTTTGATGATAATAAACATATGATTGGAAGAAAATAATATTTTATTTCAAGTATTTCAAGAAGTTAACCAGACTCAATGTACTTAGTCAGATTTGGAAAGTCAAGCTTTGCTAAACAAGGCCAGTTTGGGTATCTTTCTAGGTTCTACAACAAAAAGGCAAGAAAGAGCTCCATAATATAAAAATAATGGCTTAGATATCTCCATATCATTCTTTTAACTTTTACATAATTTATATATTTTATTTTGCATCAATTTATCAATATTTTTAAAGTAGTCCTTTTTTCATAATTTAAGCACTTACATATGATAAATATTATCCATTATTTTTTAAAGTGAGTTAAATTTATTTCATACTTCATTTAATCATTTCCATGCTTAACTAAATTATTTGTCCATTTTTTGACATTAAAATAAAATTATTCTTTTATTTTCTAAATTATCCTTTATTATTTCTCTCCTGTCAATCCACCTTTTTTTTGGCTAAATTTTTTCATTGACTTTGGCATGATGAATTTGTTGTTATTATTATATTTATTGTCATTTTAAGTTTCCTTTATTTAATACATTTTTATATTCTGATTTTCTTTAAATTTGAAATTAAGTATTTTTAAACTTAAAATTATTTTATGCCTTAATTTGTCCTAGACATGTCTTAACTTTTTATGGGATGTTTTGACCGACCCCCTTGAATTTTAAATTCTTTATATTTTAATTTATTTGAATTAATTTCAGTTGTTTTAAATTCAAATTAAATAAGATCTTAAATTTTTTTTTAATTTATGGAAATTAGTATAACTAGCCCATACTCTTTTTTCTAATTAATTTATATTATGGATAAAGTTTAAAATACTTCTTAAATTGATTTCTTATAATTTATAGATGATTTATTTCATTAATTAAAGCTCATTCCATCTTAGGAAAGTCTCGAACAAAATTCTTCATTGGTTTTCTTTACTTTATTTTATTTAAATTTATTATCATTGCTTGGCTTCTTTAATCCCATCAAAATAATTAATTAATATCTTAAAAATTATATTTAATTCTTGATTGAACAACATTAGGAAACTCCTTGGACATCCCATGCATTTAGCTCCATTGGATTTATTTTGTTTAAAATATATTCAAATTTCTTTCTTAACTTTTGATCAATTAAGTTAATTGATCCTAAATCTCTTTTGCTTTGGTTAGCCACATCAAGCCATGCTTGATGTAATTCAAATTAAAGGCATATGCCAATTTATTTGAAGTAATAAAGCCATGCTAGATCTAATAGCATTGTATTGGACTCAAAGTACGCTATATGATTGGTAAAGTTAGTGCAACCTTTAAAAAACTCCAAGTCCATGATCTTAAAGTTGTGCAGAGGGTGAGCTTCTACAATTTTCTTAGAGAAACAATTAATCAGATCAATTTTTGTGAACTCCTCTTAGATATCTTCTTCTGCACTTGTCTGGTATGATTCATCATTATCACTTAGAGTTATAGATAACTCCATTCTCTATCGATGAGTTCAACGACTTGTTGAACATGAAGAACCTTCATTTTCCTAACACTCAAGCTTTCATTCTTGACTTTATCCATGGCTTCCTATACTAGGCAAGTGATCTTGTCATCCATGTTCTTAAAATTTTGTTGTGTAATAACTTGTTGAGAGCTTGTTCACATGCTTACTGAATTGTCCAATGTTGAATGAACTCCTTTGCTTTATACCTAACTTCTAGTTCTCAACCTCATCCATACTAAATGCATCTAAAAGAATGTTGAATCAAAATATGTTTGTGGTATGATGTAAAACCATGTAGACATTTGAGAAGCAAAGTTAAGATGAGAAGGATAGATAAAATAAGACAAGCACATAAAATATAAGAAATTCCATTATGTCTAAAGATAAAGATGTCAATATAAATGTCTCTCCCCTTATTCTCTTTGAGAGATAGTACACAGAGCATTGTAAGTATAAAAATACTAAAAATAAAAAAGGAGTCCCAAATGAACCCCCTTTTTCCTTAAGAATCTAAATTTTTATAGGATTGAGAGGTTGTTACATAAGGAATGTACATAAACTAAATTGATTACATAAAGAGGAACTCACCTATGGAGATGAGTGTTAAGCATTAGGTTACTAGTGCTTAGGATGTGGTCTTTGATGTTGCTAAGATGAGTCATCTGATGTGTGTCCTGAGTGCACAATTTCCTATATATATAGGAAAACTCTTATCTCTGAGGCTAACTACTAAATGTCAGTCACTTGACTATAGTAACTTCTCCATGTGTTTGCCCTATTTGAGATAAGTTTTCAAACATGAGGTGGGTCATTACGGCCTATCCATTTTGATTGGGATCATCTATTCTAACACTCACCTAATCTATGGAAAGTCTTTGTGAGCACATGGTTCACTTGTACAAATTTGGCTTTCTGTTTGTGGTTGTTCATTGTCCTCGAATATTGCCAACTCTACTTGCACATTTAGGCATACATTATAGAATTTATCCTATGTTCATAACTACTAGATCTCATGTTTTATAGATGAGTCTACTAAAGCATGCAAATTACAACAATGAACAACAACAACATTAATAAGACTTTATCACACTATATGGGGTCAACTACATGAATCTTTTCTTCTCCATTGTGTAGTATTATGTGTCAAATTCTCATTTAATTTAAGTATACTAAGGTCATTTTTTATACATCTTAACCAAGTCTTATTAGTTCTACCTCTACTTTTCTTAACATATAGCAAATCTAATGCATCTACTCTCCTAACTGGGTCATCAGACGACCGACACTTTATGTGGCCAAACCATCTAAGGCAACTCTCTCTAATCTTATATGCAATTGGAGCTACTCCAACATTTTCTCTAACATACTCATTTCATAGTTTATCTCTAAGATTAAAGCCACTCATCCCATTTGAGCATCCTTATCTCTATAACACTTAACATAGTCTTATGCTTCTCTTTTATTGGCCAACATTCTGCACTATCTCATAAAAATTTCTCTTAAGTTTAAGCGATACTTTTCTATCACACAACAGGCTAGATGCATTCCTCCACTTCAACCATCCAACTTGAATTCTACTAATAACATCTCCATCTATTTCACCATCATTTTGAACAATAGATCCTATATATCTGAATTGCTCACTCACTCTTTTAAATGACTTTTTCACCCAATATCACAACACTACCACTAGAACTTCTACAACTAAAATTACACTATATATATATATATATATATATATATATATATATATATTCTATTTTAGATCTACTTAAATGAAAACCTTTATACTCTAAGGTTGACCCACATATGATCGAAGGACTGTTAGTATAAGACACCATCCA
Source organism: Cymbidium sinense (assembly GCA_021442155.1). NCBI lineage: Eukaryota > Viridiplantae > Streptophyta > Magnoliopsida > Asparagales > Orchidaceae > Cymbidium > Cymbidium sinense. Next base: position 51,877,274 of record CM038215.1, read on the forward strand.
CGAGGGTATATAAAAGTGCCCTTTGCTTCACTTGATGTGCTTGTGATTTCTCTTGAGTTAGTTTGCCTTTGTTTAGGTAATCAATGAAGGGTTGCCTCTAGTCCAATTCATCATCCTTTTTGGCAACAACAACCTCCCCTTCAAGAGAGTATTGTTTGATGAGTTAAGTATCAATAAGAGGCAAGACTTGCCTATTTTGGACCTCTATTGATATGGACTCACCTTTCGGACATGCCAACTCCTTGGCAATCTTAGCTAAGACATCCACCATAGCATTTTCTCCTCGAGATATCTTATAGATGCTCACTTCTAGAATCTAGGCCAACAACTCCATGGTGTACTTGTGGTAGTGATGGAGTCTGGGCTTTAAGACCTTGTAGGACCCAACGATTTGGTTGAATAGTAGTTGGGAATCCGCAGATGTTAATGCTTTAGATGCCTAGTGAGATGGCTAACTCCAGGCCTGTAATCAGAGACTCATATTCAGCTTCATTATTGGTGCAAGTATCAGATAGATGATATGAAATTCTCATCATGGTCTAGAGTTAGAAGAAATAACCTCCATAATTCAAGTTTCTCTTGGACTCCCTCTCTAGTCTTATCAATAAGAAGAATGTCATCAACAAAAAGCATACACCAAGGTACATCTTCCTGTAGATGCCTAGTAAGAACATCCATAACTAATGAAGAAAGATAAGGGCTTAAAGCTGATCCTTGATGTAATCCATTGAAAATAGCAAAATATTTTTTCAATCCTTCTTGTGTTTGGACATAAGTAATAGCTCAAGCATACATATCCTTAATGACTTGAATATAACCAATATTAACTCCTTTCATTTTCTAGAACTCTCCAAAGAACATCTCTTGAAACTTTATCATAAGCTTTCTCTAAATCAATAAATATCATATGTAGATCCTCCTTACATTTACTATACTTCTCCATCAAACCTCTTAACAAATGTATAGCTTCCATAGTAGATCTACCTAGCATGAAACCAAATCAATTATAAGAAACTTTTGTATCACATCATAACCTATGCTTAATTACTCTCACCTATAATTTTAATGTATGACACGTTAACTTAATTCCTCTATAATTTGCACACTCTTGTGCATCACTTTATTCTTAAATATAGGTACCAACAAACTCTTTCTCCACTCATCTGACATCTTTTTAGTCTTTAAAATAACATTAAAAATATTTGTAAGCCAAAAAAATCATTGATCTCCTAAACATTTCCACACTTCTATTGGAATATCATCAAGCCCTACTTTTTTTCCACAATTCATTTTCTTTAAAGCTTCTCTAACTTCAAATTTACTAATACGATGATAAAACAAATTCTCTATTTTTAATTAGGGTATTAAAGTTGCCAAAATAAATCATATTTTTAGATTCTTCATTATAAAGTTTATCAAAATACCTCATCCACCTAATTTCAATATCCTTTTCTAAGAAAAATACTTTATGATTTTCATCCTTAATACACCTCACTTGAACTAGATTTTTACTTCTCCTATCTCTTTGGTTGGCTAACTTATAGATACATCTTACATCTTCTTTGGTATCTAATATATTGTATAAATCACTAAAAGCTAATTTTTTTTGTATCACATATTGCTTTCTTAGAATCTCTACAATCCACTTTATATCTTTCCCAATTCTCTAAGTTTTTACATCTAAACCAAGTTTTATAACAATTCTTCAAGTCATTAAAAAGAGTGAATGATTCAGATATTTAGGTTCTATTGTTCTAAATGATGGTGAAATAGATGGAGATGTTATTAGTAGAATTCAGGTTGGATTGTTGAAGTGGAGGAATGAATCTGGCCTGTTGTGTGATAAAAAAAATACCGCTTAAACTTAAGGGAAAATTTTACAAGATGATGGTAAGACTTGCAATGATTTATGGTGTAGAATGTTGGCCAATAAAAGAGAAGCATGAGACTAAGTTAAGTGTTGCAGAGATGAGGATGCTCAGGTGGATGAGTGGCTTTACTCTTAGAGATAAAATGCGAAATGAGTATGTTTGAGAAAAAGTTGGAGTAGCTCTAGTGGCAGATAAGATTAGAGAAAGTCACCTTAGTTAGTTTGGCCACATAAAGCATCGGCCATCCAATGACCCAGTTTGGAGAGTAGATGCATTAGATTTTCCTTATGTTAAGAAAGGTAGAGGTAGACCTATAAAGACATGGTTAAGATGTATAAAAAATGACTTTAGTAAACTTGAATTGAATGAGAATTTGACACATAATAGGACACAATGGAGATGAAGGATTCATGTAGCCGACCCTACTTGGTGGGATAAAGGTTTGTTGTTGTATTCTCCAAGCACATTTTTTTTGTAACTTGTTTAATTTCACTTATTACTTTTTCCCACATAACATTAGCTTCCTTATGAACATCCAAAATTCTAAGCTCTTGTAGCTTGCTCTTAAAAATATTTTTTTTAGTGTTCTTTAAGTGCCTCCATCTAATCCTAGAATAATAATTTGATTTATTTTTCATCTTCTAATCTTTCATCTTAAAATCTAAAACTAATAATTTATGTTAGGTACTTAAACCTTGACTTGGAATGACCTTACAATCTTTATTATCCAAATGATAATATTTATTAATTCCATTAATTTACCTGTAAGAGTGCTTATATTCCTAGTTCCTATCCAAATTCTAATTTCATGGACTAAATTTTTTACTTGCATCCATCCATAATGTGGGAACCCTTGCTTATTTAACACTGTACGCGGGCGATGATACAGCGACCCTTGCATACTTTTCAATGTATTTAAGCCATATAACGTGTCACTTCCATGGGATGCCCTAGCATTAACACAATGTTTTAAAGGATTCATGTCATGATTATTTCGATAAGTTTTATACTATTTTTTGACTACCTATAACAACCCTACACTTTCACGTCCAGACTTGGGACCAACAAAGGTAGTGTTTACTAAAGCATGCAAATTGAAGAAGCAAAATTATAAGTTTCTTAAGAAAGGCTTCATCTAAGAAATCTTTAGTCATTATTCCTTCCAGGCTATGTTGACACTTAAGAAAGATGGGTAATGAAGATTATGCATTACATGTAGAGCTATCTATAGAATTAACATCAAGTATAAGTTCTTAATATCTAGTCTTATTAATATGCAAGATCAAATCTTTAGAGCCAATAATTTCACAAAAAAATGATTTTAAGAGTGTTTACCATCAAATTAGAATTAGGTTAAGGATGGGATGTGAAAGATAGCCTGTAAAATCCCTAATAAATTATATGAATAATATATTATGCCTTTTGATGTTTCAAATACTCAAAGCACATTCATGAGGATCATGAACACAATTATGAAATTGATGAGTCATTCTTTGTAGTTTACTTTGATGACATCCTCATTTATAGTTATAATAAAACCTAGCATCTCCACGATCTTAAATTAGTTTTAGGCATTCTAGAGAGAAAAGTTCTACAATCATTTAAAGAAATGTCATTACAATTTATAACCACCTCTTCAGAACTCAAGCCTAAGTCCATTAACAATAAAGCCATTATAGATTGACCAAATCTAAAATCATTAATTGATGTTAGGAGTTTTAACAGTTTTGCTTAATCAACAAAAGATTTATTAGACATTTCATCACAATTATAGCTCCACTAGATGTCATCCTTAAGAAAGGCATATATAAGTGGACCACTAGTGTTCAAGGAGTTTTTGATCACATTAAATCCTTATGACTATTTTCCAGGTTTTGAGATTATATAATTTTACTAAACTCAATAAAGATCATGTGATGCCTTACAATATGCATTGAAGGAGTATTAAGGCAATAAAATCACCATGTAGCCTACTTTAATGAAAAAATAAATGATGTTAGGAAAAGATATTTAACTTATGATAAAGAGTTCTATGCAATCATTTAAACCCTTAAGAATTAAATACATGACTTACTACTTAAGGAAATCAATCTTAACACTAATAATTAAGTCTATTAAGCCTTAAAATAAGCTGATTCATTAGCATCCTAGATGGATAGAGTTTTTACAAGAATATACTTTATTCTTAAGTACAAGCATAGTGTCAAGAATAAGCCATGGGGTGTTCTATCTTGAGTAACTTTGTCATAACTTTCTTATAACTTCAAAAGTTTTAAAAGGCTTAGGAAGGGCTACCTTTCATGTTCTGATGTTTATGGCATTCATTATAAACATAAAGATAACCTTTGGTCCTAATTGATCATAGGTAACAAATTAGGAATAAATAATTCTTGCTTCTCAAGACATCCTTTAGAGACATCTTGATCTTTGAGCTGCATTTAAGAGGCATTATAGGACGTTTAGAAAAATAATAAGACAATTAGTTTGATTAAGATTGGGTTTTATTGGCCTTCTATTAAGAGAGATATAGACATGATTGTACTAAGATGCTACATATGTAAGCAGGTAAAAACAATCAAAAAGAGTTGGGAAGTATATTATTTGGATTGTACCCAATAAACCATGAAAGGATTTATCTATACATTTTGTATTAGGGCTACTCAAACACCCTCTATGGTAATAGAAAAATTCTCCAAAATGGACATTTCTTATCTTATAATGAAATTAATGATATTTTTATAGTATAAGGATATTTTTTAAGGAGATAGTGTGGCTTCATGATTTCCCCAATATAGTCTTTGATTGGGATGTTAAACCAATTTTTTTTTTTTTTTTGAAAATATGATAGAAGTTTATGGGGACTATGCTTAAATTTTCTTAAGCCTTTCATCTCCAAACTAATAGACATAAGTTACCTTAGAACCTATTGAGGTGCTTAGATAGAGTATATGGAAATGGAATTCACACTTACCCACTTTTAAATTTGTTTATATTAGCATTATCTTAAAAAAATAAAATGGATATCATTTTAGATAGTATATGTCTTCAATACTATAAGAACTTTTGATATAGATGATGTTCCTACTCATACAATCTTTATATTCTACATTCAAATTTGTAAAAGGTTTTATTGACTTACATGAAATTGTTAAAATTATAAATATGCTAAATCTATGAATAAAATAGTCTACAAAAGAATAAAGAAAAGGTGATTATGTGATAATTCATATTAGACTTAAAAAAATACTTCTAAATTCCAAACCAACATGAAAAGGCATGTGGATTTATTAAAATTGAAACCAATTATTATTATTATTATTATTATTTTGAATTTTTATATGAGATACATATAAGTCCATTATTTAAAGTTGGAGATATATTATTATTTTAGGATAATAAATTATATAGGAATCTAAAGATTAACTCTTTTATAGATGGAGATAGCCACCAAATGTGTGGGCATATTCAGCTAAAATTTGTTGAAGTGAAACATATACTGATATATGTGATACTTGCTAATGACTAAAAAGAGTATAAATTGTTGGTCATGGTGAAGGACATACCACCTAGTTATCATACCTAGATTTTAATGATTGATTTTAAGAAGATAGTACCTAATATAGTGGAATATATAAATTTGAACTCTTTTGAGAAATGTTCTCACAAGAGAAGAATTTATTTTTATTTATTAAAATTTCAAATTATATTAGGTTTAAAATTTTGGGTATAAGAATGCTTAAAAATTTATATCACATTAGATTTAAATTTATTAAGTTTTTTTGGGGTTTCAATTTCTTGTGAGAAAAAATCTCAACTAATTATATGAATCACATATAATTGATCCATTAGTATTTTTTCAAAATTTTCAATTTAAGGGGATGACCACCCTCCGCATGCCACTGACCCCCAACTCAACCACGCCACCCCGGCCCAGATTTAAATTTATTAAGTTTTTAGGGTTTCAATTATGAGAAAAAAAATCTTAACTAATTGTATGAATCACATATAATTGATATAGTTTTTCAAAATTTTCAATTTAAGGGGATGACCACCCTCCCCATGCCACTGACCCCCAACTACAACCACGCCACCCAGCACCCCCTCAACCACATATAATATCAACCAAATAGGTAAAGTGTTAATCACATAAAAGTAAACAAACTTTGACATTCAAAAAAATAAAATAAAATAAAAACATAATTAAATCAATCACCGCCAAAGTAAGGGGATGATAAATGATCAACACTTCCCCTCTTTGGTTAGTCACCAAGCTTCCAAGTTATAGACAATTTTCAAGGGATTCTTTTTATCAATGCAACCATCCTTCATTCAACAAAAATAACAAAGATACAAATCTAAACAAAACCCTAAATTTGAAAAAGAATGAATGAATGAAAGGAATGGGGGAAACAACTCCTTTTAAAAGTGGGAAGGAAATAAGAGGGGTGACCACTCTTGCTTGAATATCCTAAATATATTAATTCATTAATTCCATGATTCTCAAATAATTAGTTATTAATATTTATTAAAAATTTCAATTTTTTAAAATTTAAATATTTAAATCTATTCATTTACCTATAAGATGCATATAAGGACCTAGAAGGTGGAAAAAACACTTAATGGAATGTACTAATGCACAGGCAAAGATTCACTCACCTTCTAATCTCAAGAACTCACTTTGTGATGGAAATAGTAGGAGGAGAGCTCACTCTTTAGAAAACAAAGATACACACCTCTTTATGGATGAGTATCAAAAGGAGCTTGATTTATCTAGAAACTGAAGTTGATGCCTAACTTACATATGTGACTACATCATGGTACTCGACACTCGACATACAATAATTGTATACCCAAGATGTGTGAGTACATTCATTGAGTGCTTGTATATGGCAAGGATCCAACACAAGAATATCTGGCAATATGGGATAAAATCTATACATGTGAATTACTTTCTTCTAAAGACTCACTCTTTGTAGGGAAAATATAAGAAGAGATCATTCATCAAATAGTCAAAATCCAGATTCACCTCACATAGGAAAATTTTCCTCTTTATCAGGGAAAACAAGAAAAGAACAATCAAGCTAATCAATCCTCATCCAGTAATGTGCCTTTCATTTAAAGACTCGCTTATATCAAGGCTGTCACTATCAAATTCACATAAGATAACACATTTTAGCATTAGTAATTATACTTGGAGGACTTGTCACTCGATATGTTGCACTCACCCTTCACAGGAATGTTTTTTTCCTTCAAGTAACTGACTTAGCTGATGTGTACATTCCTTGGGTAACCCCTTGGCCCTATATAAAAAGAGGGATTTGAGGATGGGGATCTTTTTGCTTTTTTGAGATTTTCAATACTATCACTTTCTCTAATGGAGAGAGAGAGAGAGAGAGAGAGAGAGAGAGAGAGAGAGAGGGAGAGAGATCTTTGTAATATGAGTTTCTAATATAGTGGGATATGTTATACTTGTGCTTTTCTTCTTTTACTTCACTTTTCTCATTCTACTTTACTTAACTTAGCTCTTTCTCTTAGGTGCCTATGAGGTTCTACTTTACTCCATGGATAAATTTGGATTCAATATCTTTTTAGGTATAGTTAGCATAGATAAGGCTGCGAACTAAAAGTTAAAGACTTGTGAGTATCCCAATCAGTAAGGAATAACTCGATAAACATAGGTTGAGTACTCAATAAATCATCATGCAATAAGGCCAAAAAAATAAGAAAGATAGATTTACTCACCTATTTCTAATAGCAATGGAGATAATGAAGAATAAGAGTCTAAGGAATAGGGACCATGAAGGTTCCCCTGGATCTAAACTCACCGAGCTTGATGATAGTAAAAGAAATTATAAAAATCACTCGGCATTGATGACAAGTCATACCAAGTGAGTGAAAAGTAGAATATTAGGGAGAAGCACATGCATAATAATCTCACCAAAACCTTTTAAAGGGATTAAATAAGCTCACCATCTATAGAAGTTTAAGATTTCTTATTTATAATCTTATAAGGGTTGCATTGACCTTGCCAATCATATTGCCTACTTTAAATCCACCACCTCATAATTGGATTTGGATAATGCAATGAAGTGCCAACTCTTCTTACTATCTTCAAAGAGTTAACCCTTAGACAGTTCTCATGCATGCTAGTAGGAGTCATCACTTCTTTTGTGGGGTTTAAGAAAATGTTTTTTACTCAATCTTAATAATTTTTCCACTTTGTTCTCGAGTTGGCCAAAACATTAAATTTATTTAGAGTTATCTTTATGCTTATAATTCTTTTTCTGTTCTTTTATTCTCCTACATGCTTAAGTGAAATTCATCTTGTGTTGTTATTTTAAATAGAATACTTATGAGTAGCAAGTTTTCTTAGTTAGAAGTCATCTTATCATTTGTATATATCATAGCTATTGTGAAAGAGACTATAAGTGAGTTTATGTGTTTTAGTATTTCATATTAATTTGATCTTTACATAATTTAAGTTTCCATTATAACAACTATATTGTTTATCATTCAAATCATGATTGTGTTATACTTTAAATCATCAACTTAAATCATTTAGATTTCAAGCTCTCATATTCTCATCAAACATCTTAAAGACTTACTTGCATCAAATATTTCTTTCATGATTATTCATTGACTTCAATCTTAAATATTAACTAAGTGAGCTCCCTTTCTTTTATTTCACTTTCCTTAATATTGTTATAGTTGTGTTGTGAGTGCAAAATAGTTTTAAATTGAAATTTAGATTTTTGTATCTCTTAACTTCTTCTTTCTTGTTTCATGTTGGGTTGTACTTGCTCGTGAAGGAAAGTATGGTATTGGGTTGTACTTGCCTATGAAAGAAAGTATAATGTTAGGTTGTACTTTCTTTTATAGGCAAGTACTAGAAGAAGCACATGCATAACAATCTCACCAACACCCTTTTCAAAGGGATTGAATAAGCTCACCATCTATAGAAGTTTAAGATTTCTCATTTATAATCTTGTAAGGGTTGCATTGACCTTTCCAATCATATAGCCTACTTTAAATCAACCACCTCATAATTGGATTTGAATAATGCAAGGAAGTGCCAACTCTTCTTACTATCTTCAAAGAGTTAACCCTTAGATGGTTCTCATGCATGCTAGTACGAGTAATCTCTTCTTTTGTAGAGTTTAAGAAAATGTTTCTTACTCAATCTTAATAAATTTTCCACTTTGTTTTTGCGTAGGCTAAAATATTGAATTTATTTGGATTTATTTTTATGCTTACAATTCCCTTTTTGTTCTTTTATTCTCATACATGCTTAAGTGAAATTCATCTTGTGTTGTTATTTCAAATATAATACTTATGAGTAGCAAGTTTTCTTATTTATAAATCATCTTATCATTTGCATATGTCATAGCTATTGTGAAAGAGACTTTAAGTGAGTTTAGTGTTTTAGTATTTTATATTAATTTGATCTTTACATAATTTAAGTTTCAATAATAATAATTATTATTGTTTATTATTCAAATCATTATTGTGTTATACTTTAAACCATCAACTTAAATCATTTAGATTTCAAGCTCTCATATTCTCATCAAACATCTTAAAGACTTACTTACATCAAATATTTCTTTCAAGATTGTTCATTGACTTCAATCTTAAATATTAACTAAGTGAGCTCTCTTTATTTTACTTTACTTGGCTTAATATTGTTATATTTGTGTTGTGAGTGCAAAATAATTTTAAATTGAGAGTTAGATTTTTGTATTTCTTAACTTCTTCTTTCTTGTTTCATGTTGGTTTGTACTTGCTCATGAAGGAAAGTATGGTGTGGGTTGTACTTTCCTGTGAAAGAAAGTACGATGTTGGGTTGTACTTGCCCATGAAGGAGAGTACAAAAGATTTGTTATAATCTCAACTTTTAGTGAATTCCTAACTTGGGTGGCTAGGCGCGGACTAGGCCAATTAAATATAACCATAATTAACTTTTCTAAAAAAGCATTTCCAAGCAAACATGTCTATATTGTCCATCAGAGTTCAAATGAGGATTTCCCATGCTCGGGATAGAAAGCTAAGCTAGCCCATAGTGCTCACCCATTAGTTTGTGTAACTGGGATTTCCTTTATCCCCTTGAAAACTTTGATCATGTTTGATCTATACATAGCTACAACATTTCAACTTCCTTACCTGACTAGCCAATAACATTCAAGTAACATGCTCAAGATTGGTTGAGATTTCCTGTGATGGAAATCTCTTTCATCTGGTGGATAATTTGATGGCTACATGATAATGATGATACCACTGCTTTGAATGTGTTGAGTAGAGGTTGTCCAAAGATAATATTATAAGTAGTGGGGGCCTATATTACTATGAAGTCATCCATGATCATGAATTGCTTCTTACCATCCCCCTAATGATAGGGAGAGTTATCGTTCCCTCAGTTTCTACACTCTCTTGAGAAATTATATAGTGGTCCTCTAGTGACCATGAGTTTAACTTATTAAAGATCAATTTAAAAATAACATTTATTGAGCTCCCCATATCAATCAATATGATCCCTATCTGATAGTTGGCAATTAGGGTAGTCACCACAACTGCATTGTTGTAGGGATTCCTAATAACGAGTTAATTCCTTTTTAAAAAACTGACTGGCATGACAAAGGTAGAGTGTGCTCATATCATAGCAATTGAGTTCACTTCTTTAGATTGTAACCTTTTCATGCTCGCTTTCTTAGAAGATTTTCCATTTCCCCCAAAGATATCAGGCACGACTCCTGCAAAATAGATTGTATGCATGGGCATAGATTCTTTAATAATTTTGATGACTTCTTTATCTTTCGTCCTATTGAACTCCTTAACCTTTCCCACTTTTATTAGTTAATCCACTAGCTTTTTAAATGGTGACACTCTTAGTTTCATGGCCATGATCATGGTAATAAGAATAATACCTTGATCGATCAGCCTTCATGGGTGCCAATCACTTAAAATAAATTTTAGTTTGGATCACCTCTACAAGCTTTGCCATGGACAATCTCAGTGGATTCATTAAAATAGGTTGTGCATAGTCACCACCACAATAATGATTAGCTGAATTTCTGAAGCCTCACATTGGTAGTTCTACTCAACTTCTTTTAGCTGCTCTCTGCCTTTGATATCCTTCCTTAGATACTCACTCCAAAGAGCTCTTCAATAAGTATTTTACCCAGATCTTGTGTTGGTTAGACTACTTCATTATGCCCTTCAACATTGATATGGTTGTTTTCCAGCTCTAGTAGTTTAGCGAGCATCTTTGGTTGTTGGGGCCTCAAGGCATACCTGAAAGGCCACTCCATTAGACTATGATCGACTACTGCTTGAGTGACTATGGGATCCAAATTTTAACTATCAAAATTTCTCACTGAAAATGAGGGATGAACTTCCTCAGGGACATGCCAATATCTTACTTTATCTATAAGAGGGATTGAGAACTCATCAACAATTTCTAAGAGCTAGCAAATTGTGTAGTGAATATCCTCTTAAAGTTGGTGAATGATGTGTTGACTCCTAGAGGAAGACATAAGAACCACCTGAAAGCTAACTTTATGAAAGCAATGAAGAATAACTAGCACTTCATCACATCATCTAAGTTTGGTAATGATGTGGTTGACTCAAAGTGGGTTATGTGGTCAGTGGGAACTGTCCAACCTTTGTAAGAATCAACATGTCTAATCTTGAATCTATGAGGAGGGAAAGCTTCTACAATCCTCATGGAGAAAGCATTGGTAAGATGTGACTATTTCTTTGACACACCATCTTCTTTGCAAGTGTCATAGGAGTCATCTTTAGAATCTAAGAATTTGGGTGGCTAGGAAGTAGGATCTTCAGATAGTTGTCTTCTTTCTAACATAGCTTGGTAGGTAGTTAATCTCATGGATTCTTTATTCTCCTCTAGCTTAGGCTCTTCATGGTGTGGTTTTCCAATAGTCTCTTGCACCATGTGAGTGATCCGATCCTCCATGTCATGAAATCCTACTGAGTTACAAATTATTGGATATTATGCCCCATACATGTCAAGTGATCTCATATAGTGGGTCCTACTTTTCTTGGTATCTCACTTATGGATCTAATTCTCATCCATGCTTACCATAACTAAAAATATGTTGAATTCAAATGTGTTCACAGATGGAGGAAGAAACTTCTGAGATACCTGAGAAATAAGTTAGGTGAAAAGATTAATAACATGAAGATAGAAAAATAGGATGAGTGGACAAAGTATAGCCTTTAACTATGAGCAAAAGAGGTCCCCCTGTAAGAAAAAATATTTCTTTTATAATATCAAGGGATAGTCATAAATAGAAAGATCATATAAAGTAAGTTTAATACAAATGATTCCTACCAAAGGTGATGGTGTGAGTGAGTAAGATTCATCAGGCATGTGAGTAAGGATGGGATGGAGGAGAGTAGTCACATTGTCCTCATCCTAGTCACCTGATGCCAATGATTAGAATTAGGTCTTACATTTGAATTATCATATTCTAAGTTCTTAGTTTGATGGGTTAGATCTATCTTCCCTTATTGAGTGCTCTGTCTATTGAGTGTTCTTATTCTAGTCATCAAGTACCCTTCATGCGAGTGTCCTTATCTTATTGGCTTGTTTAGGCATACTTGATGCTTTGGGTATACACCACCTATTAACCAAACCCTAAATACCAATAAGTATCCATAATGGCATCTTTTAAGGATTTGTACTATTAGAATAGAAGTAAGTGGCATCCCACCACTTTAGTAGAATTGGTCAGGAATAAGTCCCCAGCTGTATCCTTGCTAAAAGAAAACTTTAGGATCTAGTTTATGCCAATATAGTAATTTATAGATCCCCCTTTGGTTAGATAGTCATTAGGATTATCTCTTTGACTAGTTTCACCTAGGAAGGTTTGAGTCTCCTTGCTTTCTTCCTAGGTAAGTCATTCAATACATCTACCATATGACGTTAGAGTGAGGAGTATTGCAGTATCAGTGGATGTAATCTTTTGAGAGGTATATATTTCTAATGTGCAAAAATATTAATTAACTATCAATTTAACCACTTTTATTTTCTAAAACTATTAGAGATTTTTGGATAAACTCAAGAGAAATATAATGAATAAAGCACATCCTGAAGATTCAATATGTGAAGCTTTCTTGGCCCAATAGACTATAAATTTGTACTCCTATTACTTTAAGCCATAAGTGTAGATGGATGATACCAAAGGTGTTGGAGCTTCACATAAGATGTTATCCATTTTCCAATCTTCTAAAAAGGCATTTGGTAGAAGCACATCAAGATATCTAAATGACAAAGAGCTAAGGGTAGTGATAGATAATGTTCTTATCAACTATGATGAAGTACAACCTTTTCCTCAGTAAGTCTATTAATATAATGATATCCCTTTTTGGTTTATACTCAAATATAATATTCACCTAATCATGTTCATCTCAATATTAAGTTCAGGTTATTCATGAACTCATTAAACTTGGATGATGCTACTATTGACCTCATTTTAGATGAGGTTAACATCACCCCTAAAGTAGTAATTAGGACATTTAATCCTAGATGAGAAGCCTCCTAATTTGACGCTCATGACACTTCACTTAGTGACTAGTGCATCCTTCTTGGGGTTTGATCTAACCTAATAAGATTAGGTGGACTCAATCCAAATCTAGGGTTGAGAATTTAGCTCGAAGATCATTAATTGCTCAAAAATTGATTCATATTTTGACTCAAATCGAGCAAATGAGCTGAGCTACAAGCTGAAATGTTGGCTCAAATTTTTTATCAAGCTGATTTCAATCCATATATAAATCAGCTCATTCAATTTTTGGATGGATCAAATGTTGTTTGAGCCCATGACCGACATTGTGTTGCATCTCGTAGCTCACGGCTCCGTGGGTCATTTCATGAGCGAGCGACTACTTTGGACTATGAGATTAAAGGCTTCATCTAATGAACAATGGAAATAAATATTAGATTCAAGATTATATTATGGGTTTCAACTCTCAGGATTTGATGCTTTGTGACTTCTTTCTCTGTTTCTCATCTTTGTGGCAGCTAGGGCTAAGAATGATTCCCTATTCCTCACCTGTTGGTCCTTAGGCTTTGATGCTTCATGACTTATTTCTCAGCCCTAATGACATCCAATCCTTTATTCCTAGGGCTGAATACTTGTGCGATTGTGCTATAGTTCTTTGAAAGTTCATCTTGCCTCACAATCTCATCATCATTATCAATCTGACTAAGATCTCATTCCTCTTTGAGTCACAGTGTTTGCATTTTTTTGTCACTAACTCACTGTTACCTTTGTAGCTTTGCTCAACCGCTCAGTTTGTTTCTTTGCCCTAGACTCATTTTCTCGGCACACATTGCATTAATAATGGTAAAATTTCTTGGTTAGTTTATAGCATAGATGTATGTTGGTTAAATTTTTTATATATTGTAGTATCAAATCTTGATTACTCTCGATGGCACCATTGTTAGCTTTTGTTTTTTTTTTTGTTTAAATTTCATGGCTTGTTAGTTGTTAGTCATGAAGAAATATTTTTAGGGGATTGTTCTATTCCTTTGAGAGCTCTTAGTTTCATGGAGGTATTAAATTTCCAAGCTTGTATATTCTCTTGATGATTAATTTTCCATTCAGCTTTAGAAGTTGTAGACTATAGATCATCGGTCTTTGGAAATTGTTGCCATCTCTTCTGTGTTCTGCTCTTATTTTGGATGCTCTTGTCTATTGAGTAAAGTAAATATATTATAATCATTTTAATGTTGTTAGTGGTGGTATCAATTTTAGGGATTATTTCTAATGTGAAAAAATTATTAGGGGTTTGTTCTTTTGATGTTAAGGATTTCAATTTCTTGATGCAATCAATTTTAGGGATTATTTTTCTATAAAAAATATTGGAAGAATGTTCTCTTGCTATTAGTGCTCTCGATTTCTTAGTGGTATTAATATTTGGAGCTCTCGGTTTGCTCATCTCCTTTATATGTTATGTAAAAATAATTTTGGAGCAGAACTTCTCCTCTTTTCTTGGATGCTCTTATCTTTTAAGTCTTGAGTAAAGTAAAGTGGAGCTTGTGATTCATTTCCTGTGAAGATCTTCTCCTTTATGCTCTTGTCTTTTAATTCTTCAGTAAAGTGAAGCTATGCTTTCTTGGATGCTCTCAGTTCGCTCTTGTCTTTTGAGTATTCATTTTATAAGCTGTGATTCTTGGATGTTCTTGCCATGGTATTAAACATTTTTAATGTGTTATCAGTTAAATATATTAATCATTTTTTGGATGCTAAAAACTGAAGCTATGGACCTATAGTATTAATCATTTTTTGGTTGCCCTTGTCTCAATTTCCTTGTCTCCTTTAATATTATTAGTTATAATCATTTTAAATGTGTTATCAATTATGATTATTTGAGGACTTTAATTACAAGGACTTGTTTGAAGCTTCTCTTACTTGGTTGGGCTTGGCCCCTTGGGAATGAATTTCATGTTTGTAAAAAAAAAACTATTTAGTAAAATCATTTTTGCTCAAAATCATTTTTTCACATATAAATTTTAAATATTTGCTGAATTTCATGCAAGTCTATAATTGGATCATATTATTTTTGCTTAAATATATGGAAAGTCACACTCAAAGTAAATCAAATAGTTCTTCAACTCAACCTCATACTAAAAATGCAAGAAATGTAATTGAAAGCGTAGATGAAATTACTTCTATAGATGATAGAAAGGGTAAAAGATAATGTTATGAAGTTTGGCAATATTTTTTTGAAATATCTATCACAAAAAAGGAAAAGTCATACAGAAGTTCAAATGCAATTACTGTGTTAAGTCTTAAGCTAAACAAAAAATTGGTACTACATCTCAATTGAGTACACATTACAAAATGAATCATTATAGCAAAAATAGTGCTAGAAAAAGAGCTAAAAGTTTTTTGATGCTATAACTGAGGACCTAGAAGAAATTGAATCGATTTCTATTTTGTGTGTTTCAACTACTTATGATTATAGAAAAATTAAAAATATTATTGCTAAGATGATCATTGTTCATGAATATCCTTTTATGACAGTTGAACATTTATAGTTTAATATTTTGATGAAATCAATGAATCCAAATTTTTGTAAAATTTATAGATTGGTATCAAAGAAGAGTACATGAAAGTATATGAAGTTGAAAAAGAAAAACTTAAAAAAGTCTTGAAATTAATTAAGAGAGTTTTCTTTACTAGTGATTGTTGGACATCAAGCCAAAAAATTGGTTATATGTGTCTTACAATGCATTATATTAGTTCTGATTGAAAATTGCAGTCTAGGATAATCATTTTTTATGATTTAGATCCTCCTCATAGTGGAGCTATGATTTATGAAGCTATTTAAGAAAGTTTGTTGCAATGGGGTATTCAAAATAAAATTTTTACTATTACTTTGGATAATGCATGATCAAACTATGTGACATCTAGAAACTTGAAAGCACCATGGTTTCTTTCATGTTTATTGTGCTATTCATATTTTAAATCTAATGGTGTAGGATGGCTTGAAAGAAATTATCAAAATAATTAAGAAAGTAAGAGAATCAATCTTATTTATAAAGCGATCCCCTAGTTGCTTACACAAATTTGGTGAGATTGCTAGATAGATTGGCTTATCCACAACAAAATCACTATGCATTGATGTTCCTGCATGTTGGAACTCAACATAAAAAATGTTGGAGTCAGCATTTTATTACAGGACTATCTTTCAAGAATATGCTTTACGAGATCTTAATTATATATGGTTATCTTTTGAGGAAGATTGGAATCAGTTTGATAGGGTTAGAGAGTTGCTTTATATTTTCCATTGAATGACTGAAATATTTTTTGGATCCAATTATCCTACTACAAATAGACTTCTTCCAAATCTAATACTAATTAAGAAAACTTTGGATAAAGAATGTTTATTTGATACTCTATTCATCTCCATATGATAAGCACCATGAAAGCTAAATTTGATAATTAGGCAGATTGTTCACTATTATTCTCAATTACATGCATTCTAGATCCCATAATGAATTTATCTGCTATTAACTATTACTATCCACAGATTTATGCTAACAATATTGTTGATGAGAAAAAGGATGAAGTCAAACAAAAACTTTTTGAGCTCTATTCTTTCTATGTTGTTGATAAATAACATACAAGTCAAGAAAATATTGGAGTAGCCACTATACAAGTTGATACAACAACCACAATATAAGGAAGTCATAGTTTGTCTGATGATTTGGCTGGGTTGTATGATTTTATAGACTCTACTAGCTTTTTAGTTCCACATAAGTCTGACTTAGAAATATACTTAGAGGATGCTTGTGTTAAATGTCCTGATTCAGAATTTGATATTTTAGATTGGTCAAAAATGTCTGCCATGAAGTATAAGACTCTATCAAGATGGCAAAGGTTTATTTTTACAACCCCAATGATTACAGTTGCTTTAGAGTCAGCCTTTAGTGCAAGTGGTCGTGTGCTTAGTCATTATAAAAGTTCTATTTCACCAAAAATATTGGATGCCTTAATATGAAGTGAAAATTGGATTTGAGCAGCGTACAAACTTCAAAACAACATATGGTAATATTTTCATTCATCTAAATTTATAGTGGAATTACTTTCAATTTAACTTTTCAAAAATGACAACATTTACTTTGCATTTTTAGTATGATATTTTAGCTAAAAAAACTTAGTTGTCTATGTGTTTGAAAGCTTGAGTGTGGATTCACAAACCTAAAATTCAGGAAGGTAATAATTTAATTATATAGTGATGCAAGTTTGGCATTACATTTCCTTCTTTTGCAACTTATTATAGACTTTAACTATTTTGTGGACATTTATAATATGCTATATTAATTGTATTATCAAGTTTACCATAGTTTTTTTTTGCTCTTTTATGCATTGTAATATAAGTTTTTAATTTTGGATGCCCTATGTAAAATTAAACTAAGATAAAATATTGAGGCAATTTTTTATTTTTAGTCCAACAACATGGTGGATTTATGGTTTTTAAATATATTGGTTTGGACAATGAAAAAATTTGAGACCATTTAGGGTGGCAAAATACTTTTTAGTTTTATGCTTTTAATTATGGCTAAATTCCTTAAATTGCAGTTTTTGAAGAATGGCTAAAGAAATTGGAATGTTGTTGGTTACTTTAATGTTTGGATGTGCTGGAATTGGAAGATTGGAAGACTTCTTCCAACTATGTTTGAATGCTATTTGTATATTTTAGATGTTGTTGTAATGACATTATAGTAGTCTCTTGGATTTTGAAATCATTTTGAATTTTGATATAACTGTAGTTGATGCTTTTTAATGTCTTAATGTCACCCTAAAAATTAGTGATCATCTTAGTTTTTTGAGGGCAAAATATAAAATAAAATAAAATAAACACATTCAACCAATTTTGTTTTTCTTCTAATTAAAGTGAATCAGATTTCAATTTTATTTCCCTTCACTATTGTGTATTTTAGCATTTCAGTTCTGTTTCACTTTTATTCCCTACTATGTTTCCATTGGGTTCTAAAATACTCCAATTTCTATAATTATGTAATGCTTTTGTAATTTAGGTTAATTTTTGTAACTATGTCTAGGGTTTCCATTTATCCTTCAAAACATTTTTTTATTTTGTTTTTCTTCTATTCTATGTTATGTAATTTCTATAGGTTGTAGCTTTGTTGTGTTACACGGTTCTCCAATTTCTATTTTATGTAGGCTATAGCTTTTATTTTTCCAATTCTGATCTCCCAAATGCTTGTTATTTGTTGTCCTAAGTTTAGGGTTGTTTGTGTGTGTGGTTGTGCCTGTGCTACTGCTATAGCTGACAATGAGCTGTTGGGGCTTGAGGTATTTATTTTATTTCACAATTTTTGCTATTCAGTTACTTCAATAACTTCAGTTGGAGCTTGAGGTATTTATTTTATTTCTTATTGTTTGCATTTCAATTACTTCAGTTGGAGCTTGAGGTATTTATTTTATTATTTCTAACTTGTTATGTGGCTTGTGGTATGCATATAGTAGGGAATATCTAGTATATATATTAAGGTTCTGTAATTATGTAGTGATTTTGTAATTTGGGTTGTCCAATTTCTATAACTATGTCTATGGTTTCCTTTTTTTTTTCTTTAACCATTATTTTTTGATTCTATTTTCCTTTTATTCTATGTTCTCCAATTTCTGTAGGTTGTAGCATTGTTGTGTTACATGGTTCTCCAATTTCTTTTTTTTATAGGCTATAGCTTTTGTATTTGTCAATTTGGATCTCCAAATTCCTGTTATCCATTGTCCTAAGTTTTGCTGGCTATGCTTGTGCTCCAGCCAACAATGAGTTGTTGGAGTTTGAGGTATTTATTTTATTTCATAATTTCTATTGTATAGTTACTTCAATAACTTCATTTGGAGCTTTAGGTATTTATTTTATTTCACAATTTCTGTTGTTCAATAAATTTAGTTGGAGCTTGAGGTATTTATTTTATTTTTTCTAACTTGTTATGTGGCTTGTGATATGCATATAGTGGGGGCTATTATAAAGATTATTTCATTTTCTAATTCAAGAATTGGGACTATGATGAGAAGAGCATAAGTTTGCAATTTTAAAATTTTTCAACAAAAATTTTTGATCCATTTTTGGTGGCTCTCACTTGACGGCTAGGTAACCTGGAGCCTCGCCAACCTATTTTGGGGCTTTCTCTATCTTTACAATGCTATCAGATGGCCTTGGCAACCTAGAGCCTACAAGTGGACTATAGAAACTTATATAGATTGTAGATACTCAATGATGATTATAACTCTCTCTGAGTCCCAATAGTCAATTTAAATATGTAATATTAATATTTTTTATTTATTTTTTATAATTTAAATTTTTTTGTATGGGATAAACACATTTAAAAATGTACAATGAAAAATAAATTATAAAAATTTTAGTTTATCTGTATATTATTATGTACAATAATATTTCTTTAATTGATTTAAAAATTTTAATTGCTCCATTTTTTGTATATATATTAACTGATTTACACTATTAATTCAGGAAAATTTTAGTTTATCTATTTCTTATTTTCTTTGTGTATTTAATTTGAGCTGGTTAAACCAAAACAAGCCAGCTCATTTACATTTTTGAGCTAGAATGATTTAGATTCGAGCTGAATAGTATTGCAATTATAAAATGAGCTAGCTCAAATTGCTTTTGAGTTGGATTAAGCTCGATTCATATTCGAGCCGAGCTGGCTTGAACCTCATCAAGACAAGCTATGAGTCAATTTTGAGCTAGCATAAAATTGATTCGAGCCAATTTCAATCTAGTCCTAGATCGGCTCAAAATTGGATCACTCTCAATGCTACCAAATTATCAAACATAAATAAAGAATTCAACCAAACACATTCCACTTGAAATTTGAATCCATTTGAGTTTAAAGCATGGTGATTAAGGTGGTTAACATTTTTTCCAAGAAAATCAATCAAATTTTTTTATGAAAGAAAAGATATCATTAAATATGAAGATAAAAGGAGTACAAATAGATGACAAGCAAAGGGACTATGTAGTGGTGAGAGAATTTGAGGTAGTGGTTGATAGGAGATGATTGGTCTATCTACAAGAGATCCCATCTTTGATAGTATGCTAGCTGGTTGATTCTCTTCTCGATGAATGTGGTTGAAGTGTATGGAGAGTTATTTAGACATCAATAAGATGTTCCTGATGATGTAGGTAGTGTACCATGGGCTATGATCATCCATGGAAATGCAATTACAAAGCAAGGTAAAGTCAGTTTCAATCTAGATTTTCTTAAAATTGAGGGAAACTGCTAGTCTTAGAGCTGTGAGACAAACCAATGCTTCAGTATGAAAAGCATTCAGAGCAAAACAATGAATGGAGAATAAGTAAATACATTGGCCGATATGGGTTTGGAAGATACCAACCCAATATTAACAATCTGGTCAATTGTCTTGAAGCTACTTTCAATGTTCATTTTGATGCAATCCGTTTCTGGTTTGTTCCATGTAATGATAAGGGAGCAGAGAAAATTTGGCTTCTTTTTGGGCGTGGAAGGCATTCTGAATAATTTGGCAGTTTCAAGCTTATGCATGCAGTTTTTGATATAAGTCAATATATCCTTCCCACCTCCCTTTTGAGTACCATAATTATTTCAATTTCTCATCAACCATATAAACCATATAACAATGAATGGAATGATGTGGACTTTATCTTTTTTGGTATAATGGTGTGGACTATTCCAAGCCTTGAAGTAACTATGAATGGTGTCCTGATTGGGTTGGCCAATACTAAAATTGGAATTAACTAATTCTAGATATTTCTATGATATGGCAAGTAATGAGAAGATGGATGATGCTTTCCTCATCCATTCTACATAAGTGATAAATGGAGGTGGCTTTGAGAGCTTTATGTTTGAGAATATCATCAGTGGGGATTAAGTTATGTCATAATCTCCAATAGAAGAAAGAGATGGAAGGCTTGATAGTTGTATTCTAGAAGGAAGGCTGCCATGTAGGGGCAACAATAGATTCATAAGTGGCCTAGAAAATAGTCTTGGACATGGACATATTAGAATTTATATATTTTATCATCAATTTATCCTTTGTATGAGGGATGAGGTGGATCATGGTAGCCTCATTCATTGTAACACTAGGGAGGTATTCTTTCAATTTTGAAATGTCCCAACTACCATCCTTCCAGAAGTTTAAAACAAGTGTCTGAATGGAGATGTTTTTTGTTAAGAAATATGACATTAAGTCATCAGGGAACCAGTGATCATTTGAGAAATTGAGATTGCCATGTCCCAGTTGCCAGAAAATTACATTTTTTAGCTTCAGCTCTATGACATATTAAACGTTTCCAGATTAGATAACTAGTCTTTTTTTACTGGATTGAAGAAAGTTATCATTTCCAGCAGTATTTACAGAGAAGGAAGTGAGCTCATAGGAAATCATTTTGCCTAAGCTTGATCCATAACTTCATTTGATTGATACATATGGAATCAACTATAGAATGAAACCCCAAACCTCCATCAATTTTTGGTTTGCAAATCTTTTTCCAACTCAACTAGTGAATGGAGGTATGATTATTCCTATTCCATAAGAATTTGTTGATAATCCTCTCAATCTTAAGTTGTGTTTGAATATACATTATCATGCATTGTAAGGTGTAGAGTGGGATTGAATTTAGTATGCTTGTAGCAATGTAATCCAACCTCCAAAAGAAAAGAAGATGTTCTCTCATAAGTTGATTTTAGCTTCTATATAACTTACAACACCATCAAAGTAATGGCCTTTTGCAATCATTTATAAATATTGATTCCAAGGTATTTGAAAGATGTGAATTAGTAAAACCAGTGTGTTCTTTAATCCATTTGTGGTTTATTTTGCAATATTTTCCTGGTATAAATAAGCATTTTATTTTATTGAAGGTCATTCAAGAAATTTCATCAAAAGTATTAAGAATGGATATGGTCTTTAAATAAATCTCGTGGAACCATTACAAAGAAATAAAAGGTCATCAACAAATTGTAGATGAGATATATTGATTTTCCCTTCGGTTATGTAATTGATCTATTGTCATTGTGGCTTGTATTCAACATTTTGGAAAGGTAATCAAATGTGAGAATAAAAAGGGATGGGGATAATGGATCACCTTATTTTATTTCTCTTGATGCTTTAAAATATCCATGTGCTTCCCTATTGATGATGAAATAGTAAAAATTATTTGAAAGTAGTTTATCGATGAGAGAGAAGAATTCCATGGAGAAGCCCCGAGCATTCAATGAAGCTAGAATGAATTTCCAGTTGATGGTGTCAAAGGCCTTCTTTATATCAAGCTTAATAATTAGATTTCCACCTCTACACTTTTTGTCAAGGTCAAAGATGAGTTCTTGAGAAAGGATAATGTTCTCAGTTATATTTCTCCCCTTGATAAAAGTAGTTTGGTTGTTGCAAACAAGTTTGGCCAGATGTGGTTGAAGCCGATTGGAAACAATCTTGGTTATAATTTTGCTTATAACATATGATAGGTTGACGGGTTGGAAGTCCTCCTAATTCTATTTATTTGGGGACTTTGGGATGAGGGTGATGGAAGTGGATGTTAGCTGGAAAATTTTCCAAGCTAGAGTTTATTTGTATAATGTGATGGCAAATTGGGAGGACTTAATGTGAGGGGTTGGAAGTCCTCCCAATTGTATCACTTTAAATTATCATAATAAATTATAATGAACTTAAACACACCAATGAAACCCTCTAAAACTTAATAAATCATAAAATAGCCTAATTTGGAAATTAATTGAATTACTTAATCCAATTAATTAACTTGAACTTAAGAAAATCATAATAAATCAACCAAAACTCCAAAAATTCCAAATGAACCCTCTATGGATGCATATTCCATAGAGGAATCTAAGAAAAATAAAATATCTAAGTAATTACTTCTAAATTAACCTTAATTTAGATTTTAAAGAAATAATTAAAACTTACACTATAATCATGCATCTGATTAAAATGAAACTTTAGGAAAATCAAATTGGCAAAGAACCACACTTGCCAAAAATAAATTTTAAGGATAATTGATCTCTGCATTGGGAATTATTGAATTTCTAATCTCTAAGTTGATTTACATGAAATAAAAATTAAAAATTTCTTAAATTGATTTGAAACATTTTCATTAACACCAAAACACCTAAGAACAATTTTTCCAACATTCTATGCCAATGAATTTTGTTAATTACAAACTTAGAGTTTAATAGAAATCATTAAAAATGTAGAATCTAATTAAACCTCAAAGTTAATAATCTATTAAATTTATAATCAACAAATTAATTAAATCTTAGCACATAATCAATGCAGGCTAAGAATGAAGTAAAATATTAACCTAAATGTATTGGGTTAAAATAATTCAAACAAACTAAACATAAATTAAATGCACATGACCATTAATAAAACAAATATTAAACCAATTCAAATCAAATAAAACAAATCAAATTGAAAATAAATTAAATCAAGAAGATTTAATCAAATCAAAGAAATGAAAAGAAGAATTAAAATGTAAAAAACAAAATTAAAATATTAATCTAATTTAAACTCAAACCCAAATCATTTGAATGAATTAAAAAAATTTAATTAAGATACTTAAAGATCTTAATTAGGCCTTTAGAATGAACCTTCATGTTATGATGAAGGCTTCATTCTATTAAGATTTAGGTTATTGAATAAAATGGGTTCCACCCAAAGTGGAATATATTCTTCTCTTCATTCATGAAAAATTAAAATTTATATAAATGAAAATGAAAATAAGAATCTTAAATCATTAAACCATTTGAATTAAAACCATTTAAAGGTAAATCAAACAAACTTCAAAACTTGAATTGAAACATGAATCTAAAAAGGCTTAGCAAAGTCTTGCCACATAAGCTTATTTTCTTCACCCATTAGATCATCAGGTCACAGACCATAGACTTAGGTTAGGTCAATCTATGATATTTTGTAATGTGATGTGATGTATATTTTGTGGTGAACTATTTTAGACTATATGCCAAGGATTGTTTGCCTGTTAGATTTGATGGGAGGACATTCTTTTAGAACTAATGTTATCTTTTACTGGAGACTGTGCTAAAGGGACAACTATAGAATAAATTATAAATGTTGTTTTCTTGATTCTTAAGTCCTTAAACATAGCCCAATAGGATAGGTGTGCTTGGTAAGCAGCTAATGCTAAGGTCATATATTTATAAAATATAATTATTGTGTACTGTTTGTATTTTCTTGATGCTTGTTTATATGGATTAGGATTTATTCTTAAATTTGAAATGTATATTTGAGCTTAGAATTAGTTTAGGATCTATGGGGTCTAGGATTCATAGGAGTTGACCCTACTAGCCGAGAGGTGTAGAGGTCCCGTGGGAAGCCCTTTTAGATTTCCCTGAAAAATGAGACGATCCTCGAAAGAAGACCTATAGATCAAAACTTTAGTTCTAGGCTAGGATATATATGGGCAGAGGCCAGCTACCCATTTTGTCTTTCTTCTAGGGTGTATAATGCTACTGGTTGCATTGTCCTATTCTTTAATTTAAATTGTCTTGATTTACTCTAGGTGGATTATATAATCAACCTAATTTTCTAGGTTTTTTTTGTGCTTTGTTTTCTATGATGGATACTTGGATGATTAGGTTGTTAGGAAAACTAAATTTTCTATCTAATCTAAATATAAATAACTCTAACAAAAAAATAAAGAAACTTGAAAACTTTATATAAATTAAAGCCCTAAGAATAACTTAAAATTAATTAGAAATATTAGCTCTTTCAAACCATGCTATCATATTATTCTAAACTCTTGAATTGGGCACTTCACCTATTGCACATAATGGGCATCTAACCTTTGAGGATGACCACCTTCTTGGGGAATTCTATCTTCTCTTATTAATTTGGACCATGACCATTTTAGCATATCATCTAGGCATAAATTGCATACCATGAGTCCTTTAATGAATCATGAGTTAAAACATTTAAAAGCTAAAAAATGTGCATTAGTTAGGTGCATTCCATACCCTACATTATATTAGGAATTAAGGAGTGAGTATAAGGTCTTCAATTCTTTCTTAAAATACAACATATCAATCATCTTGCATACATGAGACTTAGTATCATGAATTTAAAATGAGCTTAGGTGGTGTTAACTGGCAATCATTCTCGGGTGGGTTATATGTCCAGGAGAATAAGGGATAGGTTTGCTTTCTCAAATGAGAGAAATGACCAATAATTCCCTAAAGTGAAATTAGGTTGAGCATCAGACTTGTGTTAGAAGCACTTATAGATTTAGGTTCTATAACATCCACCTTAGAATAAGTTTTCAACCCTAGGCATTTCTGCAATCTTATGCTGCAAAAATCTAAGTCATTGATTTCTAATAAAATATCAACTCAAAATTCAATTTAAATTCCAAAAGTAAAGCCCAATGATAGGATAGTTGAAATGCTTATGGTGCATCCCAGTGTCATCAACAAGCATTTTCTACTTTATCTTGATTTACTTTCAAAAATAAGTCTTTCCAGTTTGCTATAGCATTCCAAATTGAAATTCTAAATTATCATTTCTTTTGGAAACCATCTTAAAAATTCATAAAAATAATAGATTATTTCTTTGATCAAGAGTATTCTTAGAAAGAGATCCTTCATTCCTAAGATATAATTAACTATCAGGGCTTGCCATTATAGGGAACCATGAACCTAGTTTAAAATAAACCATGCTCTGCTTCCCATATAGTTCAGGGAAAAATCTCTAGTATATTAAAGACCCATTAGCCTTAAGAGTTTTTTTATTAAATGATCAAATCTATTATAGAATTACATGTTTATCTTATGAGATAATATGTTTACTCCATAATGACACATTTGATCATCCAAATAAGAAATTTCTAAAATCTATGTGGTGTCATAAAATTTTCCACAGAGATATTTTCTGGTGACTCAAATGGTTCCTCTCTCCATGTTTATAAATAAGCTATTATTTCTATATATCATCATGGTACTTATGCCACTCACGGAACATGACTTTTTTTCTTTCCGTTGGATGCCTCTCCATTTTATTCTTGGTTGAGATCAACCAACATCCTAAACTGAGGTTCTAGAACTCTTCGTTTACCATAATTAGATGACTAGGTCCTAGAACCAACCCCATTTAAAATGAAACAAATGAAAATTAAGTCATTTCAATTAGACTTGAGTTTGGTCAAAATAGATTTGATATCACTCCATTATGGGAAGGAAATATTACATTTCAAAAGTTTTGAAAATTACCTCAAATTTTAAAAAGTAAATCTCAAAGGTAAATCTTAAAGGTAAATCTCAATGTTAAATTTGCCTTTGATTTTACCTTATTTTTATACAAAAGATAAAGAAATCAAGACAGGGTCCTTAAATTAATACCCTTTGTTCTAATACATTCAAAGGTAGGAAACACCTAAGGATGTATATCTGAAATGAAAGAGTTCTTTTAAATTTTAAGAAAATCCAAGAAATCAAAGGAAGTAGGAATTGTATTACCTATTGTCCCTTACCACCATGATTGAAGCTTGAATTGTTATCTAAAAAGAATCAACTAAAAATTATAAAAAGGGAAAGTATGAAGAATGATCCCAAAAAGAATGCCTTATAGACCTTAAGCAAAGGTCGATTAAGGAATTAAATGTAAAGCCTTTTACCTTTATAAAATGAAATTTTATAAATGCAATTTAGCTCTAATCCTAATCATTTTATGATTCATTTCCATATGTCCACTAGAATTTTGTAAAATTACTTTTTTGAGTTAATTAGCCAATTCTATGGAGTGACTCGGAGGTAACCCTCTATTAGACCCTCCGTAAACCCTGAATCATTAAGAGTTTAGGAGAGAGTCAATAAATGAAAATGACATGATAAAATCTCACTTTTGCTTCTAATCAATAAAATAAAAGAGAGGGCAACGAAAGAGAAATCTAATTCCCCTGATAAACTTGAAATGAATGAAATTTAAACCTTATAAATTTAAATCAATCTATTTAATGGCAGTCTTTTCCCATTGAATGATTATTATTTCATAGATAGCGTTAATTTATTTTAAGGACAAATCCTTAAAAAAATTAATGAAAATTTCAATCCTTCTAAAAAATCATGACCTTAAAATTGGGTCTTAAAGGTGATATGTCCATCTCTCAGAGTGAAAAATATGAAACTTCTAACTCTAGTAGACTTATAGATAAATCACGTGGGACTTTATAAGCCCAAATTTACCAAGAAGGCTTTAGTTTTTTTTTGCTTAGAAACTAAGGCACTGCATGCTTTCATACAAAGTGAGTCAAATTTCAAGGGTGAATCCATTCCAATATCTTATGACCTGTTTGACATTATTTGGACATCTAGCACATTGGTTGATGATTTTATTGCAATTTGATATTACCTTTATTCCTATATGTGCTACAAAAGGGTCAAGTTGTATCGAATGTCTTAGCAACACATTCTTTACCTGAGGGGTCCCCTTTAAATGATGATCTTTTAGATGAACATATCATGACATTAGAAGGTGAATCTGATGCCACTTGGGAATTGCATTTTGATAATACACCATCATCAAAGTGAAATAAAGAATTGAATTCATCTATCTAGGGGAAGGTAGTGAGTCATTTAATTTTCATAACATTAGACAAAGGAATGATAAAATATTCTTATCATTTGTTTGAGCCTTTGTCTCTAGACCCTTCTGAGAGTTGGGGTACTGACAACATAAGATCTATTGACCTATTGTTGATAGAGTTGGACCGGCTTCATATCAAAAGGGAAATTATTATTTCAAAATGGTAATGTCATGCAACCTCAAATAACATTAAAAAAATGATGACAAATAAGTCATCTTAATAGAAAATAAAAGAAAATAGTAATAATTTATTCACTTCAAAATTTTAAATATGGTGTCTTTGCCCATCTTAGAGAAGTTTCTTGCAAAAATCAAGCATCATAATGTTCTATAAAAAAGAAGAAGAAAAATAAAATAAAATGAGTGAAAATGAAAATGACCATTAACCAAGGCATTACATAATTCTATAATTTGCCTTCTTTAATCATAAGCAACTTTGTACTATAAAGAAGTTCTAGGGTTATCTTCTATGATGAAGATTTATTACTAAGAACCCATCAACATCTTAGTCAATGTGAAAAATCCTAAGAGAATCTCTAGAAAGTTTATTATTTTGGGTTGCATTGATCAATATCAATTGTAAACAAGAAAGTGCCCAATTCTAATCTAATTCTGAGAAGATGGTGTCATGTAGATTCAATAAAGTAAAGAAAGGAGTTTTCAATTTAATGAAAATTTAATCTTGAAAACTCAACTTAAAGGATGAACTTAATCTCAATTACTTTATTGATTGAAGATGAGAATTCAAACATTGGAATAGAATCTTATAAATTTAGAAACATCTTTAATGCTATTGGATGGTCCAATCCACCCAAATAAAAAAAATGAATGAAATGAAATGAAAGTAAAAGAGGAAACATAATAATTATTGTTAAAGGATGTTTATATTCATTCTATATTCATGAGTGTAGAGTCTTTAGAAATGTTATTTTGTCAATCCTAAATGACCTTACTAAGTCTTATAGTCAATCAAATAATTAAAAAAAATCATATCATGTAATATGATCAATCAATCAAAATAAAGAATTGAATCACATCAAATGTTGTATTCATACAAAGAGTCAAATGTGTTCAGTATCATAGTAAATCTTATTTCTAGGAAAAATGTCAAATGCAACATTTTACAAGGAATTGAAATGTTATTGAAATATTTACAAAATAAAGAAAGAAAGAAAGAAAATTAAAGGGATAGAAGGACTATATCCAAGAGCCTGATATTTCTGAGTGTGTGGGCATTTTAACTTTAAACTCCTCTACATCAAAAAAAGTGGTAAGGTTAGAAGTCAAATGCCATAGCTTAAAAAATTAGATGTCTAATACTTTGTCATCTTGGCCTTTGCCATATTGGGTGTACTCACATGGCAGATCAACAAGATAATGGATCTTCTTTTCCAAGAATTATTATCTTTTGTATGTCAAAGATTCAATTGACTATAATTTGATTCCATTATAAGAGGCATATATATAAGAGTCATAAGAAATAAAAAAGATGAACCATTCAAGAAATTGAATCCAAAAGTTGGCTTGAAATTTTGTATTATAGAGCCTTTGCAAGATGAGAATTATTAAATAGTCAGGGTCCTAACTTTTTCTTCAAAAACACTCTAACATATTAAATGAATATTATTTATATGTGCTTGAAGATCTATATAGCCTTCAAGTTCAAGATGCACCCCTAGAATTTGAAGAGGAATTTAAATTCATAATTGACAAGTTAAAAGAAATAAGTTTACAAATAGAAGTGGATCTATAACTGATATCAATAATCAAACTCTTGATGAGTCAGATATTGATGACTTAATCAAGATATTCTTTGAGTTTAAAGACTACATTATCTAGAAATAAAATTAAATGATCTCCAGATGTAGTAGTTTATAAGCTCAAGCTTGGTGCCATTTCAATAAACTAAGTCCTTTGATAAATGTAGTTAAACTTCAAAAGAAAAGTAAGATGTTGCTAGACAAAAAGCTAGTCAATGATAGCCTTACATGAGAAGAAAACATCCTTCTTGGTTGGCTGATATCATCACAACAAGAATAAAAAAAAAAGAAAAAGAAGAAGAAAAGAAAAAGATTAAAATCTACATATGCCATCTTGGGACTAGGACAAATCTTTATCTTAAGGATGGGTTCTTATTACTCATACTTTATTTTGAAATAAAAAAAAGGTTTTCTTGCATAAGATTATCCTCATTAAGGATAACTTATTTGAATATTATCAAATCAAGACAAGTCTAGAAAAGAAAATTGAAAGCATACAAACAACATTCAGAATCTTTATAAGAATGTTCTGTTACATAGTTGTATCATTCAATCTCAAAATATTGGGACAATTTATCAAAAGGTTATGATCAAGATTTATGGTAACCTGACTTTTGATTAAGTGAAGTGTTATATTGAAATTATTGCTAAAAAATAAATATGAAGAGAAGAAAAGAAAAAAAACTTCATTATGATTTGAAAATAATCATATCACTGCAATAGTTTCCTAAAATATACCTTTGAGGTAATTTCAAGAAACTTGTAGTGGAATTTAGAAGGATAAAAAAAGGAATTAATTAAAGCCATCTATGAAATATAATTCAATAAACCTTTTAAAGAACAATACTTCAACTTAAGAAAATTTATTACAAAATTATTAGGAGAATCTTAATTTCTTGAACAAGTTAACCCTCTCAATTCTTTTATTGATTAAGGATAAAAGAATAAAATAAAATATATTCAGGAGAATCTAAGGGTTTGCTTACATTGATTCTCATTCACTTTTGAAAGCTATAAGGGAATCCCTTGATTTTTATTGAATCTAAGAGAAGGCCTTATAAGATGTAGATTCATGTCAAAGAAATTAAAAAAAATGAAATACATATCAATTGTAACATGATTGACTTGAGAAAATTAAGAACATATCATAAAGGCTACATATCCATACCAAAAAAAATATTCATGTGAGAAGAATTGTTTGACTTTGGTTTTTACTGCCTAAGAACTAGAAAGTCACATGCAAGCTCCAAAGGAAACATTCTTAGGTTAATAGCATATAATGTCTTGCCTAAAGTGGATTAGACATATAACATGACCATAAGTAACTTTGAGATAAAAAATAAAGAAAATAATGATGAAACTCTATGCTTATGGCATATTAAACATTGGGTCCAAAATGCACCCAAATCCTTCTCCAAAAATATACTTTAATTATTTGAAACCTTCTTCACCAAATTTCTTCTTGTGTAAGAAGCATTAGTGAAGCCAATAAATGGAAGCAAATCTTTCTAATAACACATTTCACTAGTTAGACTAATCAAGTAAGGATCACATGCATGTGACTCTTGCTTATTAGTTTAAAGACTTGAGGATTAGGAATTAAGTCACTATGGTCCTTTTTGTCATTCATATCATATGTAGGTTAGGAGCACCATTTTGGGCCTAAGAAAA
The DNA here is from genome assembly GCA_021442155.1 of Cymbidium sinense. NCBI lineage: Eukaryota > Viridiplantae > Streptophyta > Magnoliopsida > Asparagales > Orchidaceae > Cymbidium > Cymbidium sinense. The sequence continues at coordinate 51,908,735 of CM038215.1, forward strand.
GGTCCTAGTCAGTGACCTACAAAAAGATTGACTAGGAGATCTGATTACTTGGCTCACCATTCTTATCCCTAGAATATTGATGTCAATCAAAGCAATCCTTGAACAAAGGTTCACTTGGGGAGCCGTGTAATTACTCATAATACTTGGTTCAACATTTTTGGCCCAAGGAAAAGGTTACACTCAGTGAGCTTTAAAAATCCCGAGCTTGAAAAACCCTAAACCTGAAATGTAAACTCTATCAAGAAAATCCAATAAGTCTCCACAAAGACAACTCCCATTATCATTCCAAAAAAATATTTTTTTTAACTTCAAAGGTACTCATTAGAAAGAAGAAAAATATGTTATTTTCATTCACAAGTAAAAATATTACAAAATATGCAAGTTCAAGGTACATATTCTTTCTTGACTCACTAAGGAAGGAGAGGGAAAATAAAATCAACATGTGTTTCCCTCATCATCATCTTTATCAGATTTTGAGAAGGTGAGTACAATGGAGAAATCCATGAACATGGCATCCAATTAGACATGTCTCACCAGCTTAGCAATAATGAAGTCAACACCCATATTGAATTTATATTACAGTAAGTCTTCTTGGTACTCATCAAAGTAAAGGAATCTAGCAAACTAAGCTTCATTTATTTAGAAATCCTTAGTGTGATGGGAGAGATCTTCTTTTAGCTCTTTATTTGAGTTAAGCTCTAATGAAGTCATACTCTTCTCTTCCTCTTGCAGAGCTGCCTCCACCTAAAGTTCTTGAAACTTGGCCTTAAGGGATTGAAGATCATTATAATTACTCATGTTATTCAAAATTTTATTTAGATCCAACATCATCTATAGTCATGGACTACCAATGGAAATTATCATGGACAATGAACTTCATTTCATTGACAAGCAGTGATAGGAGTTCTACTAAACAAAAACTAAATCTAAATAACACCTCAGTGCATCATCCTTGGAGCAAAGTACAAATTGAAATGATGAATAATATAATTTTTAATTTGTTAAAAAAGAAGATGTGGGGAGTCTAAGCAAAGTGAGTTGGTATCTTACCCATTATGCTTTACGCAATCAGTATAGATCCCTCATCATTTCCACTTTATAATGGGATGGATGCCATATTACCTGTTGAATATGAACACAATAGTCATAGAGCCATTGTAATAATTAGTTTAAATGGAAAAAATTAGTGAATAGACAAAATCTAATGCCAAATCCATGAAAACCACTCTCATTGTATTGGAAGAACTGAGGGTCAAAATCTCTTTAAGGAAAGAAGAGACAAAATGATAGATGACCCAATACAATTATCACCACATCAAAGAGAAGTGCGTAAAAATGTTAATATTGTAGCTCACCAAAATATATTAGGCAAACTTGCTTATACTTTGGTTGGCACTACATAATCAAAAGAGTAGTTGACCACAAAGTCTATTAAATACAAACTCACTCCAGGCTAAACGTATCATGTTCTTGGAACATAAAGGATCTTAAGAGGATATATTCCTAAAGTAAGTTCTACTCCTGTACTTTACTTGGTTTATTGATTATAGAAAATGATAAAAAAATTTCTTGATATAAAAGAAATGAAGGAACCAATCAAACTCATTGCTTAATTGAGCAAGTATTCTCAAATTCGAGTTAACATTCGGGGAGTTGAGTACCATCTCAGCCTACTTAGCACAATGCTTTATACCCAACTTTAAAACTTGACAAATCACCCTTAGCTTGAGTAAGTAGAGTTGACTTAATAAAATACTCCTAAAACTAATAAGATCATAATCACACAAAAATGCTTCATTAATTATCAAGGGGATGAAGAGTATAAGACGTGTGAGTTTAGGTTGGGAACTTAATAAGACCAACACTCCATGCATTGGCAACCTATGTATAAGACCAACACCCCATGAGATTTGCTACTCGTTAAGACCAAAACTCCATGTCGTTGGTAGTTAGAGTTTAATACTAACACCCCGTGAGATCGGTGATTCCCCAAGTCCAAACTTTGTGCACTTGGAAACTATTTTATAATGCAAGGAGTGAGGTTGATGACTTCAAAAGACCAACACTCCATATAGTTGGCGATCTAAGTAAACGACCAATATCCTATGAGGTTGGCAACTCACTAATGCCAACACTCCATGGTTGGTATTTTTTTGTTTTATTCCCCTATTTTGTAATGAATGGAATATCTTAAAATAATACCATCATAGTAAGTATGATCAAAAGCTTTATGCCTACTAAAACACTTGTACAACATTTTATCAATGTTGACCCAATTAAATTTACTCAATGAACATGCTTCATGGGATATGTTAATGTCACTAATAATACTCACTAGTATCTGACTTATAAACACAAAAAAAATACAAGAAAAGAAAATTTAAAAAAAGATTCCATTTTTATAAATAAACAAGTATATAATGGTCATTATATATATCCTTAAAAAAAGAAGAAGAGCTAAGTAGTCCATGGAATCAAGTAAAACCTTTAGAGATACTTGAGAAATAAGGTTAGGAAAATAGAGTGCAAGAAATAAAAGAAGTGCAAGAAACATCTTAGATTTTATTTTTATTCAAAGATTTAGTACAAGTAATGAAGGATCTACCACCCTAGAGAAGAAAAAAAAAGGTTCACCCCCTTTGAGAATGGCCCTTTATAATAGTGGGTGAGACAATTACATATAATAAATATAAGGCAAGTCGATTAGCTCACTTCTATAGATTTAGTCCTATATCAATAATGGCTTGCTATGAAGGCTAGTCTGGTATGCTTTTATATTTGGATATACATTAAGCTATATGATTCTTCTACTCCTTGTAGAGGTGACTCACAAAAAGGACAAAAGAATGAAAAGGACATTTAGCTTTATGTATTTAATGAATTAAAAAAATCATGTAGAAATGAATAGTCACCTCATTTGAAGTACCTAGGCTTCTTCAACTATAAAAGGAACCATTTCCCCTCTCTCCAGCTTTCTTTATTTGTATTGTCAGCAAATAAATTGAAGATTTCTTCTCATTTTGAGTCATCATTTATGAGAGGTGTACATATATTTGACATGGATGTTAAAAGCTCTCATAATGATATCAATTCTTCGAAACTTTGGGTGGGTATTCGAAAGAAGATGAAGAAAACTAAGAAGTCTATGAAATTCATAGTTATCCTTATGGCCAAGTCAAGTACCTCAGCTGCCCCCATTTGTGATATTATTGCTGCACCAACCAAGGGTGGCATCAAGGACTCAAGGGTGGAGCCAAGTACTCACCCAGTTGAGGAAAAGAATGCGATTGCTATGGTAGAACTACCTTCCATCTAATTCATGAGAGTTCAAGAGGATGAACATGATCCTTTGATCCAATGCAAAAAAATTCATGGTAAGAAGCTTGGCAAGAATTGACTCTATAAAAATAATTGTGAAGGAGTATCTCACTAAGGTAGAACTCATTCTTATTTTGGTTCATGGATTCTTCTTGTTAGTACTTCTAAAGTATTATTATTAAAGCTGAGTGGGACAAGTGTGTAGATGTTAGCTGAAGGTGCTAATAGGTACTTACTTTCCCCCTAAATTTTCTCTCTTGATACTTCAGTTAGTCATGAGAAAATGATTCACCTTACGATAGGTGAGTTTCCAGGTCATCATCCGAGCAATGAGGAAGTCCATCTGCTTGAGTAGTGGCTTCCTTTTCTAAATATTTGGCCCTTAGATATTCACCTCATCAAGAAAACCCATTATTTTTTTTTTTATGATTTCATTTCTCTTCATTATGGGTGACTATAGTTTCATTGCAAGTTGACTTGATGGCACTGAGTTTGGACTTGGGAGAGGGTTTACTTCCACTGGGAAGAATCACCAAGGCACTTTCCATTTATCCACTAGAGTTACCATCTTTACTTTGACAAACATACAAAAGGTGTTGGTGAGTTTCCCTCGTTCTGCTCATCGAGATAGCTGTGAGTCTACTAGTGATGAGTCTTCTCATCCAAAGGGGGAAAATGTTGAGAGGGAGCCGCAGGAATTTGCTAATCCATCCAAGCTTTTAGATTTTTAGAAAAGGGCCACTCTTTTGAAGGAGGAGATACACTCATCAAAATAAGAATTTAGCTAACTTCGGTCAATTATAAAAATCAAGTTGCAATAGAGGTAGGATATGGCGGTGGAGTCCCAAAGCTATTTTATGACCATGAGAGCTGAGTTGACTTCACTTCAATGCTCCATCAAGTCATAGAGGTCTACTCTCTTCTTTTTATGCTAACTTCTTATTTGATTATAAGTGTTATAAAGGTGAGCTTGGCAACAAGTGTCACTAAGACCCCATCATAAAGCAACCCAAAAAAAAATTATGTTTAAAAAGGTGTAATTATTTCCTACTCACCATTTCTCTTGTAAAGTTTGTTTTCATTTTATGATGTGAGTAAAAATTCTTATTTATGTTTACCATGAGTGCAGATTATGATTTTTTTTGAGATTGAGTAATAATTTCACCATTTAATGTTTGATGTGATTTCATCATTATCAAGCCTTACCTTCCACATCTATAAATTCATTCTTATCATGAGTGGTTGAGTCTTTATTACCCCTTTGACTTCAAGCAAGTGAATATTCTATCTAGTGAGTAGGTTATGACTCCTCTTAGCTTTGAACTAATTTTTCTTAAGTGAATTGAATGGGGACTCTGAGGAAGATAACACATAATGTTTATGTAAGCCAAGGTCAAAGTAGTGCCTAACTTTAATTCATTGATGATAACTCACATTTTCCATGTGTACTATGAAAGCCATCCTAACTTTTTGATATGAGTGGTTGATAAGAACTAGTGGTTTAACTCTACTTGTCTCATGAGTTATGCATCTCTCCAAATAATTTTAGATGTGGTCACTAGCTCCCTCTTCCCGTGAGTAGGTGGAGATTCTAAATTTATATGGGGTCATTCTGGCCCAAGTCCTACCAAACTCAATGGTGAGTATCACCACCTTCATTTAATTCTTATAGGAATAAGAGTTATCATGGATCTTTTGCCTTTTCCAGCACATCTTCTCAATGAAGGGTCACTAAGATGAAACCATCTAATTTTTAGTATTCTTGATGAACATGACCTACCTAGTAAAGTGAGGAAGTGGTATTTGAATTCTTTATTTATTAAGAGCTTGTCACCATGGCTAGCACTGATCATTCCCCTTATTTTTTGATGAGCAAGGTGACTACTCTCAATGTGAATACTAAGGTGAACATAACGCTAGAGAAAGTGATGAACTAAACTCTAAATATCCACCACTATCTCTATTTTTTTAAATCTCTAGTGTCTTCCATGGTTTGTATTTCATCATCATTTGTAATCTTTACATCATCCTTTGACTCACCCTTTCTAAACATTTTTTTTTGCTTACTTATAGAAGATGAGAATTCCATGCCCCTTCCAGTTAATCTCTTAGTAGTTCAATTCTTTGAGGAGGGAAAATGTAAAGAGGGTGAAGATGAGTTAGCTCTCACTAAGGCAAATGATAAGGCTAGATCAAGTATAGCTCTAATGAAACTTAGGAAGAGGGACATAAGTTTTACTCTTTGAAGTCACTAAAAGAAGAAAATCAAGCTTGAAGAGGAAGAGGAGGAAGAGTATGCCATCAATAACTATATCCCAAATATGTTTAAGCTGATAAGTTAGGCCTTCGAGCTCGGGCAAGAAATTTTCTCTAAAGTGCTTGACAAGCTTATTGAGGAAGCTCTTAATGGTCGATGACCCTTCACTATTATGACTACTCAACCGATGTATGGCAGTTGACCAAGGAGATTTGTAGAAAGTTCTTCATCAATAGGAAGGGCTTACTCATGGTGAAGGCTGAATTTGGAGATTGTGAAGAATGAGCTCAAATCCTCGAAGGCCATGTTTTTGATCTTCAAGCCAAGGTGACTCACCAAGAAGAGGAGAAGAATATGGTGGTCTTGGAGCTGAATTTTTTGTTGAGGAAAAGAAAGTTTTGGAAATGGAGCTCTCTCTTTAGATGAAGGAATTTAAAAAAAGGAAACCAATCTTATAGGCTTTACAGATTCTGACAAGTATCGAGACATACTAGAACAAAAATTCAAGGTAGGCACTAAATTCATATTTGCTAAGTTGGCACAAAAATAATTAGTTGGACATCAAGTTTTTATATTTCTCTAATTTACTCACTCATACAGATTTTGATGAGGATGACGATAAGGACAACACAAGTTAACTTTTTTGTTTAATTCATTTTTTTGTGTTGTGAGAAAAGAAGTAAATATGCATCTCATACTCACACTTCTATAAATTTTTTCTCATAAATGAAAGCTACCATTTTATTTTTATTGTCAAGTTCATTTGTAATTATAAATGTTTTTATTTAAATGATTATGAGAGTTGTTTCTTTGTAAAACTCACTAGATTTTTTAAGTAAGAATTTATTCACACTATTTATATTATACTTTCCATTATATGAATGGTTAGTTACGAACTTTGGGAGATTATGAATGTCAAGTATAAGATGTACTTAATTTTCAACTTTAGGAAGTCATCCCTTTATAGTTTTCAATCACAACTATTTTGTTGATATCTTATCACCAACCATGGAGATCGATTCTTGTTTCACTAATTATGGTGAGTTAATTTTTTAGTTTATAGTCCCAACCTCTTCGGGTGTCGATCATGTACATGAGTCACCAACTGCATAGAGTATTGATCTTTTTTGGTTGCCAAATATGAAGAGTTAGTCTTTTTGTTAATAGTTGCTTCTCAGGGCATTAATCTTATACTTAAGTTGCCAATCACATGGAGTGTTGATTATTTTTTATTGCCAACTATATAAAGTTGCACTTTTAATTCATAGTTGACAACCTCTTGGGATGTTAGTCTTAACCATGAGTCACCAACTATATTCAATGTTGGCCTTTTTTAATTTCAAACTATGAAGATTTGATCTTTTAGTTAGTAGTCACTGATCTCTCATGGTGTTAGTCTTATATATGAGTTGCTAGTCTCATGGAGTGTTGGTCTATTAGTTATATTAAATTTTGATAAGTGTTAACAATTTTAACTCATGGATTGCCTACTTGAATGTAGTATTCTTATTCCAAGAATGGAACACCAAGTTTTTAGGTTTCTCGCCCAAGGTTTTTTGTCACTCGCTGAGTGGAACCTTTCCTTTAGACCAAAAAGATGCACAGAGTACCCTGAGCTATCACGTAGCTCCCTAAGTACTATTCCTTGTATTTTCCTAAGTCTTATTTTGGCATTCAGTGAGGTAGTAATTTGAGTATAAAGGTACAAACTTTATTGGACATAACTATTAGTTTTTTTAGTTATATTATCAATTCTTGCATTAGTTCTTCCTCCTCCTTACTTGGTTGGGCAAGTTGTATGATCGACTACTCTTTATGTCTACTAACTCTGGTCAATAGGTTGTCGAGCTAGCTTTGTTCTCTAGGTATCTGCTTAATCTTGAAGAACTCTTATTTCCTAATTTTTTTTCACCTTAAATAAATATTGTGGAGCAAATTTATGACACCAAGCACATTTTAAAAATTTCTTATTTAGGTAATCAAGTACATCATTAAAGGATAATATATCATCTCAAGAGATGATAACATCACCTTACAATATATTTGATTACTTAATAGAAGACTCCTAAAATAGAAGGGTTTAAAATATTCCATAGATTCTTTCTCTAAAGTATATGTTTAAATAGAACATGGTTTATTTTATGACTAGGTTCTTAGTTCCCTATAAGGGAAAACCTCTATAGTTAATTACATCTTAAGAAAGAAATACTTTCTTAAGAAAACTATCAATTAAAATAATTAATTTTTTACCTCTATATGAATTTCGAAGCTTAGCTTAAAAGGATAGTTCATTTAGAAACTCAAAAGGGAACGCTTCATGAAGGAAGAATATTTTTTAGAAGCCAATAGGGAATAAGTAAAACATGATTATAGATATTAGAAAGCCTAGTAAGACTTTGAGCTATCCTATCATCAGGCTTTATACTTTTCAAATTGAAATTATTGAGATTCTAAGTTGACATTTTATTAAAAATTTAGGACTTAGAGATTTTGATAGCTCAAGATTTTAGAAATACCTAGGAGTTAAATACTTATTCTCATGGCAAATGAGATGCTTCAGAATCTACTTCTAAAAGTGTTTCTAACATAAGTTAGAAGCTCAAGATATTATGGTTATATGAATTTAATATTTATTGATTCTCTCTAACCTAATAAAATAAACCTATTCTGACTCTTCTAGGCATATGTCTTGCTTAGAGGGGTTTTAGATAACACCACCTAAGTAATTTTACAATCATGTCAGTCTTATATTGTACAAGATGGTTGGGATGTTATATTTTGGAAGGAAAGATAAGAGTCTAAATTCTATCCTTATCCCTATGATAATGATTAGTATGGTATGCACCTAACTAATGCATCAATATTTATTATTACTATTTTGTATCTTGACTCATAATTTTATTTAAGGCTTTAAGTAAGCAAGTTATGCTCAAATAAGATTTAGTTAGAAAAAGGCTCTGGGCCCAATTAATAAGAGAAGGCATGGGTGGGCATCCTCATAAGTTAAATGGCCCTTATGTGTAATGAATAAAACACCAAATTTAAGAAGTTTGAAGGAATATGCTTACATGGTTTATGAAGTCTAATTATTTATAATTGCTTTTGATTGGACATTCTTAATGCTTTATTTATAGTGAGGCTATGAGTTATTTATTTTATATTTAGGTTGTTTTAATTTAATTTTGTGGAAAAATTAATTTTTCTAAGAGCCTATTATATCTAGGTTTCATCACAGAACACAATAATCACAGAAAAAACCCAATGAAAAGCATGCAATTTTATTGCACCATAAAATAAATCATGCCAAATTTAATTAAACAAATAGTCTGGTGTGGTCGGGTACTACAATACAATACACTCTGAAAGAAAATGAAAAATGGATAGTCAGGCTCTACCACTATACACCCCAGCCTAGAACTAAAGTCTTGATCTAAGAGGGTCTTCATTCAAGATTATCACTTTCTTCAAGGTCCTCTTCAGACTCCACAAGGGACCACTAATAGGTACAGTAAACTCCTACTATTTTTAGACCCCATAGATCCTAACCAAATTCTAGGCTCAAATCATAATTTAAAATTCTAAAATAAATTCAAAAATCTTGCAAAATAGATGTCAGAAAAACACACAACATACTAATAGTTATAATTCAAAGATACAAGGTTAGCACCAATGGTTACCAAGTCCACCTATCTTATTAAGCTATGCTTAGGGACTTAAGTAGCATAACTCCCTATAGGAAATAATCTCAAACTAAAAGTCCTAACATCCAGACTAGTGAACAAATAAACCTTAGCCATCTAATCTAAAATATTACACCATAAAATAAGAAAAACATCACATCAGAGCATAAATCTTCACAGATCATCAACTTAACCTAAGTCTAGGGTTGGTGACCTAATAATCTAGTATGTAAAAGGAGGGGCTTCTATGGTATGACTGCACTGGGCCATTTAGGTTAAAGTTCTAATTTAAATTTAAGGTTGGTTCAACTTTTATCATTTGATGGTTTTAATTTAAGTGATTTTAATTTTAATTTTAATTTTATTTTTTATATTATTAGTTGAATTTATGCTTTAAAATAAGGAATAAAATAAATTCTGCTTAGGACATATCCCACTCTATTTAACATCTTAATCCTAGTAGAATGGAATCTTCACCTCGAAGTGAAAATCCATTTTGAGAGTTAAACTAAGAACCTACATATTTGAATTAACCCTTTTAGTTTGCTTATATGAATTTATTAATTTTAATTTAATTATTATTTGATTTAGTTGAAGATTAAATTTGTTTGCATTATTTAACTTTATATATTTTGACAATTAATATTGATCTTAGATTAATTATAGGGTTTTAGTTTAATTGAATTTTCCATTTCATGTTATTCTATTATTTAATTAAGATTTGATTTTCTTCTTTAAATTTCATTCTTTAAACTCTTTAAGTTTATAAATTTATGCGGTTTATGTGATTAAGTTTGTTTTGCTACAATTTGCATTTAGAGGATTTACATTTTCATAATATTCAAATTGATTAATGTATTTTGATTAGCTTATGATTTAAACTATTTTTACTTTGATCTTCTACTTCAATTTCAATTAAGCATTTGGATCATTCTTTTAATTTATTTAATTTAGTTATTTAAGTTTGTATGATTATTTTTGTTTAATGATTGTTTGGTTTAATTTAATTGATCTTTACTTAACTGATTTGATTGATTTATTTTATTTGATTAAGTTAAAGTTTAAGATTAATTTCAATCTAAAGTTCATTTGATTAAACTTATTCTTTCATGAAATTTGATTTAAAGATCTATTGATTCCATTAATCAAATAGTTTATTTTGATTTCTTTTGTTTTGATATGTTACTTAGATTTCATGATTTTAGGTATTTATTGAATAATATTGATTTAATTGTTCAATTTATGTGTTTAAGTTGATTTAAGGGATATTTTGTAATTAAGAGTTTGTTACTTAATTGAGCTCCTTATGATTAGGTATTGTTCAAACCTAAAGTGATGAACTTAAGGTTCTAGACCTAATCTAGGCCATCCTTGGCTTCTAGGTATTTAAATACTTATGTTTTAGATAATTTGATCTATTATTTATGTTTAATTACAATTTCAATTATTCACTTAATATTAAGTGAATTTGGGATGAATTTACTTAAATTATTATTAATTTATTTAATTCAATTAAGATTTAGAGATTGAAAAATTTATATCTCTCAATTCAATCACTAATAATTCCCCAAACTTTTATTAGAGGTGTGTTTTAACTTTAATTTCAATTCCTAAAAATTTCAAATTAATTAGATCATTAATTTGGTCTAAATTTATTTTTATTATTTTTAATTAGTAGCATAACAAGAACTTCTTTTCACATGGATGAGAGTAAAAGATGATAAAAAATTAACTAACTAAAGTGAAAAGTAATTTATAGATGAAGCAAATAGGGATCAATAACTTAGATGTTGCATTAGTCATTAATTGAAGAAATCATTATAGCATCCCATAAAAATTTGAAGTGGCACACGTCAAGATAAAAACCATTAAAGTCCTTGCTCATTCCCAAAAGACTCGCATCACATTGAATGTTCAACAATGGGCAACAAATGTAAGTACCTCTTTAGAAATTCATGTATTTATTATTATAATAAATAAAATTGCAAATGAACTTGCTAACCCCTCTATAAGCATTATCTTTTATGTTTCCTTATAGTAGGGTCAGAGTGTCACTCCTTGGTGAGTGCCCCTTTACTATATAGATAACTAAATATGAAGTTAGCGCTCATGACAAAGCAAGTTGACTCACTCAACTTCACATAATGTTTTAGTAAAGTCAGCTCAACCTTCATAGTTTCTAACTTCCATTAGGACTCCACCTCCATCATCTATTATTATTATTGCTCGGCCCCTAGTCTCACCTGAAGCTTGACTGACTTCTACCGACAAGCCCACTCCTTCTTCTAAGAAGGTCACCCTCTTCAGTAAGGCGATGATGTAGGAAGAGTAAAAGAGCAATAGTGGCTTCCATTCAACTTTCTCATAGGGGTGAGGGAACACCCTCCTTTCTGACCATCATTATCACAATGAACTAATAAAGGAAGACTCATCAACATCTGTTGAGGTCAACCAATGTAAATCTAGCCATCCTGACTATCAACTGAGCAAAAGTAATAACATTCCCCTCTAGGGTTAGAAAGTCTGCCTTCTTAGGAGGACTCAAGCCCATCAAAGATGATTTGTGCTTCCCAAGTATGCTAGAGGAGTCATAGTCACCTCTACATGACAGAAGGAAAATTCATCAAATAATAATAGAGGAATCTTGATTAGGCAATCTGCTATATATTCCTTGGAAAGTAAAGCCACCACTAAAACATTTAAGCTTTTTCTTCACTCAAATGATGCCTCAACAACTCGCTCATGGCCAAATAAATTAGTTCCTAAAAAATACCAGGGGAATCAAATGAGACAACTTCTAAAGCTAATGAGTGCATGTTATTACCCTCTAAGGCCTACGCACTTATTACACTCAACTACAAAAAAAAATCAATGAATAATCAAAAGATAATGATGCCACCAAAAACTAATTATTCCTGCCTCGATGAGGCATTCCTCCACCATCTTTTTCATAGAGGTGCACAAATCTGCTTACCATAACTCACCTTGCCCTATTGAAAGAAGTTTCCTTTTCTTTTTGAGTGGTGTTGGGCTCTCTTTGAGCCCAGGTATAAAAGGACTCTACCATTGCGTCCAAGTTCTTCCCAACCATAGGGGATGGAGAAACACTCACTTCCACTTACAAAATAAGGACAACATCCTATACCAAGGCCATGAAGTCAATCTTGGTGGAAGTCATCAAAGTGCTTGTTCCAATGAGGGAGGCAGTCACTAGTTCTATTGACTTCCTAGCCTTCTTCACCTACCAAAGGGTCACTTAGATTTTTTCTAGATCAACATTGCTATGAGGCCTCTTAAGGTCCATCTCACTAAGCACATATACTTTTAACACTTGGTAATGGGTGAGCAGTATTATGATTAGTGCACAAGTGGGGTGAAGATATCTTGACCCCTAGGTGGTGCTTCTTTTATAGCCTAAAAATAAAGAAATGTTAATGAAAGGATATAATCTAGAGGGGACATACATTAATGATAAGAAAACTACTTCCTTCTTAATATTCAATTTAGTTATTTCTAACAATTTCTTTTCATTCTCTATCCTTTTTGTGAGCCATCTCTACAAGGAGTAAAATAATCAAGAAGCTAAATGTATATCCATGAAAGCCCAAATGCTTACCTCAATCGAGACACCATAATCCCTAAGATCCATCTCAGACATGAAGACTCATCTTATTGTGAGTGAGTACATGAGGAATAGAGTTAAACCTGGTAAATAAATGTTCAATGTCCCATATCAAGATTGATAGTTCACTCACACACTGGCTACCTCACAACTAATGGCATGATTGGCAAGCCTCCATAAAAAAGGTTTAGAACTCCAACATAAGATACTTGCCATTATGGTGAAACTCATTGAAAATAGTTGAGCCTATTATTTTTTATATTTGACTCGACAAGGGGCAGGGTTTAGAACAAAAAAAAAGGAGGAAAGGGGCAATAAAGTAAAATTTTCTTCTTTTATCTTGGAGTTTTCTCTTTCAATAGAAAATAGTATTTGGTTATTATTTCCTTTCACCTCTTCCTTCCATCAATTATATTATAGTGCCCGTAAATTAAAGGGAGGGCCCTTTATATTTATTTCTTTTAACATATTGAGATTCTCTTACATTTTCATACTTCCTCTATATCTTCAAGGGTCTTCCTCTAAGTAGGTTCTTCCTCAACCATAGATAAAATTAGATTCAACAGAGAGCAACATTATGGTATCCATCAATGATGATTCAAATATATGGTCTAGTAGGATTTTTCATAAATAAACTCCCATGATGCATATTTTGAAGATTGTGGGAATCCCAAATTGGTAAGCAATGATATTTTCCTATTAATATTTTTAGATCTGACACAATAATTGATTAAGGCCTTATGAATATAGTGCTTGATCATGATAAAAACTCTTAAAGTTGGGGACTTTGTTGTTGGTTTGAATTCATTTATAGCCATCTAAATGAACCAAAATACAATAAGAAGGGTTAGTGTTCTGGTATGATCGTTCAATAGCTCATTGTTAGGTGGACACTAAATGGAAATATGTTTGTTTAGCAATACTGTACTAAAGTGCTACAGTACTGTAGACTGAATATAAGTGCTAATTTATTTCATATAAAGTTGTTGTAGGTCAAGTGATAAATATGCATAACAAGCTCCCCTCCTTAGATCAACAGAGGTGATAGATGGAGGGCAATCTCTATCCTTTCAAGTTTGAATGTCATCAGTAGGGATAAGGTTATGGAGTAGCGTCCAATTGAAGAAAGACGTAGAAGGTTTGAGAATGTTGTTCCAAATGAGTTTTCCCTAGGGGAACATTAGGTTTACTACAAGCCAAGAGTTGAATATAGTTTTAGGGATAGATAAAGCTTTTTTTATGTCCTTTTACGATGAGTTTATTTACAAAATTTTGTTCAATAAGAAACAAATTTATTAGCTTGCGCTGGTTAGATAAAAGTAAATTGGATAATTTTGGAGATCCTAATCTTCATTTATCTATAAATCTAAAATGCAAGATGTGTTAGTAGGCATGTCAATAGAAAAAAGCATTAGATGTAAGCCCATCATCAAACTAATGATCATTCCAAAAACTAACTTTTACACTACCAATTTCCCTAAAAAATAAATTTTCAAATTCTTCCCTATAATTGAACATTTGTTTCCATATAATTGAATCATCTTGATGGCTTTGTATATTAGGTGTTTGGTTTTCTATATTTATGAACTTAGCTAAAGTGTTTTTGTTCTCTATATCTGAACCAAAGTTTGATAGTGTTGCATTTACTTATGTTAGCGAGTATGCCAACTTACCATGGTTGATAGGTTTATTTAATTTTCTCCATCAAGCCTAATGGATAACCTTAGTCTTAGGACTCTACTATGCACTTGTACAACATAGAGAGGAAAGGAATTGAGGATGCTTTGGCAAGTTTTACTCTCCCTACAAATTAGAGAAAAGTATTCTCCTAAGAGGAAATTCTGCTTTTAATTTTGCTAAGAAGATCACTAAAAAGGTTGTTGGTGATTTTTCCTTTATGAAGTAAATCCTAATATAGCTAAATGAAAAGTCTGCTATTAAATCCAATTATATTTGTGGGCGAGGAAAAACTTACTTAAGCACTTGACAAGCGTGGTTTGAGCTTGAGGGAAAATATAGAGGAAGTAGACAAATAAGAAATATTCCATTATGACAAAAGATCTAAGTATAAGTGACCCTCACCTTTCTCTTAAAAGGATGTGATAGTATAGTAAGGAAATAGGAGATCCAAAAGGGATAACAAAAGAGCCTCAATATAAGAGTGAATAAAGAAAAAACCAAACAAACTTCCAAAGAGTCCCAGGAAAGATAGCCCATTGTAGAGAGATCTTCTCCCTTTTATAGACTCTTAAAAAGAGATTTTGCATGTTGTAAATGTTAATATTGAGTAAATAAGTAAAATGAATCACCCATGGGTAGTAAGCCTACCATAGTTAGATGGTGGGTTCCCTAAGCTAGGAATCTTGGACTCTAGTGGGATGGTTCAACTTTGTCATGTGCCTGGATATGTAGTGCTTATATATGAGCACTATTAATCCTAATATGGGCTACTGAGCATCATTTGTTCATCAAATGTTTTATTCTCCGTGTGCTCACCTAGTAATGGGGTGAGTCTTTTTATCATTGAGGTGGGTCATTATATCTGAGCTATCTTCATCATGACAGACTCATTTTTTGCCTATGGCATATATTTAGCTATCCAATTCTTCCACTCCATGTAGAGGTAGCTTACAAAAAAGATACAAAAATGAAATAATAGATAATCATAAATACTAAGTCAGATTTTATGGAAGAAGTAGCTTTTCTTCATAAATATACAACACCTTTGAATTAATGCCATTGATTGGCCTTTCTCTACTCTAAGGCTTTAAAAAGGGCATCAACATATGGTTGAGATTTTTCACCCCTTATGTTCACCAAGTTTGATAACTACTCACCCTTGTTAAATTCATTCTTGCTGATAGAAAGCTTGCTCTCTCGATAATGGATCTTAAGAGGCCCCATGCCTATGTTGACCCAACAAAGATTTAGTGAGTCTTTAAAAATCAAAGAAGGTCAAGAAAGCAATGGCATTTATGACCATCTCCTCCATAAAGATAAGCACTTTGATAACTCCCACTTGGATTGATGTTGTTGTTCTATCCATGGATGGTAGTGGAAACTCATAGATAAAAATGAGTGCTTTTATATCCCCTATAGTTGGGCAGAGCTTGAATGTCATGGCAGAGCCATCTTTTATCTTGGCTTCAGAGAGGATGCTTGTTGTTCCAAAGATAAGGAGAATAATGATGTTCCCCTCATGGCATAAGCGATTTATGTTAAGAAGTCTAATGAGAACCCCCACTGTGAAAAGGGGGTGGAGAAGGGTCTCACTGAGGTAATACTCATCATCTTTTGGTGAATTTATATTTTTTGTATATTTCTTTATTCCTCTTATTATTATTGCAACTGGCCATAATAAGTGTGCAAGCATTGGTGGAGGGCCACGATGAGTACATGTTAGATCCTAAAGTTGTTGTGCTAGATTTCTCAAGTAGTCTAAAGAAAATAGTTCATTTAATAATGAGTGAGGTTGTGGAGCATTATCCAAATGAAGAAGAAGCTAACAAGTTACAACATGGCTTTCCTTTTTTCAAATTACACCATTAGTAGATCATCTTATAAAGATTCTATTATCATTGCTTAATGAATTCATTTATCATCATGTAGGTATGACTCTAGCTCCCTTGAGCATTACCTTGATGGGCTCAAGTCTTCCTTCAATGTTTTTGAGTCCTCACTCATAGAGCTCGAGTCTTTCCTTGAGGGCAGAGCATCTAACCCTAGAAGGGGATGCTATTGCTCCTCATATGCTGGCCGCTAAAATGGATAATTTTACTTTAACAGATATTAAAGAAATGTTGGCAAGCCTCCCCTTTTTAACTCATTATGAAAGTGGTGAGTCTGAGAGGAGAGAGTCCCCCCGTACTAGTGGATGAGAGGCGATAGGGAGCCATCCATTCTCCTCTATTTTATTGATGTTATCACCTTATAGAGAAAGATGACCTCCCTTAAAGAAGGCCTAGACTCATCGAGGTAGACTCAACTGAGCTGCGATTGAGGCTGAAGATTGGGCTACAATAGGAGTAGGCAATAGAGGCAAAGTCCTAACAAAGGTTGGAAATTAGGGAGGCTAGGCTGAGCTTGCTTTATCATTGAGTTGAATCAAGTAAGCTTGCCCTTTTTTTTCAAGGGTGCCAACTTTATGTTTTATTACCTTATATAGTAAAAGGGCACTCATTGAGGAGTAATGCTCAAACCCCATCATAAAACTATTTAAGAAATGATTAATAGAGGGGGGTTAATTAGTGTGTTAGTAATTTCATTTTATGATAATAAAGTATATTTGTGATAAATTATTTGCATTTATTTCTAGTCATTTGAGTGTAATATTGTTGCAAATCTTTTAGGAGTTAAACAAGAACTTTAATTATGTTTTTTGCAATGTGTGCCACTCTAGATTTTCATGAGATTTTATAATAATTTTTTTTAATGTGATGTTCACATTACCGAGTCCTAGTTGTATGTCTATGAATTATCTTTCACTATAATTAGTTGGATTTTTAATCCTTGATCTTTCACCCACTTTCTCAGTTCTTTATGAGTGATTGTGAGATATGGTGATGATGGCTCTATTGAAAGGTGTTGGTAGGATTGTGCAAGTTGAATATAAGGAATTGCTAAAGCTTGAGTCATCAATCACCTCATTCATCTTCCATAGTTAATACTATGACATTCTAAATTTTTAGTGTGAGTGGCTAACAATGATGAATGATTCAATGCAATCAAGTAGAATGAGTTGTGCATCACTCTGGGCCACTTCAGGTTTAGCTTATGCTTTCCACTACTCGTGAGTGGGTTGATATTCTTCATTACTATGTGGTGGTGCTCATTCAAGTATTGTTGAACATGGTGGTGAGTATCACCAACTTCCTTATTTTCATTATATCTTCATAGTTGAAGGACACCCTCATGGCATTGTCCAATTTTTAGTAGTTTTATTAAAAATCTATGGCCTACTGAAAAGATCAAGAGCTTGGATGGCTAGTTAGTGCTAATTGTTCCTATGTCCTTCTCGACAGAGAAGGTGAAGACTCTAGAGGCAAGACCACAAGAGAATGTGATGTTGGAGAAGGTGAAGGGTAGATGTTTTGGACATCTGCCACTATCTCCACTTCAATAAAATCCATGAGTTCTAATTTAGTTAATATTTAATATTATGTCTAATATTTGTAGTCAAGTAACATAATCTTATATTATTACTTATTGTGGGAAAAATTTATGACACCACATAGAGTTTAGGAATTTATTATTTGGATGATTAAATGAATCATTAAGCAATAAACATATTATCTAAGAGAATAATCATGCTTTCTTATAATGGATTCAATCATTTAATAAAAGAGTCTTAAGGCTAGTTTTCTCCTAAACTACATGGAAAGTAAAGTAGGGTTTATTTTAAACTGGGTTCATAGTTTCCTATAAGGGCAAGCCCCTATAGTTAATTACATCTCAAGAAATTACTCTTCTTAAGAATACTCTCGATTAAAGAAATAAGTTATTATTTCTAAGGAATTTCTAAGCAATTTCTAAGTTGGTTTTCAAAGGAATGATATTTAGAATTTTCAATTGGGAATGATTTAAAGTAGAAAGAGTTATTTTTGAAAGCCAAATGGGATGAAGTAGGAAATTCCTGTTGATACTGGGATGCTCATTAGGCATTTCAACTATCTTATGACATTTTCTTAGAAGTCTAGAGCTTAGATTCTAGCAGTACAAGATTGCAAAAAAGCCTAGGCTTGAAGTTTACTCCAAAAAGGATGCTTTAGAACCTAAGTCTATAATTACTTTTACACAAGTCAAATGCTCGACCTAATTTCATTTTAGGAATTATTGATCATTCTCTCACTTGAGGGAACAAACCTATCCCTGGCCTTTCTATACTTACAACCTGCTTGGAGGTGCTGTTAGCTAATACCGCCTAAGAAAATTTTAAATTCATGATGCCAAGTCTCATGTATGTAAGATGGCTAAGATATTGCCTTTTAGGAAAGGAATCTAAGAATCCTAGACTCACTCCTTGATACCTAAGATCATGTAGGGTATGAAATGCACTAACTAATGTACATTTCTTAGATTTTATATATTTTGACTCAATGATCATTTTAGGTCATGGGTATATAATTTATGTCTATATGGTACATAATTGGATGAGGGTCATGGGCCAAAATAGTAATGGAAGGAAGACTTCCCCAAGAAGGTGATCATTCTCACATGTGAGATGCCTCTTATTTAATGAGTGAAGTTGCCCAATTCAAGGATTAGAGCAATATGATTGTATGATTTTTGAAGCTAGTTTATTAATAAATTGAATTTAAGTTATTCCGTAGGGCTTTAATTTATGTGAGGTTTTGAATTTCATTATTTTTATGTTTGAGCTAATTAGATTTAATTGGGTAGAAAATTTAATTTTTTCTTAAGAGCCTACATCCAGTTAGATAAGTAGGTTGATTCTATACGTACTCAAAATAAATCAGGACAATTTAATTTATAAAGAAAGGTTGATGCAGTTGATTACCACTATACATCACCAAAGAAAAGGTAGGCGGTCAGTCGAGCTTTTCTATTATACAACTCCAATAACTACAAGTTTAGATATAGTGATCTTCTTTCCAGAATCATCTCCTTCTTCAAGGACCTTCATTGGGCTTCACAATGGACCTCTACACCATCTCCTGATAGGGTTAACTCCTACTAACTTTAGACCCCATAGATCCTAACTTAATTCTAAGCTCAAATTTACATTTTAAATTTAAAAATAAATCTTAAGCCCTACAAAATAAATGTCAAGAAAATATAAATAGCACACAACAGTTATATTTCACAAACATATAGGCTTAACATTAGGTGCTTGCCAAGCTCACCTGTCCAATGGGATATCTTAAGGGATTCTCAAGCAAATAGCAATTTTATAGATTTATATGATGGTGTTCCTCTTAACATAGCTCCCTATAGAAGATAATATTAGTTCTAAAGAATAATAACTTACCATCCAAACTAATGGCAATCAATTCTAGCCATCCAGCCTAAAATAGTACACCACAAAATAAATAAAAAACAAATCTCATTACAACATCCTAGAATATTATAGAAAATCACAGAACGACCTAACCTAAGTCTAGGGTATGTGACCTATTATTCTATTATGTGAAGAAAAGGGGTTTGTGTGGTAAGACATTACTAGGCTTTTGGGGTTTCAATTTCAATTTTAGATTTGAGTATTTGTTTATTTACCTTTGGATGATTTCAATTCAAATAATTTATTTATTTTTGTTTTCATTTTTATGTTTAAGTGATATTTAAATTTTCAATGAATAATAAATTAAGTTCCACTTTTGGGTGAAACCCATTCTATTCAATATCCTAAATTCTAATTAGATTAGATAAATTCTTCATCCCTAGATGAAGATTCATTCCAAAAATTCTAACTAAGATTCTTAAGTATCTTAATTAATCCTTTTGGATTCATTTTGATGATTTTGATTTGAACTAAGTTTGTAATTTTCATTCTTTTAAAATTTGATTCTTCTTTTAATTCCTTTTTATTTGATTTTTTTCATTCTTTTTGTTAATGTTCATATTTAGTATTTATTTATTATGTCAATTGAATGTGTTTAGGTTAATATATTTTATTCTTTTATTTTTGTTTATTAGTTTTGTTATGTTTAATTTAGGGTAAAGCTTTATCTTTAATTTAATTTAATTGAATGCTTCATTAAGCTATCTTATTATATTTCATTTAAATTATTTCCATTTCATTTGTTTATTTTATTTTGGAATGCATTTAGTTTACTTATTACATTTTGGTGTATGTATTTTATTAATTCATTCAATTCAAGTTAATTTCATTTATTCATTTTCATTAATATTTATTAGCTTAAGTAAATTTACATTCAAGTTATTATGTTTCAATTTTATGACCTATTTACATCAATGATTTATTCTTGTTTTAATTTATTCATTTCATGAAATTCTCTAAGGTGTATTAATGAATTTAGACAAAGATGAATGATTCCAAATTATATATTTCATACATTATGGAATAGTTCAATTCATTTCAATTAATTTAAAGGGAATGATGATTATGTTATTTGAGAAGCTCTTTTATCATTTAGCATAATATAATTTCCCTTATTCATCATGACTTAAGGAGTTTAAAGAAAGGCTATTTTCATGTGCATTAAACTTGCCCTATATTACTTTATAGTTTTATGTCATTTCACGTTCAATTCAACCTACACTAAATTTCAATTACACTTAATCTTTCATATTTGCATTTGTACCACTTCATTCCTTAATCTAAATGGCTCTAATGTATTTATATAGTCTTATAAATTTCATAGATTAATGAACTTTATATATCAATTTATTAATGGATTTATTAGGGTTTAAGGGGTTATTATTCTAGGAATATTAAATTCCATATTTTTACTTATTCGTAACCCTTAACTTAGGATTAATTAAGTTCCTTTGCTTTTCAGTTAGCTTGGGTATTTTTATTTAAGTGTTTTGGTGTCAATTATGATGTTTTAAGTTTGTGTTATGGGTTTTGTAATTCTTATAATTTTTGATTTATTATTTCTTTTAAATTGACCTAGAACTTAGAAATTTGAAAATTCCCAATTCAGAAGTCAATTGGGTTTTAATTTTTTATGGCAAGTGGAATTCCCTACCAATTTGATTTCCTTAAATTTTCACTTCAATCAAGTGTGTAATTAAGGTGTAATTAAACTTTTAAATATTTCATTAAAACCTAAATTAGTCCTAATTTAATGAGCATCATTTAAGAGTTTTATTTTTCCTTGATTCCCCTTTAGCATATGCATATGAAGAAAATTTATTCATAATTTTTGGTATTCTGGTTGATTTATTATGTTTTATTTAAGTTCAAATTGATTAATTGAATTAATTAATTCAATTAATGCCCAAATTGAGTGATTTTGTGATTCATTAGGTTTCAGTGTGTTTAATGACTTATTTATGTTCATTAAGATGTGTTATGATGTTGAGTTGCTTTGATCATTTTCCATCATTTATTTAATTTATCATTAATTTATTTTATAAAAATGAGGATTTAGGGCTTGAAAATTCAAATATTAAGATTTTTTACTCAATAAATTATGAACAATTTACCTAATGCATATCTTAACATCAATTTAAGCTCTCCAAAGTTTCATTTCATTTTGTTTAATAGTTTGGGATTAATCAGGGTTAGAAAATTTTCATTCAAACCCAAATTAAGTCCAAAATACCCCTACATAATTTGGGGATTTGAATTTTGATGGACTACTCTCTTTAAGAGAAATCCATAGAGCCGAAGTTTGTAATTTTTGATTTTTATCTAATGTTTTATGAATTTTTAAATTTTTTGGCATTTTCTTTAATTTTTTAATTTGAAAAACCTCAAATTTCAATTTAAGCATGTCAGATCCTCATGGATCTAATGTGGCGCACTTTCCATGTGGCATCGTGTCATTGGGCCACTCGAGATCCATGTGGATCCATGTTAAATTGTTGGTGCATGTGGGTTAATTATAGACCATCCAATCGAAGATTGGATGATCATGATTCAACCTGCGGTTCTTCTTAAGAGTTTTAATCAACTATCTGGTTAGATCTCGATCATCCATTCCTTATAAAAGGAACGAATGACAGAGATTTTTTCTTTTATGGCGATGGCAAAGGCTAAAAGTAATCTATCATTTTCGCATGATTTATGGTCATTTGACCATCAAAATCACACGATTTCAATGCCAAATCCATCAATGGATGAAATCATGAAGATCTAAATGGTTTGATCTCACTTGAGATCAAACTCTATTTGAAAAGTTCCAAAATTGAAAGCTTGGAGAGGTCGTTAATGGCATACCTTGATCTCATTAATCTTGATGGTGGAATCGACTCCAATAGCTTCGGAATAATGTGGGGAGCTCATGTACAAAAGGAATTGAGTTGTCCTCCTTATGGATCACCTCCTAGACCAAGCTCAGCTTGAATTTCATTGACTTTGGTCATTCTCTGGCCTCCCGATGGTGAAAGGATCATGGGAAGATCGAGCTTCATGCAAGGTGGTGAAGGTAATGAGATGGTCAATTTTACTTGGGAAAGTCTCTTGGTGAATTATCCATTGAAGTAGAGCCCCTTAAGATCAGTTTTCCCTCTGTTGGTTGGTTGTGAGTGATCAGAGCTTTTGGAAGTTAGTTCCATGGCTAACTATCTCCCTAGCATCTGTCCTAAGCTAAAGAGCTAGAGTAAGGGATGAGAATATAGTGTTAAGTAAATTAGATTTGGCTTCATATGCCTTTGACTTTCCATAGCATATTGTTTGGCTTTGGTTATATTTGGATTTGATTAAATGACTTAATGTTGGTTGGGAATGAACATTAATTTAATTTGGGAATGATTTGATTGCATCCCAAGAAGATTAGTTGGAGATTAGGTTCAAAATCCCTTTAAATTATTCCATTCAATTGACTTGATTTGGATTGCTTTACTTGATGGATTAGCTTCATATCAATGTTTGGATTATGTTGATTTAATCACTAATGAACTTTTTAATCAAATATTTTAAGGATTTTTATTATTCATGGAGTGCTTACTTTGGGTTTAGTCCATTTTGATTCAAGTGGATTTAGGTTGAACTTAATTGAGTCAAATGGTTTATTTGGCTTAACTATAATGTATTTAATTTTTAATTGGGTAAATCCAAGTAATTTGGGGTTCATTAGATCAAACAATTTCAATTTTATTCAATTTGAACCCATTTGACCCAAATTGGGCTTAATGGATTAAATTTGGATTCATTTTGATCAAATGACCAAATTGGCCAAATTGAACCCAATGATGGGTTGGTTTATGTTCAATAATCATTTTCAAATGATTTTGGACAATTGATTTAGGTTGATTTGGGTTTGAACCTAATAAGACCCATTTAGTCCCATTTAGGTCAAATGTCCTAATTAGCTTAATAAGGCCAAATTAGACATATATTCTTTTAAATTATGTTTAAATATGTTCGTATCATCATCTAAATAATTTGGAAAAATTTATCTGGTCAAATTTTGGTGAGTTGACCTTTGACTTGGTGGGACCCATATAAGTCAAACCCATGTCAAAAGGGCTAACCAATTTTTTTACCTTTGGTTTGGATTTGGACTTATTTAATTTCATGTCATGGTTTCATGCTTTTAATTTTATTTGATTTGGGTTTATTTGGATTTAATTTGAATTTCCTTAGGTTTATATGATTATTAGCTTAATTAAGGTAATTAAGTTTAGTTCCATAATCAAACTTTAATCTAAGCTTAAATAATTTCAAATTTGGAGTGATGTATGTTTAGGTTGTAGATTTAGGTTGAATCCATTTGATTTAGATCAATCCAAAAGGGTTACTAGATCACTAAGTGTAATGTTCTAGGTGCTTAGTTAGAAGACTTTTAATTTAGGATTAGGAGTCTTAAGGATTGTCTTTGAAAGTGTTATTAACCTCATCCAAAAATGAGGTCAACACTTATCTATAGGGGATTGGTGGCAGGTTGACATTTATTAAGGAGTTGATTAATGAAGCAGGGCTAAGTTCTCTCTTCCCAAAAGTCTAAGAAGAGGCAGTGTGTATATATTGACCTCACTTTTGGAGTGAGAATTCATCCTACCTATCTTATACTTAGGACTCTCCAAAACACTAGAATCTCCTTATTCATAGGACACTTCTAGTGATTGGGTGAACACTGAACCCAAGCCTAGAGACTTAAGAAGGTATACCATAGGTTTAGGCTATACCTTGGGACAAAAGGGACCTACTTATCCTGTGGCCAAACCAAGACCTATGCCTATCCACTCATTCAAATCCAATTTTAAATCAATATAATCAAACCTAATTAAATCCTATTTCATATCTAAGCTCCAAGCCAAATTAACCTGACCCTTAACCTAAATCAATCCTACCATCATCCAATGGATCTAACCTGAAGCCAATTTAATTGAACCAAACCCAATTGAACTTCATAGAAGAACTCCAACTATTCAAATATCTATTTCAAATCATTCCATGACCTATAATCAAATCAAACCAACCAAATCAATTCAATGAACCCAACTTGGCCCACTTAACCCAAAGGGTCCAAATGAGCTAAAATCCAAATCAATTGCAATCAAAGCTATCAATCAATCCTAAATCAATCATCAAACTCAACCCAACCTAACTCAATATAATTCAACTCAATTGACCCAATTGGTTCACTTGATCCAAAGTGACCTAAAGAACCCATTTGATCCAAACTCCAATCCAACCCAAATTGGGTCAAACCAAGTCAATTTGATCATTTGATCAAGTTGACCCATTTAACCCATGGACCAAAATGAACCAAATCTCACTCTAATTCAAATCAATTGAAACCAATGATTCCTACAAACTATAAATAGATCCTTGAATATAAATCAATCATCAATTGAACCTAACCAAGCCAACTTGAGCTCTTCACCCAAGTTGACCCAATTTGACCTAAATGATCAAATTTGGCCAAATCAAATTGATTGAAGACAATGACTCAAATCCATCACAAAATGATTCTTGAACATGATCTAACCTTCAATTGAACTCAATTTGATCATACCAACCCAAATGACCCATTTAGCCCAAATTGACCTAAAATGTAAAATTGAGCTAAATCATTCCCAAATCCAAATCAATTGAAATCAACACTTACAATCATTCTCAAATCATCATTTGAACCTAAATCAACCCTTCACCCAAGCTAATTTTTCCAATTTGACCAAATTGGTCAACTTATCCCATTTGACCCATATGAGCCAAATTCAAATCCACTTCAAATTAAGCTAAACCAATTGAGCCAAAATATTCCAAATGATCATTTGACCATGTCCAAACCCTTGGTTTGACCCAATTTGACCACTTGGTCAACCTAACTCAAATGAACCTAATTTGACCTACATGGGTCAAATTTAGCCAAGCCAAACTAAACTTGGCATGACCTATCCTTGGGCCACCATAGGTCAACCCAAATCAAACCTAACCCATCTTGGACTAGAGTTAGGCTAAAACCCATTGGGTAAACCCATCAGTTATTATATTAGGAGGTCTGGGAGTAGTATTACTTACCAATCCCATTGATTCTACCTTTTCATTGGGATTGGTTCTCATTTGTATATCCTTATTCTATATTTCATTGAATTCCTATTTTGTAGCCGCGGTTCCTTATTTATGTGAGCCATAAATGTATTAATCATATTTGTGATGTTCATGAACGATTCGTAATATTCCAATGATTCCTATTTGTGGACCATTGGAGATAGAATCACTTCATTGGTTTGTACAAGTATTTTTTTCATTAATGACTACTATCCCAAATACGTCATGGTACGGAATCTTTTGGACTACAAGATCAAATCGATTATAGAAAAGGACTTAATAAGTAACGCGTTCAATAAATTGGGATTCATTTATCCATGATTTTATCTTCCTTTTGAACTCATTTCTATAATTCTTTATAGTTTCTTTGATAGGTGCAATTACTATGGCTCGTCAATAATCTAATATCAATAATCTAGTCTAATAAGAACTTCCTTCTTGAAATTTCAAGGATGAAAATGGATTGAATCTCAATCTATTGTGAATATCTTCTTTGTTCTGTAATTCTTCTATTCTAGTCAACTGAATCGGTTTAATTTTTGTTCTCATATTGAAATGAATTGAGATAGATGAGGAATTTATCAATGATGTTAGAACATGTACTTTGTCTAAGTGTTTATTTATTTTCTATAGGTATCTATGGACTGATCACAAGCTCAAGCATGGTTAGAGCACTTATGTGTCTTGAGCTTATACTAAATTCGTGAATATAAATCTCGTCACATTTTCGATATATTTGATAGTCGACAATTAAAAGGAGAAATTTTTGCAATCTTTGTTATAGCCATTGCAGCAGCCTATTGGCTATTATTGTTTCGTCGATCCATCGTAACAGAAAATCAACTCGTATCAATCAATCGAATTTGCTGAATAATTAGTCATAATTCTTCTATTTTCCCATATAAAGAAAAACATAAGACTTTTAAAATATTCTAAAAAATATTCTATTGAATTCTATTCATATTATTTTCTTATTTATTTTCTTATATTTTTCATATAGATTTATGATTTAGAGTTTATAGATTTATGATTTAGAGTTACTAATCTATTCTATCACTAACCTAATAACAAATGTATTCATTTGATATATAATATATTATCATATCCGAATTAGATTTCTATATTTCTATTTATAAAATATTAGATTTCTATATCTATATAGATATATAGTAAAATTAAGTAAAATTAACATGAATTGAATTTGTAAACTCATATTCTCATATTTAATGGTTATTGAAATGGAAATCAAAGTATCTTGGCCCTTTATCATAAAAGATTAAAAAATAGATTAATTCTTAAGATTTTTATAAATCATTGATTCATCTGGTGTCTACAATAAAATATATGATTTATTTCATTTTCTTATTTTACCGATTGAAAATCTTTTGTGTTCAAAATTGGAATTTATAGACCCAATGTCACATTCAAAGATTTATGATACATGTATAGGATGTACCCAATGTGTTCGAGCTTGTCCCACGGATGTATTGGAAATGATACCTTGGGACGGATGTAAAGCTAAGCAAATTGCCAAGAACCGAGGATTGTGTAGGTTGTAAAGATGTGAATCCGCTTGTCCGTTTTTTTGAGTGTTCGTGTTTATTTATGGCATGAAATAACTCGCACATGGGTCTTTCCTATTGATATTTGACAAAAAACTCCACTTGAATCAGTTGATTCCTCTTTCTTGACAAAGCCGTGCTAGAAAAGAAAATATATTATTCTTCTCCGAGCACGCTTTTCTCTAATTTTATCTTGTCTTTATCGAGTTATTTTCCTTGGTTAACAATACTTGTTTTGCCCATATTCGCGGGTTCTTCAATTGTCTTTTCCCTCATAGGGAAATCAGTGTATAGTGGTACACTATATGTATATGTATACTAGAGATCCTTCTAATGAGCTATGTATTTTGTTATCATTTCAAAATGGACGATCCATTAACCCAATTGAAGGAGGATTTGAAATGGATCAATCTTTTGATTTTCAGAGACTGGAATCGATGGACTTTCCATAGGACCCATTTCTTGGATTTATCACTACTTTAGCTACTTTAGCAGCTTGGCCAGTTACTCTAAATCCACGATTTTTCTATTTCTTGATGTTAGCAATGTATAGTGGCCAAATAGGATCATTTTCTTCTCGAGACCTTTTACTTTTTTTCATCATGTGGGAATTAGAATTAATTCCTGTTTATTTACTTTTATCCATGTGGGAGGAAAAAATGTACTGCTACAAAGTTGATTTTTTTGCACCGGAGGTTCCATTTTTCTCTTAATAGGAGTTCTAGGTATAGGTTTATATGGTTCCAATGAACCAACATTAGATTTAGAAAAATGAGCTAATAAATCGTATCCTGCAGCATTATAAATAATACTATATTTTGGTTTTCTTATTGCTTATCTTTGTCAAATCACCGATGATACCCCTACATACATGGTTACCAGATACCCACGGAGAAGCACATTACAGTACATGTATGCTTTTAGCTGGAATCTTAGCCCATTTGGATGGTCAAACTCACTTTTCAACCCTTAGTAGCCACCCTAAGTGGAATTTGGACACTTGGATCATTGGGTAACCTGACCCAAAGCTGATTGGGTTATCCATAGCTCAAGTGGAAGTGAGCTAACTCAATCCTTCTCATTGGAACACTTGGAGGAGGGGGTACACACATTATCAACCCACTCCTTGCATTTAACCACTCAAGAGCCTCCACCTCAACCCCTCACTGACGTCCCCGATCGCCTATGCCGGTCGAACATCTATCAAATGTCAAACCCATCCAAGCCATCGGATTGATTATGGAGGAGAGTATAATCCTCCCCATCCAATTCAAACTACATATAGAGCTTCAGTAGTCATGACGAGCATCCCCAGATCTTTCCTGATCCCCTTAAGCTCCCCATCGCCAGTGAGTCCTAACATGAGCAAAACTGAGCCCTCTGTCCATCCAACTCCACTGAAACCTTGCCAAACTTCAATTAACTTCTCCCACACCTTCCCCAAACTCCAACGAAGTAAAACAAATTAATTCCAATCGATTTGAGTATCGGAGACCACTCCTAGACCAACTCCAGTGACTTTTGTGGCGGTGTTTGGTCCACAGAGCTACCGACGGGGAGGCAACTCACAAGCTTCTCAATATGGCTTCACCTCTTCAAGATAAAGCTATCTTTGTTATTGGACTACTAATCTTAAGCTCGATGAGATATTTTTTGGCAAACCATAGAAAAGTCATTAGGAGTTGGTGTTTCATGAAAGATTTTGTGATTTCATGCAATTTCCATCATATGATCTCTTTAAATCTATTCCCTAAACATTTTGGAGTCGATCACGATGACTCATGAGCTCTAATGAGCTCAGATTTAGTGGAGGAGGGTGGACAATGTCCATCTTTCATCGCTCAGGGGATGAAGAATCATCTGTCGTCCATTCCATGTGATTGGAATGGATGGCCGTGATTAATCCATTAGTTTTATTTGATTTAATCCATTAATATCTATGGAATTAATCTCCACCATCCAATCCAAGATCAGATGGCGGGAATAAAAGTTGGTCCACTACCGCTGACTCAGCATGCCGAGTCGGATGATTTAAGTGGCCTATCCCGTGGCACCACATGGAAAGCCATGCCACATCAACTCCCGCATGATGCTGATGGGTTTAAGGGATAATTAAATTTAAAAAAGCCATTATTCACTCTAAACTTCAAAAAAATTATAACTAATTGTAGAAAAATTCTACTAATATGAGTAAACACATTTTGAAAAGGGTAAATAGAGGTGAATTTAATAAAAATAAAATTCTTAAGGTTTGAATAGAGAATAGTATTTAATAAGGATTTGATTTTTTTTAATTTGCTTAATTAAGCCTTAATTACTTGGCTAAATAATCACAAATTAAATGTATTGATTCCTTGGGATGTCCTCTGCCTCCCATAATTTTATTGGGATTTATCATCTAGGTAATTAGGAGAATTTGAAATTCAAACCTTAATTACCCTCATTAAGTAATATAATAATTATTAAAAATGCCAAACAGTAAAGAATTAAGTAATTAATGATTATTAATCACTGATTAATAGTGAAATGATGAGGGGGGAACAATTAGGACTTCTTTCCTAATATATTTTCCCAAATCCATTTCATTAAGGAGGGTAATTAATCCATAACTTAGTTAAGGTTAATTAAGCAACTTAAATGGCCAAATTAAATCAAATTAAAAGAGTAATTAAATCAGATAACTCAAATTGAATTTATGGGTTTTTTTTATGTGTTTAGTAATATAAAGACCCTTAAGGAACATATGTTCAAGTACTTGCTTAAAACTTTAATACATATGTGTGTGTACTTAGCTAAGGAAAGAAATTCTTCTTTTCTACCAAAATGCATGCATTCATACTCATTTAAGTGCACCAAAAATATATTGCATGTGTAGGTACATTAAGTCCTAAATCATACACATGTCATTGATGATGAAAAAGAATGGTGTAACATTATATATGTGATGGCAATTCAATTTCATTAATCTTAAGATGCCTTTCATGATGGTTAAGATTCTTTAAGATTAACCCAAACTTAGAATTAATAAAACATTCACTAAAAGTAAACCAAGTCATAATGACATACTTTTATAAAATAACTTATGGTAGGGATGAAAGATGTTAAGCCTCTTTCTTCTCTTTACAATGCTTAGATGTTAAATAAGTATCAAATAAAACAAAAAAAATCCACTAATCTTCTTAACAGTTTAAAGTGAAACCATCCTTCATGGTTAATTTAAATAATTCTAAAATCTAGATAATCATAATCCTAAGACCTAGATAAGACATACCACATTAAGCTTAAGCAGACACATTAGAATGCTAAGTTACTACTTCTAGCTTTAGATTGGGATGGTGTATGATATGATGTTGTTTTGTTTTGTTATGTATTATTTTAGACTGGATGTTAGGATTGTTTTGCATAGACTAGATGTTAAATTGCCATTAGCCTAATGTTATCTTCTGTAGGGATTGTGTTAAAGGGGTCACTGTAATAATAAATACAAATGCTTCTACTTGCAGGTTGCTTATGCCCCTAAGCATAATCCATGATTAGGATAAGTGGGCTTGGTTACCCATGTGGAGGGTGCTAAGTCCAAATTTATAAAATATAACTGCTTATGGTGTATGTATGTTTAGCTAACATCTATTTTGGAGGTGTAGTTATATTTTAATTTTCCATAAATATGTAATTTTTGAAATAGAAATTAAGATTAATGCTATGGGGTTTAGGATGAGTAGTGGCAAGAATGCAAAGTCCAAAAATTCCCTAGGAAGCCTTGATGCATAACTCGTCCATATTGGTCAAGTTTAGTCTCTTGTTAGAGTTAGCCACTAACACTACATAGTCAAGATGGTTGTGACAACAGCCATTGAAGACAAAGGTTGTGGTCCATGGGTCAAGGTCAAGAACTTCATTGATCTTGGACAACATGAATGAACTCACTGCTTTCTTTAGAGCATCCATCAATCACTTTTGAGAAATGATAGAATAAAGCCTACTCGCTTGAATCAAGAATGCACTTGACCGATAGAGACTTGCAATAAAGTTTCAACTACCCACAATGAAACTACATTTATAGGCACAATAAAAAAGACTCGGTAACACAAACATCACATCAAACATTTTATGAAGAAATCATTACAAAATCTTGTAAAAATCTTAAATGGCACTTATGAAGATAAAAATAATAAATGAACTCTTATTAACCACCATCAATAATAGAACAACACTTGATAAATAAAAAGCGAGTATAAGAAATTTTTCTATAAATATTTATTTTTTTAATTCAAAATATAAAAAAGTGTTTTGCAATGCTCTCAATATAACCACTACTATTTTTTGAACTTCTTTATAATGGGATTTGAGTGCCACCCTTTGTTGAGGTTTCTCTTCTACCATATATAGTCAAACATAAAATTGGCGCTAGTAATGAAGGAGAAGACCACTTTGACTTCACCAAACATTGGAGAGAAATTGACTCAGACCTCATAATGGCCAAGTCCCTCTATTACGACTCTACCACTAATAAATACTTAAGCTCACCCACTTCTTTCCTTGGTCCTTCTCCAGAATGGCAACCTTTCCCAAAATGTTTATGAGTTCAACTGAATCTACAAGCACCTGTAGTTCCTTCTTAGTATTTTCCTCCACAAGGGGAGTTGACCCATTTCTCTCAAACTCACTACTATGAAGAGGAAAACTTTCCAACATCTTTTTGATGTCAGCAGAGGTAATGCTGATAGCAACTCAAGCTTACAAGGTAGGCATCTCAACTAGTGCCACCTATAAAGTCTGCCCCTCCATTAGGGTGAAGCTCAGTGCCACTGCCTCAACTAAATACAAGTCTATAGTCACCCCTGAACATTGAGAAACAAACTCATCAAATTTGAAAAAGGAATTTTGATAAGAGAGTCTGCTAAAAGAAGAAACCTTATAGAATGTAGCCATTATTCAAGTAAGCATACCTCCTCTTCACTCTGATAAAAACCTAGCAGATCACCCATAGAAATATGAATGATTATCTTAGGACTGCCTCGACTGTCCAAGTAAATAATCTAAGGAGATGTTAGGTACACACTAACACCCTCCATCGCCTCCTACAAACTTGATACTATTACACAGATGCTACAACAAAATTCAAAAGCAAAGCAATCTAATCCTATGTAAAAAAAACTCTCTCTATGATGGTGGGAATAAGAGAGGAAATTATCAGGTTCCTCACTAGCACCTTCTTTTGGAAAACAAAAGGAGCCATAGTTGCCTCCTTTGATATACTTTCTACTTGCACATGATGAACACTCACCTTGAACAATGACTCCATGACACTACCCTCAGCTAGAGTAGCCACGATTGTGGGGACAGGGGTGTCAGAGGAGCTCTTCCTAATTGCATAAATAGTGATGACCTCCACTGGCTTCTTAGATTTCTTTAATATTTTTTTAGCCTAGTCCACAATTTTGAAGAGATATCACCACACTATCTCTTAGACTTCATGTAAAGTGCATATGTTCTACTTATAATAATAAGTTCAATAAAAGAAGAAGAGGTGTAACTCTAATTAAAAATGAATGGCCAAGTAACTATTCTTAGAGAAGTCGGCATCCCTTTTATAGCTCAAGGGTGCTTGGGGTATGCCAAAAGAGTCTGAATCCAATCAAAAGGTTATATAACATTTAATAAAAGATTCTCTTTACTTTTTTTACCATTTATTATGAGCTAATTTAACTTTTTAATCTTTTTATTTATTTTTCTAGTTAACTCTAAAAAGGAGTAGAAGAATCAAGGAGCTAAATGTATACCTAAAATAAGTAGGCAACTCAAATACTAAAGACTAATTCCATGCATAGAGAGTCAAATAAACACATGGGATTTGATTACTCAAACACAGACTTGCCCTCAAGATGCAAGAATTTAGTGAAGAACAATCATCTCAAAGTGACTCAAACATAATACCCTCCAAGAATAGGGAAGTGCAGTCATACAAGAGATCAAGTCTCTACATACTCACAACAAGACTAGCCACTCTCCAACAAGCACTTGCCTCCAATCAAGGTGAGTCCCTTATACAAACTCAATCAGTCCCTTCTTGTACTTATTTCTTGTACTACCCCTCATCCTAAATATTATAAAAGGGGGGTGAGGGGGGCCCTTTTTAGGGATTTACTAATAAATCTTAAGATAGCTCATTCAGACTAGCTTAGTTCAAAAAAGATCTTAATTCTTTCCTCCTAATATTTTTTCTATTTATGGAATAAGGGAGTTCCTACCCTCTTTTCTTGTTCTAAGGTTACTTAAAAATTAATAAAATTAGGCATTTCTTTTATTTCTCTCTATTACTTGCTATTACCATCTTCTTTTTTTGCTTGCTTTTTGGATGCTTTAGCCAAATTTGGATTCAACACTCATGATCTTATAGTTTCCTTTTCTTATCTAGAATCTTCTTCACAAATTTTACATTATTGGGCATCTATTCCAATGCATCAACAAAACACATATTAATGTAAACATTTGTAAAACTTAAAGAATTATTTATTCAACTTCATCTTTTAAAATCTATTAGAGTTGCAAAGTTATAGTACATATGGTGGTGGGTTGTCTAGAAATATCTTTGATCTATCCTACCATTTATTTTATTTGTACTTCCTTTGGTGAGACTTATCCTTCTTTTAATTGGTGCTCTCCTAGCCCATAGCTTCTTCTACATCTATCTTCTTTAGGTTGGGCCACTCATGGCCCACATGATCCCCCAACTACTTTCCACTCCTTAGAGAGATTGCCTTGACATGCTCACTAAGATTTACCTCATTTTTACTTGAGAGCACTATTAGTTTATAGTTAGATAGTTGTTGAGAGATTTTCCTAATTTGGGACTCAATATTTTTAATGATTGTGTTATTTATTTATATAAGAGTTCATTCCACTAAACATAACATCTATGTTGCCTATAAATTAAGCATTAGTAGTAGTAAGATGCACTAAGGCCTCTTTTAAGGATGGTTATTTTGCTTACAGTAGTTGTGGCCTTGGTTGTATGTTGAAATATAATGATTGAAAGCCTCCTTATTAAGATAATCTATGGTGTTTATTAGTAACCACCTAGCTACTACCTTACTCATGTATTTTCCTAAGAAAAATTATTGTTGCTTCTCCACCCAAATTGATATGTTATGTAATAAATTTTTTTTTTTTGACTAATTAGTTCCTCATAAAATTTACCTACTCAATGTTAAATTGTGCAAAAGGATTATTTATTTAGCAATATGAGCTATTATGACCCCCTTGATCATGATGATAATAAAAAAACATGTGTAGGTGGTGCTAGTGCTATAAGAGAACTAAAATGTTTAGTTAGTGAAGTAACTTGGGTAATAACAACAATAATAGAATCTATCTCCTATATTGTAACTACAAGTTCTTTTAGCATGAGGTGCTTAGTTGACCATTAGCTATTATTTATGGACATGTAAATCATATGTTCCTCTTGTGTCTTGCTATAAAAGTGCTATTATACAGCATCAATTAGGTCCTCATTTGCCTAGCTAGCCCATTGTAGGAGGTCTAGACTTACATTCCCTTCGGCAAGACTTAGATATGTCAATTTTAATTTTAGTCATCTTAGCAAGTGAAAAATACTTTGATTATAACTTCTAGGAAAGCACATCATAGCTAGTAATAGAATCACTGAGCAATAAATTAAGCTAACTCCTGGCCTAATCTTTTAATGAAAATGAAAAAAATCTCAATCTGATGACATTATCAAAAAAATCTATTATACTTGAAGATGTCGCATATCTCCAAAAAGTTTTAATTTGGGCATACGGATCTTTAGCAAGGCCCTTAAATTGGGATCTTTTAAACATCTATACCGTAGCAAGCTTGATCTAAAAGTTATTAGCCTACACTCTTAGCTTTATAATGACTTGGGGGATGCAATGCATAATGGAAAGTGCATTGTCTCTCAACCCCTTTGACTCAATGACTATCTACCTTTCGTTCCCTAGACCAACTATTGTCTCTACTTTAGTCTGGTCTACTTAACGTCTCTCCTTAAGCCTCCTTTGCAAATTTCTTTCAATCTCTAGATCCCTAAGAAGCAAAGGCCCACCATTAGACCTATGCATACATAAGAATTAATATGTAAAATAGATTAAACATAAAATAATAAATTAAGTGAAGATAAATAAAAAGATACTTGGCATCGATCTTAGCATTTTATTCCCTAACAATGACACTAAATAACTTGATGTAGTGTAATAATATGTGAAACTGTACATAGTCATATCAAGTAATAGAGTGTGACTAGAGTATCGTTACCATCAAGATTGAACAATAAGTATTGAAATTAGATTAATTTACTATTATTTGGATGATAAAAACATTATGCTAAGACAACCACTACCAAGTATTCTTAAACTTTTTGAAAAAAAACTAATAAAATAGTATAAGAAAGAATACATAGGAGTGATCTAAAAATGAATAACCTAGAAATTGTTCACCAATATTGATTTGAGAAGTTAAAATTGTAACAAAGTAGAGGTAATTGTTGAGAAGTTGAATCAATGTGGCCTCTATCATTCTCTCAAAAGGCTAGGGTCTATATTTCTCTTATACAACCAACTTATCTCTTGGTGATAAATTCAATGCAAAAAATATATCAAAGCACTTAGGATCTCAAACAAGACTACATAGTCTCTAACACAACCCATCACCATAATAATTTGTCCACAATAAGTCCATTTTCTACCTCTCAAATCCAAATAAACTTTATAATCTATCAAAAATGATGGCTAGTCAATTCAATAGTTAATAAGGAACTAAACATACTATACAGTAATTAAAAGAAATAAAATCTAACATTTATTAAAATCAAAACAAATACAAAGATAATATGGTTAAACCCAACCCCTAGAAAGGGGAGTTTAATTCACAGTATAGGGGAAAAAACAAAAGATCGATACATGAACATGATTTCAAAAGGTAAAAAAGGGTGGAAGAATGGAAAAACTTAGCTGACGCAGTTGCAAACATTCTCTTCAATGCCTTGTCTCCTTGCTCTTGAGATCTTCTAGATTGTCTCTCTACGAAGCTTGAATAAGCCTCCACCAAATGCTCTCTTAGACTCCTCTAAACATTAAGAAAAACTTTGGAGAAAAGCTTGAGAAGTGCTCTAATTTATTCATAAGATTTGCTTAAAATGGACACACCAAATCTCTCCGATAAGGAAATTGTTTAACAAAAATATAATGTTAATCATAGTAATCGCTAGGTCGAAGCCTATATGCCTAATTACTAGGTCAAAGCCTGTTTGTACTAAAAATTCTATATTTGGAAGATAAGCACTAGGATTAGTCATTCAAGCATTAGGCTCTCTATCTTAAATTGAACCCAAGGTCTAAATTTAGTGCCTAGTTACCAAGATTTTATATCTTGAATTATACTTATGATTAAGGTTTGATGTTAGACAACAAGGGATTAACACTTAGGCTTTAACTTCTCTTGTTCTTACCAAATGACACCTGGGAACCAAACTATGTTCCAAGTGTTTGCTCAAATCTGCTTTGGACATTTCTCCATGTGATTTTCCACATTAATGATAATCTTTTCCTCCATTACAATTCTGCAAACATGTTTTAAATTCAAATATTAAGTTCCATAAATTCCTAAAAGTATGCATAAGCATGTGGTAATATCACAATTCAATGCAAAAAACAAATCATGTAAATTTTACATTTATCAAGTCCGATCTTAATGTATGGTAAACACAATAAACAATCTCCCAATCAAGAAATATTTGTAAAGCACTTAAAGGAGCAAGAAGCTCACTAGAGTAAAGTCTCATTCCATTCCCATTTCTCTCTCAACCTCTAACTTGCTACACATTGTGTTAGGTTTGAAATTTAAAACATGGTGCCTCTTATAAGTCTAGGAATGAGGGAGAATGACTTCAACTATTATATCGCTTGTTGTTATATAGCTCGATAAATTTTATATATGACACCTTCAAGTGTTTTTATATCATACTAGTTTTATTTAACAAACTTCTAATGTATCATTTAAAATTTTAAAATCACTAATGTCATTAATAAAATTTATAATTTTGAAACATTATGTAATATTAGTACATAAAAAATTTATTAGTATTAAATATTATTTTATTCATATAATTTATGAAAAAATGAGCATCTCATATGTAAAAAAATTATTATTCTTGTTTGTGTTATAGGTCTTCTTTAATAAATTATTCTCTTTTCAATTTTTGATTTTATCCTAATAGTTCAATTGATTTTGAGGATAATCATGTAGATGATAATTTTGAATCTCATAGTTATTCTTCATCTCTAATTAGGTGTCTTGATGATTTTTTTCTTGATATTTTTTAATACATAATTGGAAGAATATTTAAAATTCGATCGCATTTTGTTGATAATTTATAATTCTCATTATTTGTTTTATTCTAACACCATATAATTTTTTTTTGGACTAATAAGTGGTGTAACATAGGATATCTTTTCTTCACTATAACCATTATGAATTTGCAACAATTCAATTGTTTTTTCATCTTTCAATAAGTTTAAGGATTTATTTCATGAAATGGTGCAAATTTAGGGGCTTAATGTTGCAACTGAATTGTAATATGAGGTATTCTTCTCCATGAAGAATTCAAGGCATGATTATTGGAGTTTAATATGGTATGTAAGAAAGTTGAGTTTGATAGCAATAATTAAGATCAAAATCTATCATAACATCTAAAATGACCACTAATTTTCATATCATTTAGATAAATTACCAATGACTCACATTTTTCTAAATATTTGATAGTGAGTTCCATTTTCTAAAGATTTGAAAAGGATTTCTCTTTGATTTGGAGAGGAATACAACAAATTTTAATTGTCTTAAAATTTTTAATTTTAAAATCATCTTTATCAACTCAAATTGAAATAGTTTACTCATTATAATAGATTATATTCTACAAGTTCTTATTTTAATGATGTTTAAATTGAAATAGTTTATCAAATTGAAATAGTTTATCAACTCAAATTGAAATATTTTAAAATCATCTTTACTATAATTTTAATGATGTTTTAGTAGTAGTTATTTCCTTATCAATCTCATAAAGTATTTTATTACATCAATGCAACACTATCGTACTATTTACCAACTCCATTATCTCTTCTTTCTCATTTGTATATAATAAATATAATAATTTACTTTCTTCCTTTCAAAGCCACAACTACATTTTTCCATCAAAAAAGTTATAATTACTTTCAATTAGGCAATGATGGCTTTCATATTTATTCCAAATGGATAAATTAATTTTATTATCAAGTCTCTCAATCTTGACCTTTGAAATACCCATTCTATCAAAAATTTGAAACCTTGCTCTGAAATTAATTTATTATAAATAATAAAATTCAAATTACATTTTCAAAAGAGTAGTAACTAAGGGGTTATCAACTTTGTTTTGTATTTTTTATTTTTATCTTTAATTTATTTTTAAAATTATGTTTGTTTACAACATTTTAAAATTTTTTTTACTATTTTTAGTTTTTAAAAACATATAACATATCTTTAAAAATACTCAAAATTGCTTTTAGATATTTTGAGTGTTTTTAAAAATAATAATTACCACTAATAAAATTTTATTTTGAAGTAAAATTTAAATAGAAATATAAAATTAAAAAAAAGTGATCCCAAATAGCCCCTAAAGGCTTTCTAGATTTTTGTATAAGTGCTATGAGTTAATATTTTAGATTCATTACAACAAATCCAAACCAACAAAGGAAAAGATCTAAGCTTATCAATATTCATTCCTACAAAAAGAGCAAATGTTAAATAGTAAACATAAATGTAAAGAATACTAATGCTCATGTTCTTCCTAATTTAGTTTCAAACTACAAACATATATGCATTGATCAACTATACAATATTTGAAGTGAAAAAAATTAATATGTATATATTAATAATAATATAAATAAGAGCATTATGGATATAATTAGTTATCATTATGATTAATAACCAAAGATAAAAATCAATGAATAAGGAAATTTAATA
The DNA here is from genome assembly GCA_021442155.1 of Cymbidium sinense. Taxonomy (NCBI): domain Eukaryota; kingdom Viridiplantae; phylum Streptophyta; class Magnoliopsida; order Asparagales; family Orchidaceae; genus Cymbidium; species Cymbidium sinense. The sequence goes on from CM038215.1 coordinate 51,948,357, forward strand.
ATAATTGAAGTATTGTAGGGAAAGACAAAAGAGATGTGTAATTATACACACATATATATATATATATATATATATATATATATATATATATATATATATATATATATATATATATATATATATATATATATATATATATATATATATATAGAATGTCCAAATATACGGGCAAGACTGAATAGTCTTTAGAACAGATCATCACTGAAAAAAGATCATATCTATAGACGTGAGCTATTGAATAAAAAAAACTCATGATGCATAGAGCAGGTCAAAGAAGGAAGCTTCAAGAACAAAGTATGGAAATCGACTACATAGGCAAACTCTTCTAGGGCTAGTGAGTGATCAAATAACACAAACAACCAAAGTTATGTGGCCCTTTCATGACATGTTGATTCTCCACATTTAAAAAGTTAGTAGGTAGCCCACACCAATGGGCTATGGAGCTTACTGATCACCAAAGAACACTCTCCTCGTGTTAAGGTGAGTCCCTACCTACACTCAACTTACCTTTATAATATGTAACTACCTCCATCCGCTATCATAAAAAGTGTCCTTTTAAAGAGGGGTGTTACTTTTTTCCTTCATTCTTCTTCTCTAATTGAGTGCCACAACTTTCAAAGCTCATACTAACTCTTGAAAAATAGTAAAATAAAGATAGTGTTTGTACTTCTTTTATTTCTTGTTGCACTATTTTTCCTAACTCTATTTTTTTAGTATCTTAGAGAATTCTGCTTCACTTTAAGGATAACTTTGGATTCAACATCTTCTTAGGTACGATGAGCATGGATAAGGCTAAGAACTAGGAATCATATACAAAATAATGTGGGATGCTAAACATGAAACCATTTGATGGGCGTGGAGTAGAATGACCAATAATTTTCCATGCAATAGAACTTATGAGATATAAAATATAGAATCACTCACCAAGTGTAGGCGGTCATGGAGAAAATCAATCATATAAAATCATAGGCTAAATAGAATGAGGAATCATTAAGATCAGTGACTCGCTTCCCAAGGGAGAAGAGAACTATTTAAAACCCAAAGCTTACATAGCAAGTCATACTACACTAGTGAAGAAGAAGACAAATAAAGAAAGTAGGTGAATTTAGCTAATGTTTTAGCCATGAATATTGTGAAGGCTAACCCTCGTACAAGTTTAGAATCTCACACTCGGAATCATACAAAGGTCAAATAGACCCAACTGATCATATAACATATTTTTGAGTTAGCAATATCACTGTTGGATTTCAATGACATGATGAAGTACCACCTTTTCCTTACCACCTTCAAAGAGTTGGCCCTGAGATGGTTCTCATGTCTCATAGTAGGGGGTCATTATCTCATTCACTGATTTTTTAAAAATGTTTGCAATACAATTTTCCAATTCTCAAATGCCCCTAAAGAGTTCTTGGGCTCTTCTACAAATGAGACAAAAATATGATAAATATTTAAGAAACTGCATCACTCACTTTCAAGAAGAAATGTTAAAAATTAAAGACTAGGAACCTGCAGTAGCCTAAGCCACACTCGCTCAGGGCTTCTGAGAGGGACGTTTTACATACACCTTAGACTTCAATAGCCCAAAACCCTCATTGAATTACTTGAGCTAGAAAATAACCACATGAACACCAAGGATTATAATGTGGTCTTCTAGCCGACTCCACTGACTCACACAAAGGATTGAGTTAAGAGGTCATCAATAGAGAAATTGCTCAGAGATGGGTTTCTAGTGCAAATACCAAATAAAAGAAGGAAAACTTGAAGCACCTACACATAGGTGAGATTTTAGAAACCCATACCTCACTATCAAACATTTAATAATCACAATCTACATTACCAGCTCCTTTAAGGGAGTCGATGGCCGTGCTAGTAGAACCCATCTAGAATAATTAATACCTCAAATGGCCACCACCTATGTAGGCCTATAGAATTTGCAATCACTATATGTACTATGCATATCATTACAATCATGGGCATGACACTAAAGAATGTCATCACCTAAAGAGCTTAGTTGATGAGTTAATAAAAGTTGGAAAATTTAAAGAATTCACTAGATGGCGGATAAAGAAGTCAATAAAATAACCAATGAACTCACCCCATCACAGGAAATACATATCTCAGGGGTCATACCCACTATTTTTGGAGGTGGTGAAGAATCCTTGAGGAAAGTGAGCCATAAAGGACTACAATCCAAGGATGTTAACTTGACATCCATGGCATATGCACTAAACACTTTCCTAGTTCTTGTTAGTGTTTTTTGAGAAAGGCAAACCTGCCATTAGTAATCCTTAATTCTTACAATGATGCGATCATCGTCATAATGTTAATCACCAATTATCAAATTGGGAGTATATTAATCAACACGGGGAGCTTAGTTAATATCATTATTTTAAGTCTATCTTTGATAAAGTAAGGTCGGCAAGTTCTATACTCACTCCTACTAAAAGATTACTATATAGCTTCTTAGAAGAAAGGAGAGATATGAAAGGGTGATTACTATACCCCATAACCTAGGAGGAATTTAAAAAGTAATTCACATTATGGCTGAATTTTTTTATAAATGAGGCTCTCACCACCTATAATGCCATCTTTGATAGAACACTTCTTAATAATTTAGGGCAATGGTCTTGATGTACCATGTAGACATTCAATCCAAAACTTGCTACTTGAGAGCTATATGAGGGTTAGGCAGAGAAGATGAAGTTTTATAATTAGATGTTACATGAATTAGAGTTGAAGTTCTTGAGTAAATATAAAAGATTCCTACAACACAAGATCATGGATGAGTTTGTAAAGTTAGCTTGCCTTTTTGGCCTGAAGAAGTACTTATCCAAACTCTCATAGATGATCATGATGTATTTGCTTGGATTGTAGTGGAAATGTTGGGTATTGATATCAACATCACTTATCATCACCTTAATATTGACAAAGATGCCCAAAAGAACAATAAACCAAAAAATGAAGAATAATATAGCACTACTCATCGAGTCCATTAAAGAAGTCACTAAGCTACTTGAAGCCAATTTTATTAAAAAAAAGTCCAATACTCAGAATGGGTTTCCAACGTGGTAATGGTGTAGAAGTCAAGTAAAAAAGTGGAGAATGTGACTTTATTGATTTGAATTCAGCTTGTCTAAAGGATGGATACCCTCTACCTTGGATAAAGTGCTCAAGAAGTAAAAAAGAGAGAATATAGAGGTTTATGTTGATGACTTGATAGTTAAAAGTATGTCACCCACACAACACATTCAAGACTTAAAGGAAACATTCGACACTTTAAAGAAGTGCATCATGTGCCTTACCCCTTTGAATTACACTTTTGGTGTTGAATTAGAAAAATTCTTTGGATTTATAATCACCATCAAAGGCATAATAGTGAATCTCGATAAAGTAAAAAAAACTAATTATGATGTTTTCACCTAAATAATGAAAGAGGTTCAATGGCTCATGTGGAAATTCATTAGATTAAATAGGTTTATCTCTAGTGGGAGAACTCTCCTCACCATTCTTCAAAGTGTTTAGAAGAACTAAAAGATTTGAATGGACCCTATAATCAAATAATGCTTTCTATGATCTTAAAAATCTACTTGCATCATCGCCTCTAGTATCAAAGCTCAAAAGAAGTAGAAACTCTATTATTATACTTAGAGATTGGAGAGGACTCAGTCGGTTTTGTTCTTATTCAAGAAGAAAGCAATGACTTATCTATTATGTTAGTAAATATTTGCAAGGTGTCGATATGAGCTACCCTATTATGAAGAAGCTCAAACTCACACACATTATATTAACTTAATGGCTTCAACTATACTTCCAAGTGCATTCAATCCAAGTCATTATAGATAATATGTTCAAGTTTATGCTTGCCAAGCTAGATCATTTTGGGAGTCTATTGAAATGGTTCATGGAGCTTAGCGAAGTCAATATATCTAACTTACCTCAGATGATAATCAACTGTCAAGCAGTAACCAATTTTCTCATCGACTTTAATAATGTACACAACATCATGGTTAACCTAAAACCTTTATGGTATTTATACATAAATGGATCATCAAGCGAGAAAGGCATGAGTGCCAACATAATGTTAAAAATCTTGGTTGCGATTAAGTTCTATTTCAAATCAATGAATAACAAATCCAAATATGATGCTATACTCATTAAATTAAGATTCATTTGAGGAATTGGAGCTTCACATATTGTAGCATACCAAAACTTACAATGAGTGGTAAGAAAAGTTTATTGGGACTACTAGGTTAGAGATGAGTCATTGCAAAAGTTGCCATTTAAGATGAAAATAGAAATTGGGTAATTAGCAGATACCTGTGGAAGAGAACCAACTTGTTGATTTGCTATCTAGGGCAAGCAGTCTTCTAGAACACTTAGTCATACTACTCACCCAACTGAGCATAGAAGAAGAAGAAGAAGAAGAGCTAATGCAAGTAGAATATAAACACTCACTGAGTTGGGTTGATTTGATTAAAAAGTATTGTTGAACTCAATTTTGGATAAGGTTAACATCACTTTTAGAATATATAATTAGGATGTCATAATCTCAAATAGGAATCTCCTAATTCAATGCTTAGGACACTATACCTATTGACCTAGGGAATCTTCCTTGGGTTTAATCTAACCTAATTAGCTTAGGTGGACTCAACCCAAAACTTTCAAATTTGGATTAAATCAAATCAAATCCAAATAAATAAAAATAAAATCAAATTAAGACAAAGAAAATAAATCCAAAGTTAAATTTAGTCAATCCATTTGACATAAGTTTGACTTAGGTGGGTCCCACCAAGTCAAAGGTCAACCCACCAAGAATTTGACCAAATTGAATCATTCCATATGTCTCAAATGATCAAATAAACATGCTTGATCACAAATCTAAAGAAAATTAAATTCATTTAAGCCTTAATTGGGATCATTAGACCACTTAGTATAAATAACCCTAAATAAGCCCTATTGGTTTCAAACCCAAATCACATTGAAATCAACTCAATTTGATTAATTAAAATCATTTCAAAATGGTAATCAAACACAATTCAACCCATCATTGGATCTAATTTGGTCCAATTGGTCATTTGACCCAAATGAAACCCAAATTTAATCCATTAAGCCCACTTTGGTTCAAATGGGTTCAAATTAAAATTTAATTGAAATTAAATGAAATCAATCACTCCAAATCATCTCACATGTGTGATCAAGCTTGATTGGAGTCAAACACAATCTAATTGAGTCAATCTGGTCATTTGAACCCAATTGGAATCAAACTTAACCCATTTAGGTTTAAATGGGTTAAAATGAGAAGAAATGAAATTCAAAATTAATTCAAAACTAAATGAATTAATCAAATCAAAACTCATTCAATCATCAATTTAAGATGATTAAACTCAAAAATAAAGAGAATTAAATTAAAACCAAACACTTTGAATCCAAATACTTAGATTGGATTCAACTTTCCAACTCAAGTCAAGATGGGTTCAAACTTGAGCTCAAATCCACATTAATAAATTTGAGGTGGGTAGCCATAGTCTAGGGACTATGATGATGATGCCATAAATCACCAAAAAAAAAAAGAATAGAATTAAAAAGAAGAAAATTTTGAAAATTTATAAGAAGAAGGCAAGTCTCACTTTCCCTCTTCCATATCCGCATCCCATCTCTTGACATCAAGAGACTGGATGGATTTCAATCAATTGAAGGCCACCAAGCCCTCAAGCCAAAAAAAAAAAAAGTTTTCTCTAAGGAAAGAAGCCAAGGGAAAAGAAAGAAGTAAAGAGAAGATAAGAAGTTTGGCCAAATCAAGGAAAAAAGTCAATTGCCTCCAAATCCTCACCCAATATGTACATAAGGCCAAGAAGATTGAATTCACCCCTTGACCAGCCTTGCCACCACTGGTGGCTGGATTACAGCAACCTAAAATCCCATAAATAAGGATCTCAGGAAACTATGGAAAGAGGGGAGGGAGAGCCAATCCCCTCCCCCCCTTCATTCCAAAATGTCCACCAAGGCAAGAGATGAAGGAGGTGGCCATTCCCCTGACCTCTCATAGCCGACACACTGGCGAATAGATGGAAACTGATCTCCATTCATGGTGAAATCTAAGGGATGATTTTATAATCAAATTGAAGGTGTCAACACATTCAAAGTGGTTGAGGCAACCTCAAGTGAATTGCCATCCAGACCCCTCATCGTTGGCGAGCCAAAAAATAATCAAGGCTGCCAAAAAAATTCAATTGGTGTTGGTCTAGGGAGCACTCCACGAGGAGGCAAGCTGTTAAACTTCACCCACATCTTCATCGAGTCAAAACAAAGCTAATGGAGTCAATCTCAATGCTGGTGATCACTGAAAATGAGGAATGCTCCACCACCAAGTCTTTAGACGTTCGATTTTGGTTCTTTTCAAAACAAATTTGATCCAAGGTGGATCAAACTGCATGGATGGGTTGCAAATCGATCACTAATCACTTTGCAATTAAAATCATGATGAAAATTGTGTGCAATTGCCAACAATTGGTTGAAAATGATGGACGATGTCCGCCTCTCACCGACGGATCATCGGATATAATCCTAATTCAATCCTTTTATTAAAAATGGATGAACATGATTTATTGGACGGCTCAATTTAATCCCTAAAAGAAACCACAAAATTGATCGGGACCATCCGATCTTAAATTGGACAATCGAGGATCATCTCACATGGCATAATTTTTGATGTGGATATGCGAGATCCATATGACCAAATGGCACTGTGCCACATGGTGCCAATGCCACGACGACTGCCACATTGGCCCGTAATTACAAAATGGCTATTCCCATTAAAAATTAATTAAAAATCACAAAATATTTAAAAATTTATAGAAAAATAAATATAAATCCAAAAAATGAAAACTTGGGCTCTATAGATTCATCTTGATGAGAGGAGTCCATTAAAAATAAAATACCAAATTAAATTTGGGTATTTTAGCTTTAATTTAAGTTTAATTATAAGTAATTAAACTTTAATTAATATCAAACCATTAATTTGATTCAAATGAAACTTTGGAAACTAAAATTGATGTTCAAATACACCCTAGAAAATGTTTCATGAATTATTGCTTTATAATTCATGAGATATGACATTTTAAATCCTAAACCTTAATTTTAATTAAATAAATTAATATAAAATGAAATAATTAATGAAAATGGATTAAATAACCTTGAATCAACTTAATGAATTCTACTGAGCATTAAAACACTAATGAAACTCATCCAAACTTAACAAATCTTAAAATTAATTAATTAAGTGATTAATTGAATTAAATAATTCAAATAATTAACCAGGACTTAATTAAATCTCAATAAGTCAACCAAATGTCCAAAAATTATGAATAAACCTTATTTGGAAACATCTTTCAGAGAGGAATCAATGAAAATTAAAAACCCCAAATGGTTTGCACTAAATTAGGCTTAATTTAAGTTCTAATTTAAACTTTAATTACACATTAATTATGAATCTAGTCATGATGAAACTTTGGAAACATGAAATTGGCATGAAACTTTAAAAAAATTTTAAATATAATTGAACTTTGGATTGGGAGTTGTTGATTTTCCAAATCTTAGGTCAATATTAATCAAGTAATGAATAAAGAAAATTCATAAATCCATTAAATCATGAAATAACTTATATTAATCTTCATTGACAATAGATAGTTTCCAAGGAACTTAATCAATTACCCACTAAATGGTACTAAGAATAATTAAACCTTGAGTTATTTGGATTAATACAAACTTAATGAACCCTTATATCTATAATCAAATTAACCTAAAAATGAATTTGAATCTTAACCTAAGTGCCTTACGTTAATATAAACCAGAATAAAATAATTCAAAACACCTAGTCAACCAAAATCAAATGAAATAATTGAAATAAATTAAATGAAAAAACCAAATCCAAATAAATGAAAGTTAAATCAAATCAAAAGAAATGAAATGAAAAAAAATCAAATTTTTGAAGAAAATAATCAATCCAAATTCAAATAAACTAAATGAAATCAGAAGGATTAATTAAGATACTTAAGGATCTTAGTTAGACCTTTGGGATGGATCTTCATCTTAGAATGAAGATTTCATTTCATTAGGAGTTGGGATATAGAATAGGATATATTCCATCCAAAAATGGGATCCATTCTACTCTGTGCTCTTGAAAACTTAAATTTCACTTTAACTAAATAAAGTGGAAATGAAATGAATATAAATTACTAAGCCATTTGAATTGAAACCATCCAAAGGTAAAATTCAAACAAACTCAAACTACAAATTGAAACTTAAACTAAAGAGGCCTAACAAAGTCTATACAAGCCTATTTACTTCACATACTAGATCATTAGGTCATGGACCCTAAACTTAGGTTAGGCCATTCTGTGATTCTTTAATGATTTCTTGTGATGTGTTATGATATGATGTGCTTCACATGTCTTTGTGGAGTACTATTTTAAACTACATATCTAGGATTGTTTGCCCGATAGAAGGATGATAGGATGCTCTTTTTAGATCTAACATTGTCTTATGTAGGGGCTATGCTAGAAAGGACTACTATCATAAATAAAAATTAAAAATGTTATTTTCTTACAAGCATGCTTAAGTCCTTAAGCATAGCCCATAGGACAAGTGGGCTTGGCAAGCAGCTAATGCTAAGATGATATATTTGTGAAATATAACTTCTTCATGATGTTCATATTTTATAGGGAATAGAATTAATTTTGAAATCAAAATATAAATATAAGCTTAAAATTAGGTTAGGATCTATGGGGTCTAGGATTAACAGAAGCTAACCCTACCAAAAGATAGGTGCAGTGGTCCCTTGTGAAGTCCAATGGATGTCCCTAAAGAAGGAGACTATCTTGAAAAGAACACCCATAGATCTAGACTTGTAGTTCTAGGTCGGGTTGTATGAAGGAAGAGCTTGCCTATTTGCCTTTTCTTTGGATTGTACAAGGGTCCCCGGCAACATTGGCCTCTTTTATAAGTTTAAACTGGCTTGATTTATTTTGGGTGCATAATAGAATCAACTTGCTTTTATAGGTTTATTTCTGTGTTGTGCTTTCTTGTGATGAATGCCTGTTTGTAGGCTCATAGAAAAAAAATTAAATTTATACCCAACTTAAATCTAAATAATTGAAATAAAAAAAATAGAACTCAAAACTTCATTTAAATTAAAGCCTTAGGTAAAACATAAAACTAATTAGAAACCAATTAGGTTTTGAAACCATTAAATCATATTATTCTAAATCCTTGAATTGGGCAACTTCTCTCATTGCACATATAGGGGAATTTGACCTATGAGGATGACCACCTTCTTGGGGAAGCCTACCTTCTATTATTAATTTGGCCTATAACCATTTCTAATTGCATGACATTAGGCATAAAAATGCAAACCCAAGTCCTTAATTAAATCTTGAATCAAAACATTTAAAATTCTAAAAAAGGTGCATTAGTTAGATGCATTTCATTCCCTACATGATTCCAAGGATTTGGGAGTGAGTCTAGGGTCATAAATTCATTTATTAAAAATGCAACAACCCAACTATCTTGCATTAATAAGACTTAGCATCATGAATTTAAAATGCGCTTAGGTGGTGTTAGCTAGAATCCCTCTCTAGGTAGGTTGTAAGTCCAGAAGAGTCAAGGATAGGATAGTTCCCACAAGTGAGAGAAATAGCCAATAGTTCTTAGATGAAATTAGATTAAGCATCTGACGTGTGTTAGAAGCACCTGTAGATTAGGTTTTGAAGCATCCTTTTCAGGAATAAGTCTTCAACCCTAGGTTTTTCTGCAGTCTTGTGCTACTAGAATCTAAGACCTAGATTTCTAAGTATATGTCAACTCAAAATCTAAATTAAATTTCAAAATTTTAAGCCCAATTTTCAGGATAGTTGAATTGATTACTAGGCATCCCAGTATCAATAGGCATTTCATACTTCATCTTGTTTGGTCTCCAAATAACTCTCTCCAATTTGAATCAATCCCAATTGAAAATTATAAAAGCAATCCTTTGAAAACCAACTTTGAAATCCTTAGAAATAATAACTCATTTTTTAATCAAGAGTATTTTAGGAAGAGACCCTTCTTAAGATGTAATTAACTATAGGGGCTTGCCTCTATAGAGAACCATGAACTAAGTTTAAATTAAACCCTATTCTACTCTTCCATGTAGTTTAAGAAAAATATTTTGGTACACGAAAGATCCATTAGCCTTAGGAGTCTTTTATTAAATGATTGAATCCATTAAGGAAAACATGTTTATATTTTGAGATAATAAGTTTATTTTTTAATATCATATTTGATCATCCAAAAAATTATTATTAAAATTATATGTGGTGTCATAAATGTTTCCCCATAGGTACTCATAGAATGGGGAGGATGAAGAGGGTACCAATGACTCAAATAGATTTAGGATAAGGGTCACCCAATACATATAATTGGAGGTGAGTTATTTGAAAGATTAGCAACTTCATAAAACCATAAATGTGTATGGGAAGCTAAAAAAATGGGTCCTTACGAAGTACACTTGGGAAAATGTGGTAGCCATTCAAGAAGAAGAGCCACTCGCTTGAAGAATCTTAAGGCAAGGATAGCATTGGTGAATGGGAGAAGAGAATTCTAAAGCAATAGAAGATACACTCAACATGCTTGAAAAGTTGAGGCTCATAGTATTATTGAGGTAAAAAAAAGAACAAATGGTAAGGTACTATAATCTCCATGTGGAAGATAAGCATTTCAAGTGTGGTGACTTAGGGTTGAAGAAAGTTGATGCAGCAACTCGGAAAAACACCTTAAGTAATCACCAATATATGTATGGTCCATACATTACCAAGAAGTAAGCTAGAACCAACACATACAAATTATTGACCAATGAAGTATAAGACATACCCCATACCTGGAATGCTAGGGATCTTAAAAAATTTTAACCCTAAAGCGAGTGGTCTCTTTTATATTCTATATTTTTCTATTATCATTTTTATTATTATGAAGTTATGTTCTACAAAATTTGTATCCCTTCACACTCAGATGATTACCTTATCAAATGAAGATAAAAGACTAAGAATAATATAAGGAGAGAAGACCTATATGACAACTTAAGGTATTCGACATGCCACTTTTGGCCGAAGAAAAGGGCTTCACTAGCCATGCAACGAAGGCCCTCAGTGAGAAATCTATAAACTCAATGCCCTATTTCTAGCCTAAGAATATTGCATTTAAGCAGGAAACCCATGAATTAAAATTATTAACACTTTCCAAAATTTTATATATCAAAAAATGAAAGATTGACACCCCAAGAGTTTGGTGACTATTGACCAAAAAATTAACTCTCCATAGTTGTCAATAAAAAAACCAACACTCCATGAAATTGGTGACTCCAATATAAGACCAACAACTCGATAAGCTAGTGAATATTAACTAAAAGCCTAACTCTTTGTTATTGGAAATCAAAAAAGACCAACACTCCATGTAGTTGGTGACTCATGTGTAAGACTGATACCTCGAGAGGTCGATGACTATCTACTAAAAGACCAACCCTCCATAATTGGTAATCAAGAAAGATCAACACTCCATTGAATGGAAACTCATGTGTAACACCAACACCTTGACATATCAATGACTATTAACAAAAAATACTAACTCTCTATAATTGTAATTCAAAATATCCAACCTTCTAAATGGTTGATGGCTAATATGTAAGACCGACTCTATGAGCGGTTAGCGACTATTAACTAAAAGACCAACTCTTCATAGTTGACAATCAAAAATGACCAACACTCTATGCGTTATCAACTCATGTGTAAGACCAACACCCTGGAAAGTCAGTGACTATTAACTGAAAAACTAACTCATCATAATTAGCAAAATGAAAATCGACCCCCATGGTTGATGATAAAATATCATCAAAGTTGTCATGATTTGTAACTATGAAGGGGCAACTTCTTGCAATCAATAATCAAGCACATCCTAAAGTTGACATTCATAATCTCCTTACATCTCAAACAAAGCATTCATGAAATAATGAGAATAATGTAAACAATGAAAATAAATTTTTACCAAGGAAACCCCACGAGTCTTCACAAAAATACAACTCTCACATTTAGTCAAGTAAAAACATTTATAATATCATATATACTAAACAAAGAAAATAAAATGATTATTTTATTCATAAATAAAATTTTTTATAGAAGTACAAATAAGAGATACATATTATCTCTTAACTCACCAAAATAAAACAATAAGAAGATAGTCAATTTGTGTTGCTTCCTCATCATCCTGATCATAATCTAAAAGAGTAGGTATGTTAGAGAAATCTAAAAATTTGGCATCTAACTAACCATGATTTACTAACTTGGTAATAATAAAGCTAGTGCCTACATTGAATTTTGGTGCAATAAGTCCCAATACTCATCAGAATCAAGGAAACCTGGGAACTCACACTTCCTTTTATTGAAACTTCACCATCCGATGAGAAAGATCCTCTTCTAATTCTTTTTTCCCCCTTAGCATGGTGAGTTAGCTTTAGAACCTCCCTATTCTTCTCCTCCTCCTAACAAATAACCTCTACTTAAAAGCTCAAAGAATTAGACTTTGAAGAATTGGAGCTTGTCATTTATAGTCTTTAATTCAGCCCTCACCATAGAAAATGCCTTCCTTAAGATAAAGAACTTCCTATATATCTCTTTAGTTGACTAACATAATGTTGTGTTTAAAATTATAATATGAGGGACACCACACATATCTTAGGGGCTACTTATTTAAATGATTGAATACGAAATCAACAAATGATATACTATCTCAAAAGGTAGATATATCACCTCGTAAAGGACTCAATCACCCAATAAAGACTTCTAAGACTAATGGGTCTATGTGTGTTAGAGATTCTTCCTATGCTTTACATGGATAAAGTAAGGGTTTATTTATAAGTTTGGTTTTAAGTTCCCTATAGGAGCAAGCCCCTATAATTAAATACATCTTACATGATGTGCATTTCCTAAAAAAACATTCAATTAAAGTAATTGGCTAACATTACTATGGATTTTATAGCTTGATATCAAAGGTTTAGTTAATTTAAAAATCAAGTGGGAGGAATTAATTAGAATGAGTTCTTAGTAAAATTAAAATAGAGATAAGTAGGAAGTGCTCATGATACTAGGAAGCCTAAGAGGCACTTCAATCTATCTTATTGTCAGGCTTTATGTTTTTGAATTAAAGAATTATAATCCTTTGAGTTGATAGTTTTATTAGAAAGAGGACTTATATTCTAATAACATAAGACTATAAAAATTTCTAACATATGAGAATTTATGCCCATAGCAAAGGAGAATCAGGCCACCTCTAAATCTATATCTAAATTTTTTTAGCACAAGATAGGTGCTTGACTTAATTCTACTCAAGGAAAATTAGGATGTGTCTGTTTGCTTCACTATAGATAGTTAGCATATCCCAACTCTTTTGGACTTACAACTACCTAGAGTGGATGTCAGCTAACATTTTCTACGAGTTAAAACCATGTGGCTAAGTCTTATAAATGCAAGATAGTTAAACTTTTATTTATTAAAAAGAGTTTTAGATCCTAAATTCACTCCTTAAGAGCTAGATCATGATTGGTATGAAAGTATTTCCTAGAAAAATGCAATAAAATTACATATTTTATTTATTTGTGACTAATTATTTTGAATCAAACTTGGGTGGATAGATATGCTTATTTGCATGATGAAATAGAATTATGGGTCAATCCATGTGAAGAGTGTTCTTCACTCAAGGAGTTACTATCAATGGTCTTGCACTCCCATTATCATGCAATAATTGAAGATCCCTTATATTCAAAAGAAGAAGAAAAGATGCATGCACGATGTTATCCACATTCATCACAAACTTATGTTATATAAACTAATTTTATTGATTAATTTATATGACTTTATTGTGAGATTATGAGTTATATTGATTCTAAGTTTAAAGTTATTTATTTAAATTGGTCCTAAAGAGCCTTACAAAATTTGGGCACAATAATAATCATCATACTTTAAAAAACCTAAGAAAAAGTATGTTTTCTTTAATGCATAATCAAAATATTCACACCAAATATTCAATCAAATTAAAAAAAATAATGAAAGGTCAATGGAGCCAGGTTTTGCTATACATCCTTGAAAAAGAAAAATATGGGTTGCTGAGCTCAACCTTTATACAACCCAGAATAAAATCACATTAATGAATTTAAAATAAGCCATGGGGTCTTCACCTTCACTTGTCTCATAAATATTAGATCCTCTAGGCATCACAGGGCCTCCAAGGTCTATACTTTCTAGTGTCTACTTATCCTAAACCTCATAGATCTAATCCTAATACTAATATAAAAATTATATTTAAAATTTTTAAATGAAATCCTAAATAAACCTGTATAATAAAGGTTAGCAATAACACACAAACACACCAAGCAGTTATGTAAAGCCCACCTATCCTAATGGACTCTAAAGGGACAAGTAGCTCTTACAAGACTAGCACACAGCCCTCTAAAGAAAATGTCATTAGTCTAATAAATAATGCCCCACCATCTAAACAATCACACAAATAATCTAAATATCTAGTCTAAAATATTACACCATGAAATAATAAAAATCAATCATCACAACAAAACATAAGTCTAACCCAAGATTAGAATCAATGACATATCAATCTAATGTGTGTGCAAAGGTTAGTGTAGTAAGTTGGAGCTAGGCTTTAATGTTTGAATTACGAGTTGAAAGCACAATTTAATTTATTACCATTGGGTGATTTTAATCTAAGTAATTAATAATTTAATGTAGATTTTGGATTAATATATTTTTAGTGTTTAAGCTATTATTATATGCTATAAAGAATGAAGAACTTAATGATTCATATTATAATGGAAACCACTATGCTCATGTCGTATCTTAGAGGATTAAACCCTTAGCATGAATATTATCTTGACTTGATGTACACCTCCTAAAGGGCTAATTATACATAAACAATGGCTTTTGGTATATGAATTTCTCTAATACTTTATTCTTTAAATAATGAACATGGTGAGTGATGCATGTTTCTATCTTAAAGTGAACATATTTATGTTATGATTTAAACTTACATTTAGTGATTAGTGAATAGTATACATACATAGAGTTCTATCCATTTGGTGATTCATAATGGATAGGTACGTAATTAAACTAGGTGGGTGAGGTTATAAAATTTTTTTGGGCTAACTTAATATCCAAGCACCCTCAGGTGCCCAACCTACATACCTTATGCTTTTGAATATGCTTATGTTATGAATCTATGCTTCTTGAATGGACATTCATCTCAAATAAATGGTATACTAATCATTGGTATGTTTCTTTATTAAATAAGGGGGATGGATGAGGTTATGAAACCTCTTTTAGGCTAACTTAATAACCTGTGCATGCCTGAGTGTACAACCTATATACCTTATGTTTAAGTTATGAATCTATGCTTCTTGAATGGACAATTATCCCAAATGAATTATGCACTAATCAAAGGTATGTGGCTTTGTTAACTAAGAGGAATGAGATTATAAAACCTTCGTTGGGCTAACTAAATACCCCCCCCCACCCACCCTAGGTGTCCAACATATATACCCTAGATTTGTACCAAGCACATGATTTTATATCAATATAACATGTGTAATAACCTACTTAGATGTATGACATGAAAAATGATACCTATTATATTACTTTTCTAAAAATTAAAGATTAGAATTATGAATTCTAACTTCATTAAGGTTTATAACTACTTGCATAAGATGATACACACTAACTTAAATCTTTTAAGAGGAAGTCACATCCAATAAGTTTATCTCATATGTTCATTACACCCAAAAAGAGGCATACATATTCATGATTCAATTCTTGCTTAATGCACGTATTACTTAACATATTAGATTAAAGATTAATTAAAGTAGATTTAAGGTGAAATAATTAAGCTAAATGGGTTTAGATTGAATTTAATTTTCCTGATGTTATTCTCTATTGATTAATAAATTTTAAACTACATTTTCTATTTTTATGAATTTCTTAATTTATTAATTATTAAATATCATAATTATGCCAATTAATCCTTAAAATGTAAATATTTATTAAAGGTAAGCCCAAAAATTATGAAAAAAATATAAATATGTGTGAGGATAGAAATAAATAAATAACAAAATTAATAAGTCATTTGGGCTTACATAAAGTGATTAATTACATTAATTTAAATTTTACTAATTAGGTGGTTACATTCAAAATATCTCAAACTAATTGAGGATTTTGATTTCTTTCTCTAATTATCACTTAAATGAACCCATAGATAGTTCATTCAAAATTTCTTTTAGATCATAGATAATTAATTATGAATTTCTTTAGTTATAAGTCATTTAATTAAATCAATTAATTAAATGTTTCAAATTAATTATAATTAATGGGTTGAAAATTTTTCTAAGGTCTTTTGGAAGTCAATCATTGATGATTGAACATCAATGAACCACTTAATTAATTTTATAATGTTTATAAATTAATTAATAAAGCTAATTAATAACTTAGACTTAAAAAAATCATATCTTTTAATTAATCAACCAAATTGACTTGAAATAATTATGGGAGTTGGGGAATATCATCAAAAATGTTCCCAAAAGTTTCAAGTTATTTAAAGGTGTAATTAAGAGTTAATTTTATTAAGATGCTTTTCATTCAAGCCCAAATTACTCTTAATCAAGTGGGAAAAAATTAGGTCTTTTATTTTTCTTAAATTCCTCTTTCTCTAAGCTTTACATAAAGTATTTATTTATATTTTAAAGATTTATTATAATTAGTTGTGATTTGTATAGGTTTAGTTCAATTTGAAGTGAATTGATTTTTAGCTCAATTTGACTCTTTAAGTCAAATTGGGTTAGGTTAGGCCAAAAAGGTAAAGGTTGTTTCAACCCAATTTGGATTGAATCAAGGTTTAGTTCAATTTAACCCTCTAGGTAAAATTGGGTCAAATGAGTCAAGTGGGTCAATTGGCCAAATTGGGTTTAGATTAGGCTTTAATTTTATTTTTTTTCAGGTTAGGAATGATTTAGGCAAGGCTAGTTTCAAGTGGTTTAGATCAATTTAGAGCTTGCCCTTTTAGGCTCAAATAGGTAACTTGGGTCAATTTGAAAATGGTCAAATTAGATGTGATTTGAATATGAGTGGTGTTTTACATGACATTAGATTGATTGACCATGATCAAATTAGATTTGGTCAAGGTTTATGTCAAAATTCTTTGAATATGCCAGATGAGACTACTTGGGTCGAGTGCACCAATTAGGCCATTTGGCCAATTATGCTTAACTTGTGTTTGGTTAGATGTGTTTGAAGTCAACAAAGACTTTATGATTGAATGGGTTTGATATATTAAGATTTGTGTTAGTTTTGGCTAAGTAAGGTCCCCTAAGTCCAGTCAATGTTTGATCCTCGGGTTGAGCTTTATGAGTCTTCTAGGTTTAGGTTTATTATCTATGGGGAAAATTTATGATGAGCATAGAATTTAGGATTTTCTTATTTGGATGATCAAATTTATCATTAAGGAATAAACATATTATCTCGAAAGATAAATATGTTATCTTATAATGGATTCGATCATTTAATAAAAGACTCTTAAATCTATTATATCTTTCGTGTACCAGAGAGTTTTCCCCTAAACTACATGGGAAGTAAAACAAGGTTTATTTTAAACTAGGGTCATTATTTCTTATAAGGGAAAGTCCCTATAGTTAATTACATCTTAGGAAGAAGGTTTCTTCTTAAGAATAAACTTGATTAAATAAATAAGTTATTATTTAAGAGGATTTAAGTTGGTTTTCAAAGGAATGAACATTTGGAATTCTTATTGGGAATAATCTAAAGTGGAAAGATTTATTTTAGGAAGCCAAATGCGATGAAGTACAAAGTGCCTATTGATATTGGGATGCCCAGTAGGCATTTCAACTATCCTACCATTGGGCTTTAAATTTTAGAATTAAATTTAGATTTTGAGTTAATATTTTCTTAGAAGTCTACGGCTTAGATTCTAGTAGCACATGATTGCAGAAATGCCTATGGTTGAAGACTTACTTCAAAGAGGATGCTTTAGAACCTAAGTCTATAAATGCTTTTAACACAAGTCAAATGCTCGGCCTAATCTCATTTTGGGAATTATCAACCATTCATCTCACTTGAGGGATTAAACTTATCTATGACCATTCAAGACTTACAATTCCCCTGGAGGGTCTGCCAACTAACACCACCTAAGTGTATTTTAAATTCATGATGCTAGGTCTTATGTATGCAAGATGGTCAGGCTCTTGTCTTCTTTTAGGAAAAGAAAATCTAAGAATCCTAGACTCACACCCTAATCCCTAAGATCATGTAGGGTATTAAAATGTTCTTAATTACTGTACATTTTGATAATCATTTTAAGCTATGGGTATGTAATTTATTCCTACATGGTATGTAGTAAGAAGAAAGTCAAGGGCTAATCAACAATGGAAGGTGAACTTCCCCAAGAAGGTGGTCATCATAGGTCAAATGCCCCTCATGTACAATGGGTGAGTGCCTAATTCAAGATTTGAGAGCAATATGATTACATAATTTTCACCCATGGCTGAGAGCTTGTGTTGAAGATTACTTTGGGAAGTTTGAAGGTTTGGTGGACAAACACCCTTGGTCAAAAGCTTGGTAGTTATTCTCAAGTTTTCAAAGTGCTTAACTCTTCATCTTGCTTCAATTTTCTTCTTGGTCAAAATCTATGAATAAGGTATGCATGAAAAACATTTGATGGAAAAATTTATGAAACCACATAATATTTTGGAATTTCTTATTTGGATGATCAAATGCATCATTAAGGAATAAATATATTATCTCAAAGAAAAACATGTTATCCTATAATATATTCAATCATTTAATAAAAGACTCCTAAGACTAAATGGTCTTTCATATACTAGAGAGTTTTCCCCTGAACTATATCAGAAGGACAGCAGGATTTCTTTTAAATTGGGTTCATGGTTCCCTATAAGGGCAAGCCACTATAGTAATTACATCTTAGGAAGAATGACCTTTTCTTAAGAATAGTCTCAATTAAAGAAATAAGTTATTATTTATAAGGGGTTCTAAGTTGGTTTTAAAGTAATGACATTTGGAATTCCAATTGGGAATGATACAAAATGGGAATATTTATTTTAGGAAGCCAAACTAGATGAAGTATGAAATGCCTGTTGATATTGGGATGCCTAGTAGGTATTTCAACTATCCTATCATTTGGCTTTAAATTTTGAAATTTAATTTAGATTTTGAGTTAACATTTTTTATGAAGTCTAGGGCTTAGATTCTAGTAACACAAGACCACAGAAATGCCTAGAGTTGAAGACTTACTCCAAGGAGGATGCTTCAAAACCTAAGTCTATAAATGCTTCTAACAAAAGTCAAATGCTTGACCTAATCTCATTTAGGGAATTATCAACCATTCCTCTCAATTAAGTGAACAAACCTATCCTTTACTCTTCTAGACCTACAATTCACTTGGATGGACAGCTAACTGACACCGTCTAAGGGCATTTAAAATTCATTACGACTAGTCTTATGTATGCAAGATTGCTAGGCTCATTTCTTTTTTTAGAAAGAAATCTTAAAATCTTAGACTAGCTCCCTAATCCCTAAGATCTTGTAGGACATGAAAATATTCCTAACTAATGTACATTTGTCATCTTTTATATGTTTTGATTTGATAATCATTTTAGGCCATGGGAATGCAATTTATGCCTACATGGTATGTAATTAGAAGAAAGTCATGGGACAAATCAATAATGGAATGCAGACTTCCCAAGAAGGCAGTCATCCTCATAGGTCATTTTATGTGCAATGGGTGAAGTGCTTAATTTAAGTGTTGAGAGTAATATGATTGCATGATTTTTTAGAATTAATTATTTCTAAATGATTTTAATTTATTCCCTAAGGCTTTAGTTTAAGTGAAATTTTGAGTTTCTTTTTTTTGTATTTAAGTTATTTAGATTTAAGCTAGGTAGGAAATTTAATTTTCCCTAAGAGCCTACGTCAAGGCATTCATCATTGAAAGAATAACACAAAAGAAAGCTAAAAGAGTAAGTTAATTCTATTATGCACCCAAAATAAATCAAGCCAATTTAATTTAAGGAAATGCCAATGCAATCAGGTATCACTGCACACCCTAGAAGAAAGGAAAATGGGCAATCAAGCTCTGCCCTTATGCAGCCCGTCCTAGAACTATAGTTTAGATGTATTGATCTTCTTTCCAAGTTTATCTCCTTCTTCAAGGACCTCCATTAGGCTACATAGGGGACCTCTGCTCCATCTCCTAGTAAAGTCAACTCTTTCTAATCCTAGACCCATAGATCCTAACCTAATTCTAAGCATAAATTTATAATTTTAAATTCAAAAATAAATCTTAAGCCCTATAAAATAGATGTCAAGAAAATATAAATAGCACATAATAGTCATATTTTACAAACATACGAGCTTAGCATTAGTTGCTTATCAAGCCCACCTGTCCTATTGAGCTATGTTAAGGGACTATTCAACACTTGCAAGTAAACATCAATTTTATAATTTATTTATGATAATAGTCCCTTTTAGCACAACCCTCTATAGAAGATAATGTTAATTCTAAAAATAATGTCCTACCATCCAGACTAATGGAAAACAATCCTAGCCATGCAATCTAAAATAAAACACCAAAAAATAATAAAAATAATCATCACACAAAACATCATAGAATATTACAGAAATTCATAGAATGACTTAACCAAAGCCTATAGTCGGTGACCTATTATTCTGGTGTGTGAAGAAAAGGGGTTTATATGGTAAGACATTACTAGGCTTTTAGGTTTCAGTTTCAAATTTGTATTTGAGTATTTATTTATTTACTTTTGGATGGTTTCAATTCAAATAATTTATTGATTTATTAATTCTTCTTTTCATTTTAGATTCATTTTATTTTATTAAAGTGAAATTTAAATTTCAAGATTGAAGAATAAAATAAGTTCCACTTTGGTGTAAAACATATTCTATTTAGCATCCTAAATCCTAATATGATGAAATCTTTATTCTAAGGTAAAGATTCATCTTAAAAATCTAATGAAAATTCTAAGTATTTTAATTAATCCTTTCTTTAAACTAGATTAGTTTACATCATTTTTTAAAATTTATTTATTCTTTTGCACTTAATGTTTTGTGTTTTGATTTCGTTAAGGTATATTTCTTTAATAATATTATTATTATTGTAATTCAATTTGAATTAATTTTCACTTGAATTTTTATTTATTTATGATTTAATTTAGTTTTTTTTTAACTTTAATTCATTCATTATTATGATTTTAATTTCATTTAATTCCTTTGACTTAATATTATGTTATTGACATTTAATATTTTATCATTTATTTTATATTCAATATTTTCTTAATTTGATTCATTATTCCTTTATTTTAAATGTTTGCTTTATTGATTATGATGATTTATATCATTCCAATTTAAATTCTATTAGTTAGATTTACTTTTTTTTGTACATTATATCTATCCTACTTTTATAATTTAGATTCACTGGGTTTAATGTTCATGTTCTTTGAATTCATTTTTTGTTTAATATTCATTTTTGTTAAACTCATTTCATTTATTTGATTTAAGTTAAATTCATTTATTATGTTAATATTTACATTTAATTTTATGTTTATGTGGCTTTTAAGTTTTCAATCATGTTTAGATTGTTACTTTATTATGTGATTTAGAATGAATCAATTGTCCTTAAATTATTATTTCCTCTATTGACTTAAGTTAGTACATGATGTTTATATTACCATTTATTTATTATGAATTCAAATAAAAGAATCTAATTATTTCCAATTACCTTTAACTAAAATGATAATTTTATTATTTTTAGAAAAAATTTCCTTTCATCCTTTGTTTTAATATATATTTATCTTGATTATGACTTAAGGAATTTAGGAAGGATTCTCCTCTTATGCTAATTTATTCATTCCCTTTTAAGTTTAATTATTGCTTAAGTCTATTGAATCAATTTCTTTTTAAGTACTTAGCTTTCTAAATTTCCAATTATATAACTTATGCATTTCATTATGTTCATTTCAAATTTAATTTGAATTAAGATAAATTATATTAACCTACATTTAGGTTAACCATTGATTCATTTCTTAGATTGAATTGATTGCATACTAAAAATTCATTAGTTTACATCATTACTAAAAATTTCTTTGATTCATTTCTTATGGATTAAATTTGGGTTAAGTTTTAATCTATTTAGGTCAAGTGGCCATTTGTTACTCAATTAAGTTATGTTCACACTCTAATAATGTTTAATCACATTTGTGAAATAATTTTGAGTGATTAATTTCATTTAATTTTATTTTTATTTCAATTCAAATCCATTTGACCCAAATTGGGTTTAATGGGTTAAGTTTGGGTTCATTTGGGTCAATGACCAAATTGGCCAAATTTGACCCAATGATGGGCTATTTTATGTTTAATAATCATTTTAAAATGATTTTGTACAATTGATTTGGGTTGATTTGAGTTTGATTTAGGTTTGAACCCAATAAGACTCATTTAGGTACAAGGACCTAATTTGCCTAATTGAACCCAATAAGACTTATATTCTTTTAAATTCATGTTTAAATATGTTCATATCATTGTCCAAACCATTTAGAATTAATTTATTTGGTCAAATTTTGGTGGGTTGACGTTTGAATTAGTGAGACTCACATTATTCAAACTCATATCAAAAGGTTAACCAATTTTTTATCTTTGGTTTGGATTTGGATTTATTTAATTTCATGTCATGGTTTCATTCTTTTAATTTCATTTGATTTGGGTTAGTTTGGGTTTAATTTGAATTTCCATAGGTTTATATGTTTTCAGCTTAATTAAGGTAATTAGGTTTATTTCTCTAATTAAACCTTAATCTAAGCTTAATTAATTTCAAATATGTAGTGGTGTATGTTTATGTTGGAGATTTGGGTTGAATCTAACTAAACCCATTAAGTTAGATCAATCCAAAGAGGATACTCTAGGTCACTAAGTGCAGTGTCCTAGGTGCTTAATTAGAGGACTTCTAATTTAAGATTAGGAGTCCTAATTATTGTCTTTAGATGTGTTATTAACCTCATCCAAAAAAAAGGTCAACAAATAAACCCCAATATGTGTAGTGGCTCGATCAAAAATATACTGCAGATATTGACATTGACCGAATTAGTCAACACTGCAAGCATTAGTTTGAGGGAGTTTAATTTTACATATTTATTTTGATCTCAAATTATGTTTTAGATTTGATTGTGAAAGATAAGCATAAATATGCCTAAGTTCATTTAGAATGATTCATTCTTAGGAACTTAAATTTACTAAATCCAAAGAAGATAAATGTGTTATTAGGAGTAGTACTCAAAAGAAGTTCTAATCCCAACATAATGATGATAGTAAGAAGAGATGCCTTCAAGGGACATACTCTCATTTTGACTTTAATAAAGTTGAATTTAGTAGGTTTTCAATGGCTAACTTAAGAAGAAGGTGTAGGGAATCAAATCTTCTTAAGTAAGCTAGACAAGGGGATAGCTTTAATGACTAACCAACCAAAGAAAGGGATCTATAGGTAGATCCTAAAAAGTTCTTCTTTTAGACAAGATGCCTACTATGGAACTTTATCTCATCTAATTTACTATTAAGAAGAAGCCTTCAATGGTTTTATGTATTCTTGAACAATTATAATGAGGAAGTGGGGTCTTATTGACTATTCCTAAACCTGAGGTTTTTGGCTTTTAGGAAAGGGGTCTTCATGACTTGTTCCTAACCTAGGTAGCTTATAGGGATGGGGTCCATTTATACATTTCTTTCATTTGAAACTAGAATAGGGGATATAATGTCTAAATCCTAATCTAGTAAAATTTAGCTAATAGGAAGGGGCTTTCAATAACTTAATCCCAACTTTAGTAGCTTAAATGAGAGAAAGGTGTCTTAGTGACTTAATCCAATTCTACAAATTTTTGATGAATCAAGTAAGGGTCTTAGTGACTTAATCCAATTCCACAAATTTTTGACTAATAGAGTAGGGGTCTTAGTGACTTTATCCTAATCTAGATAGTCTATATGATAAAGAAAGGTCATCTTGGTGGCTTAATCCAACTTAGATAGCTAAGAAAGAGGAAAGGGGTCTTAATGACTTGTTCTATTCCTCAATAGTTTTGGCTAATAGAAGAGGGGTCTTCATGACTTAATCCTAATCTAAATAGCCAATTTTATAAGGAAGGTGTATTCAATGACATTATCCTAACCTAAGAATAATAGAGATGGTGCTACTTAGCTATAGCACCCAAGAGCTTGGGGGCTGGGTGGTGGGGGTCGGTGTGAATTGGGCTTTTTAAAAAAATCAAAAAAATTAATTTTATCTTTTGTAGAGGACTTAAATATTTAATAATAATACTTTAGTTAAATGAAGCAATAGAAAAAGTAATGATAGAAAAGTAAAGAAAGAGAGCACAAAGACTTTTAGTTTGGCCAAACCCCAAAAACTAGCCTACATCCACGCCTAGCCACCTAGGCTAGGAATTTACTAAACCAAAATTGAGATTACAACAAATCTCTCATACTCTCCATCATAGGCAAGTACAACCCAACAAGTACTTTCCTTAACGGTCAAGTACAACCCAACATGAACTCTCCTTAAGGGGCAAGTACAACCAAACAAGAAATCAAGATAAAGCAATGAGAAAAATACAATTTAACTCTCAATTTTAAAATGTTTTTGAACTTACAACCCAATCTATACTAATATTAAGGCAATTGAATATTAATGAAAAAGAGAGCTCACTTTAATTTTAAATGAAATTAAAATAAGATCATCAATCAAATATTTAATGCAATTAAGTAACTTAATGTTGCTTGAATGATCTTTAAAAAGATTGAAATAATTTTCTTGAATGAATTTGAAATTCAAACTAAAATGCAATCACTAAAAACTTTACTTTGAATTCTTCTGCACACAAGCTAACTTTTATTTAAATGATAAATGTTTGTGCAATTGGAACAACTCAACAATCACTTTAATAAGAATTTAAATTATATCACATGAAAGCTATCACATAATATATGCATAAACCAATTCAATACAAGTAATCAATAAGCACAAAATAATTTATGCAAGATGTGGTGTGGTCAGCTAAATGGAGAAAGAGATGAAATAAGATGTCAAGCACAATCAAATTTTACCAACCTATATGAAACTTTAAGCAAAGGGGTAAACAATGGATATTCAAATGATTAAGCACTTAAGAAATTAATAACCTTTAAAAGAGACTTAGCCAAATAGGAAACAAAAGGAATATTTAATGATTAAGCTCAAAATAAATTGATTTCCTTATGTTAGCTTTAGGCCAAACAAGGAATCAAAAGATTATCAAGTAGTTAAGAAAGAGAAAAACCCCAAAAGTAAAGAAAGAGAGCACAAAGACTTTTACGTGGTTCGGCCAAACTCCAAAAACTAGCCTACGTCCACGCCTAGCCATCTAGGATAGGAATTTACTAAACCAAAGTTGAGATTACAATAAATCTCTCATACTCTCCTTCACAGGCAAGCACATACTTTCCTTGATGGGCAAGTACAACCCAACATGAACTCTCCTTAATGGGCAACTACAACCAAACAAGAAATC
Organism: Cymbidium sinense; assembly: GCA_021442155.1. Taxonomy (NCBI): domain Eukaryota; kingdom Viridiplantae; phylum Streptophyta; class Magnoliopsida; order Asparagales; family Orchidaceae; genus Cymbidium; species Cymbidium sinense. The sequence continues at coordinate 51,974,074 of CM038215.1, forward strand.
AAGATAAAGCAAAGAGAAAGATATAATTTTAACTCTCAATTTTAAAATGTTTTTAAACTTGCAACCCAATCTATACTGATATTAAGGCAATTGAATATTAATGAAAAAAGAGCTCACTTTAATTTTAAATGAAATTAAAATAAGATCTTCAATCAAATCTTTAATGCAATTAAGTAACTTAATGTTGCTTGAATGATCTTTAAAAGTTTGAATTAATTTTCTTGAATGAATTTGAAATTCAAACTAAAATGCAATCACTAAAAACTTTACTTCAAATTCTTTTGCACACAAGCTAACTTTTATTCAAATGATAAATACTTTTGCAATTAGAACAACTCAACAATCACTTGAATAAAAATTGAAATTATATCACATGAAAGCTATCACATAATATATGCATAAACCAATTCAATACAAGTAATCAATAAGCACAAAATAATTTATGCAAGATGTGGTGTGGTCTGTTAAATGGAGAAAGAGGTGAAAGAAGATGTTCAGCACAATCAAATTTAACTAACCTATATGAAACTTTAAGCAAAGAGATAAACAATGGATATTAAGATGATTAAGAACTTAAGAAATTAATAACCTTTAAGCGACTTCAATCAAACAAGAAACAAAAGGAATATTTAATGATTAAACATAAAATAAATTGATTTCCTTATGTTAGCTTTACGCCAAACAATAAATAAAAGATTATCAAGTAGTTAAGTCCACTCAAATTGATCTTCTTATCTTTATTCTTGGCCAAATAAAATCTAAAGATTATGTCATGAATAAACACAAGAAAATTTACATAACCTTGTAAACTTCAAATCCAAGAAGAAATAAAAGAAGTATAAGAACGTAGCACCTTAGAAAATGAACTCCAAGGAATTGATGTTTTCAGCCAAAGGTGGAAACACACCAAACTTTCTCATTTCCCAATAAATCTTCAAGCAAAATAAATATCCAAGGAAAGAGAAGAATAATGAAAATTCTTTCACTTGAATCACCAAAAATCTCCAAGAGATGCTTTAGCAAGAATCGGCCAAGGGTGAGCAAAAGAGCAAGAGAGCAAGAAAGAGTGTTTAACTTTTTGGGACTTTTTTAAAGTTGAAACAAGGTTCTTAAATAAATGAGAGAGGAGTCTATGGTCAGAAAAAAATTGATCCAATGCGAGGGAAATTAATTTGAAATTAATTTGAATTTCAAATTCAAAAGAGATGGGATCAGCCAAAGAGATCTTTCATAAGCTCATTTACAAATTTTTTTAAACCCAATATGGAATGTATGCTATGTGATTCATGGATAAGGATGGAGGAATTCCCATAGGAAATTCGGTCAAGTAATTTTATACATGAAGGAGGGAGTTTTGAATAAAATAAATCCATGGAATATCACTTCAAAAATTTCAGTCAAAGAGCTTTCCTAAAATAGAAAACTCTCAAATAACACATTAATTAATATAAATCAAAGTTGATTGTATTATATACTTATTAAATATTTAAATAAAAAAAATAAATTTACTAAATTTGAAGCATAGTGGATGGTCTCCCTTTAAAATTTCCTAAAATAGCTCAATTTGGAAAAAGGAAAGGAATTATTTTGAAAAAGAGGGCTGATTTGAATTTAAATTTAAAATAAATTAATTAGGCTCTAAATACCTTAATTAATCATGCTTTGGATGTTCAATATATTCCATAAAATATTTGATTTGATTTAGCAAGTACATGTCATGCATAAAAGAGTTTGAATTAAATCATAATTTAAATTCATAAATTCAAATAAATTAATTTTAACATATAAACAATGAGGGAAAATGATATGAAAATGTTTTCAATGAATTTCACACAATTTATTACACAAAATGCATTAATAAGAGAGAGAAGAAATAATAATAGGAGAGAGAATAAGAGGAAAAGGATAATTTTGAGATAATTCAATTTTCATGCACTAAAAATTATGAATGGCATGAAAATGATTTATAAAGTTTAAGCATAATTTATCTTGCTTGAAAACACATTTAATGGAACTTATATCATGCATTTAGTTGATACTATCAAAAATGGATAACTTAATGAATAATTGCAGTATTAAGGTATAGAAAAATATAAAATCATTTTAGATTGATGAATCTAAAAATGAATGAAACATTTATTTTATTTTAGTGAGCTTTCCATTTGCCTTAATATAGTAATTCCTAGAAAAATTTCCACCAAGTCCATGTCTAGTAGCTTTAGTAATTTGATATAATTGAAGAACCAGGATTTGAAAATTTTTCTGCACACTTAAATTTAACTTGATTAGTAGCATTTGAACATGTGTTTGTTATCATTAAAATCAATCTCATATGAGATGGGGCTCATGGAGTTAACAATCTCCCCCTTTCTGATGATGACAAACATATGTTGGTGTTAAATAGTGATGAAGGTGTAAAGTGACCTAAAATCAACCTTCTAAAAAATAATTTGCATTAAAGAAAATTTATAGCAAGTAAATAAAAAAATTTTAAGCATTTAAACATTTTTAAGTATAATAAAGCATCAATATAACATGAGTATAACATGAAATAGCTTTCCCTAAAACTATGCATCATAAAGAGAAAGAAAACCAACATATATTTTCTTCCCCTTTTGGCAACATCAAAAAGGTTTAACCATGAAAAATAAAATTACATGCTTGGATATAACATGCCTAATATGCATCTTAGGGTACAAAATCATTCTTCAGATAATGGTTTAGTAAAAATGTTCATAATTTGTAAATATGTACTAATGAAATCAATATTCACATCACTTTTACTCACATGATCCTAAATAAAGTGAATGTCTAACTTCTATGTATTTGGTTCAAGAGTGTTAGATAGAATTTTTTTGTCAAATAAATTGCACTCGTATTGTCACACTTAATAGGAATGTGATCTAGCATAATTCAAAAATCTTTTAATTGTTGCTTCAACCAAAGAACCTAAGCAACACAACTTCCAACAACTATATACTTAGCCTCAGTAGTTGGAGTTATGTTTTCTAGTTGACCAATATACTAAGGATGATCATAAAAATTAACATGTTCCTGATGTGATTTTCCTATCTATTTTACATCTTGCAAAGTCAGCATCAGAATAAGCAATCATGTCACATGAAAGTGAACTTTTAGGATACCATAAACCTAATCTAGAAGTGTCAATTAAATATTGAAAGATATACTTAATAGCAATGAAATGAGATTCTTTCGGAGCAGCCTAAAAATGAGCATATAAACAAACATCAAACATAATATCAAGCCTACTAGCTATAAGATATAAAATAGAACCAATTATACTTCTATAAAGTTTTGATCAACTGGTTTTTCTAACTCATCAAAATCAAGTTTAGTAGAGGATCTTATGCGAGTCTTACTAGATTTAATTTTTTTTATATTAAATCTCTCTAAGTCATGGTATACCTTGTTTGATAAATAAAAGTTCCATTTTCTTATTATTTTACTTGAAGTCCTAAGAAAAAATTAAGTTCACCCATCATGCTTAGCTCAAAATTTTTTAAATATCAAAGATGAAAACTCAATACATAAAGATTCATTTGTATTGCCAAATAAAATGTCATCCACATAAATCTGAACAATAATCAAATCATCACCTAAATTCCTAAGGAATAGGGTGGTATCTATTCTACCCTTCCCAAAAACCATGATAAATAAGAAAGCTACTCAATCTATCATACCAAGCTCTAGGAGCTTGTTTCAATCCATACAATGCTTTCTTCAATTTAAAAACATGAACTGGAAATTCCATATTTTCAAAACTAGGAGGTTGTTGTTCAAAGGCATCTTTATATATAAAGCCATTTAAAAATGCACTTATTACATCCATTTGAAATAATATAAAGTCTATGTAGCAGGCATAGACAAGGAGCAGTCTAATAGCTTCTAATCTACCTACAAGCAAAGGATTCTTCAAAATCTATCCCTTCAATTTAAAGTATTTTTCAAAATTTTTATTTTCAAATTCACCAGTGTGATCACACTAAATTTTACTAACAAGAAAACTTCTATCATGTTGAATGTGTTTAATAAATTTTTCTAAAATATTCAAAAGCATCATTTTTATAAATTAAAAATACAACCCAAGTAAATCTTGAATAATCATCAACAATAACAAAACTATAGAAATTTTCACCTAAACTAGTAAACTATGCAATAATATGCATTTACCTAGTTGTAGAAATAATATTTTTTTATTTTTTTGAAAGAATGTTTAGAATGTTTTTCATGGATAAATGCACCACAAGCATAATCATAATGTAATTTTATTTTAGGTAAACCATCAACAAGATCAAGTTTTGCAATTTTCTTTAATGAATGCATGTTAATGTGACATAACCTTTTATGTCATAACCAAACATCATCAAGTGAACTTTTGAAACAAAGTAAATTTAAATTTGAATTACTTGTATTTTTAAAATCATTAAGGTAAATATTTTTGTATCTATGACCAACAAGCAAAATAGTTTTCTTATTTCTAATAGTACAAAAAGATGCATGAAATTCAACATTAAATATTTTATCCAATAATTGATTAATGTAAATAAGATTATGCTTTAAAACTTCAACAAAATAAATTCTATCTAAATTAATTAAATCCTTAGAAATAGAACCAACTCCAATTATCTTTTTTTTAAGCATTATCACCTTAAACTACAAAACCTTCTTCATAAGGTTCTAAAGTAGAAAATTTAGATTTATCACTTGTCATATGTCTTGAACATCCATTGTCCAAGTACTACATGCCTTCTTTGATTTTTCTTTGAAGGCATTTCTAAAAATTAAAATCATGGGTTAACTTTTGGAACCCAAACATGTTTGCATCTACATCCACATGAAAAGATATGCAATGAATGTTGTGTTGTATGTGTAGCTATTTTATTTTTAGGCATCCAAATAAATTTTGAAATAGGAAATTATTGAGATTTTCTTGCATGCCAATCATAAGATACATGACCTTTTCTATTACAAAAATTACATGTTACATTTGTATTTGCATAAGGTCTAAATTTAAATGATGTTGATGCATCTGACGACTTATGTCTAACAAATGGAACTTGTAAATGTAATCTACTACAAAAATCTTATTTTGCATGAAGTAATACATTTCCATTTTTCAACTTCTCAACAAGTGTTTATTGATCTAATAAAGCAACATTCTTAGCCTTTAAATCAACATTTTTTTTCTAAAGATTAAGTATGTATTTCTTAATTTTTCTTTTCTTTTTCTAACATATTGAATTTTTTTCAACTTTTTATATTCATGTGCTAATTCATTGAATGCATCAATTAATTCTTCATAAGAAATATCTTCACATACCTCACTTGTAGAATCCACATCAGCCATAAGACATATATTTGCTTCTTCCTCTATAGTGTCATCACTTGGTTCTTTTGAATCAAAATTTGCCCAAAGTGCTCTTTTCTTTTTCTTCTAAAGCTTTTTAATTTTCCATGACTTCTTTCTTTCAGCTTTTTCTTTTTTAGCTAAGTCTAGACACTTACCTCTTATATGTCCGGGCTTTTTACAGTTGAAGCATACTATTCCTTCTCCTACATTCAATCTTTTAGTAAGAAATTTATGTACTTTAGATTTTCTATACCTATGCTTTTTATTTCTGATCATATTTCCTAGCCTTTTTGAAAGCAAAGAAATCTCATCACTATCAGCATTTGGACATGAAGAATTTTCTTTACAGTTCTTCAACTTACAAAGCAATTAATTTTCCTTTCTCTTATTTTTTTTGGAAAGAGTCATTTTTATCCCTTTGTGCAATAACCTATTCAAATGCTATCAAAGAACTAAGAAGCTGATCAAGTGTATAAGTAATTAAATTCTTAGCTTCACTAATAGCAGTAACTTTTGCATCCAATATTTTAGAAGGCATCTTAAGATTTTATAAACCAAATCATATTTTTTATACTTTATTCTAAGTGAATGCAAGGTATTTATAATTTTCATGAAGTGAGTATACATATCAAAAATATTTTCATTTAGCAACATGTGAAATAATTCATATTCATATTCATGTACTAACCTATTTACATGTGCATCTTTAACTTTCTTAGTACCATCATAAGTAAGAACTATTTTATCCCATATTTATCTTGCAGTAGTAAACATAGAAATTCTTATGTAGTCATTGAGAAGTGAAGCACAATAAAGAATGTTACAAGCCTTTGCATTTAGTTCATCCAATTCTCTTTCAGAAGTAGACCATTCATCAAAATTTTTATCAACTTTTAAACCAATAATATCAATAGTGGGTGTGTGATATTGGTGTGTCAACATATGCCACATTCTAGAATCCTATACACAAATAAAAGTACTAATGCAATTTTTTCACATTCTATAATCCTATCCATGAATAAAAGCATTAATGCAATTTTTTTAATAATCAATGGAACATTATCAAGTAAAGATGGTGTATGTGTAGACTACATTTTATCTTTTTGTAAAAGATTTAAATATTTAATAATAATGTTTAGTGAAATTAAGCAACAAAAAAGAAATAACATAAAAGTAAAGTGCTGAAAAGTAAAGAAAAAGAACACATAAATTTTTATGTGGTTTAGTCAAATCCCAAAAATCGGCCTATGTCAACGTCTAGCCACCCAAGCTAGCAATTCACTAAACCAAAGTTGAGATTACAACAAATCTCTCATAATCTTCTTCACGAGCAAGTACAACTCAATACATACTTTCCTTAATGGACAAGTACAACCTAACATGTACCCTCCTTAATAGGCAAGTACATTCCAACAAGAAATCAAGACAAGGCAAAAACAAAGATACAAGTCTAACTCTAAATTTTTCAAATGTTTTTTCACTCACAACCCAATCTATACTAATATTAAGGCAATTGAATATTAATGAAAAAGATAGCTTATTTTAATTTTAAATGAAATTAAATTAATATCTTCAATCAAATATTTAATGTAATTAAGTAACTTAATATTTCTTAACTGATCTTTAAAAAGTTTGAAATGATTTTCTTGAATGACTTTGAAACATAAACTAAAATGCAATCACCAAAACCTTTACTTTCAACTCTTTTTCACACATGCTAACTTGTATTCAAATGATAAATGTATGTGCAATTGGAACAACTCAAAAATCACTTGAATAAGAATTTAAATTATATCACATGAAAGCTATCAGATAATATATGCATAAACCAATTGAATACAAGTAATCAATAAGTACAAAATAATTTATGAAGGTGTGGTGTGGTGGGCTAAATGGAGAAAGAGATGAAATAAGATGTTATGCTCAATCAAATTTAACCAACCTATATGAAACTTTAAGCAAAGGGATAAATAATGGATATTCAAATGATTAAGCACTTAAGAAACTAATAACCTTAAAAAGAGACTTCATCATAATAAGAAACAAAAGGAATATTTAATGATTAAGTACATAATAAATTGATTTTCTTATGTTAGCTTTAGGCCAAATAAGAAATCAAGAGATTATCAAGTAGTTAAGTCCACACAAATCGATCTTCTTTTTTTTTGGCCAAAAAAATCTAAATATTATGTCATGAATGAACACAAGAAAATTTATATAACCTTGTAAACTCCAATGCCAAGAATAAATAAAAGAAGTTTAAGAACTTAGCACCTTAGAAAATGAACTCCAAGGAATTGTTGTTTTCGGTTAAGGATGGAAACACACAAAACTTTTCTTTTCCTAATCAATATTCAAGGAAAATAAATGCCCATGAGAAAGAGGAGAATAATGAGGAATGCTTGCACTTGAATCACTAAGAATCTCCAAGAGATGCTTTAACAAGAATCAGCTAAGGGTGAGCAATAAGAGGGAAAGAAAGAGTTTTTAACTTTTTGAAACATTTTTTAAGTTGGAAAAGGTTCCTAAATAGATGAGGGAGGAGTCTAGGGTCGGCTAAAAACTGATCCAAAGAGAGGGAAATTAATTTGACATCAATTTAAATTTCAAATTCAAAAGAGAGGAGATCAACCAAAGAGATCTTCCATAGGCTCCTTTACAAATTTGTTTAAACCCAATATGGAATATATGCTACGTGATTCATGGCTAAGGATGGAGGAATTCTTATAGTAAATTTTCCAAGGGAGTATATACATGGAGGGAGTTTTGAATAAAATAAATCCTTGGAATATCATTTTAAAAATTTCGGCAAAAGAGGTTTCCTAAAATAGGAAATTCTCAAAATAATGCATGAATTAATTTAAATCAAAGTTGATTGTATTTTTATACTTATTGAATGTTTAAATAACATATAAATTTATTAAATTTGAAGCATAGTGGCTAGCCTCCTAAGTAGCTCAAATTGGAAAAAGGAAAGGAATTATTTTGAAAAAGAGGGTTGATCTGAATTTAAATTTAAAATAAGTTGAATTAAATTAATTAGGCTCTAAATAATCCTAATTAATCATGCTTGGGACGTTCAAAATATTACATTGGAAATTTGATTTGATTTAGCAAGTACATGTCATGCACAAGGGAGTTTAAATTAATGAATAATGCAAAAATAATTCAAATTCAAAAATTCAAATAAATGAATTTTGAAATATGAAAAATGAGGAAAAATGATATGAAAATGTTTTGAATGAATTTCACACAATTTATTATATACAATGCATTAAGAAATTCGGCCAAAACAATGTTAAGATGAAAATGATAATATGAATGAGAAGAAAGAATAATATGAGAGAATAACAAGAAAAAAAAAAGATAATTTTTGGATAATTCAATTTTCATGCACTAAAAAGTATGAATAAAAATTATGAATGGAATGAAAATGATTTAATAAAGTTTAATCATAATTTATCTTGCTTGAACACACATTTAATGGAACTTATATCATGCATTTAGTTCATACTATCCAAAAGGAATAACTTAATGAATAATTGCAATATTAAGATATAGAAAAATATAAATCATTTTAAAATGATAAACCTAAAAATGAATAAATCATTTATTTTAATTTAGTGAGCTTTTAATTTTCCTTAGTAGAGTAATTCCTAGAAAAATTCTAACCCAGTCCATGTCTAGTAGCTTTAGCAATTTGATATAACTGAAGAACTATGATCTGAAGAATTATTCTTGTACACTTGAATTTAACTTGATTAGTAGCATTTGAACATGTGTTTATCATCATTAAAATTAATCTCATATGAAATGGGGCTCACAGAGTCATCGTATGGTGTCTTGAAATGCTTATCCATACCTATAGAAAACATAAGTGTAGGAAAGGTGCTCTGAAGAAGCTTACTCCTATCCTAAAGAGATTGCATTTAAGAAGGAAATAGAATATTTTAGCAACCATTTCATAAAAATAAATAATGCCCATTGCAAAAGCAGTAAAGAGAAGTAGAATTTTTATTGATCATCATTCTTTTGAAGTAGACTACAAGTTACATATAATATTTATTTAGGTAACATCCATTAATTAGTGGCATTGGATGTTCACCATTACAAGTAATCAACTGATAAGAATCTCCTTCATAGACTTTTTCCACTATGAATGGTCCTTCCCATGTTGGCTCAAATTTGCTATTGATTCTGCGATAAGCTAAGATTGGCCATTTAAGAGCCAAGACCAAGTCTCCTATTTGAAAAGTTCTAGGACAGACCAACTTATCATGTGCTTGAACCATACGTGCTTGGTATAATTCAAGGTCTTGTTGTACATTCAAGAATCTTCCTTTAAGGCTTTCAAGTTCTTCTAATTGAAGTTTATGATTTTGATCTGTCATAATGTTGTTGTTGACTGCTATTCTTAGTGAAGGCAATTGTACTTCTTATAGATGACTGCTTCAGTTCTATAAACCAAAGCATAAGGTGTAGACTACATTAGTGTCCTATATGTGGCCCTATAGGCCCATAAAGCTTCAACCAACTTTCCATACCATTAGCATTTATTTTCATCAAGTACTTTTTTCAAAATATTTATTAAAGTTTTGTTGAATACTTCGGCCAATCCATTTGCCCTAGGGTAATAGATGGTTGAATATCTCCAATCTATTTTATGTCTAGCCACAAAATTATTTAATTATTTCAACTTGAATGATGGGCCATTTCTCGGATATTATTCGGTGAGGAACACCAAATTGATATACGATATTTTCCTAAAAGAATTTTAACACATGATATATCTTTACTTCTTTCATTAGTACTGCTTCAGCCCATTTAGAAAAGTAATCTATTGTAGCTAATATAAAATGATGCCCTTTTGATGAAATAGGGTCAATAAGCCCTATGATGTTAGTAACCTAACTCTCAAAGGGCCAAGAGGCAATCATAGGGTGTAGTACATTAGGAGGCTGATGTAAGACTACACCATGTATCTAATAATGATGACAACAACGTGCAATTTCCATGCAGTCATTTAACATCAATGGCCAATAGTATCCATGTCTTTTAATTTTTAATTTCATTTTGGGTGTGGATTGGTGAGCACCACACAATCAAGAGTGTGCCTTAGTCATGATCTTATGGGCTTCATGCTTGTCTAAATAACATAACCACATTTGATCAAATGACCTATCTGGTATAATACATCATTAATCAATGTATAAGATAATGCACATTTCTTTATTTGATTTTCTAATGACTTGTCTTCAGGAAGCCTCCTTACTCAAGTAGTCAATGAATGGCTATCTCTAGTCACATTCTTCTTGACCTTCATCAAGAGTGGTTATCCTTCATATTTCTACTTTTCTATTCATGTAATTTAAATCTATAGGAGATTAAACTTGTTGATTTTGAACCTTTATAGAAATAGATTCTTTTGGGCATATGATTTCTTCGACAAGCTTAACAAAAGCATCTTCTATAAAATTATATCTCAAGTATTAACTAAGGAGTTTTGGATGTAAAATCTTATAGATTTCACTCACTTGGTTTATAACCATTAAAGAATCTCCAAAGATTTTTATAATTTTGATATCCATAAGGATTACTAGCTCTAATCCAATGATAAGAGTCTCATATTTAGCTTAATTGTTTGTGCAAGACTCAGACAAATGATAGGAATATCGCTTCATTCCTTAATCTGGAGTTATAAAAATTAGCCCAATCCCTGCCTTCCTTGGGATAGATGAATTTAATTCTTTATTTTCTTTAATGATGTTGCACCATCAAAATACAACTCCCAAGTGGCATTAGGTTCACATTTCATTACCATGATTTGCTTATCTGGAAGATCATCATTTAAAAGGGAACTCTCATGAGAGGAATGTAAGTGATCTCAAATTGTAATAGAATCATCAATATGCTAGACATCCAAATAATGTTGGGTGGGTCATGAGATATTACATTGGATTCACTCTTGAGATTAAAATAACTCTATTAGAAAGCATGTAATATCTTAGATTCTGAGTGGCAAAGACTAATGCCAAACAATGTTTATCAATAGGCAGATAATTCATTTTTGCCGGGATGAGTCTACGGCCTAGATATTAAAGGGAATTTTCTTTTCCCTCTTCATTTTCTTGATACCAAACCCAATGCCAGCTTTGGAATTTGGATTTTTGTGTTTAGTATTCCATAAGTTTTCTATGTGTTGAGTTGTATCTCTTGGCCAAATTTTTGTAATTAAACAATGTTTCATAGAGTTTTTAACACACTCAGAATATTTGTCAAAAGAAAGTTCTATTACGTCATTTGATAGTGGATCTTCAAGCTTTACATCTACTTTTGAGCTTGAAGGTCCAAGTACAGAATAAAATTTTGATAACTTCCCACTTCTCCAGATAGGCTAGAGACCACTTTGACTTCCAATTGAGATACTTTATTTTGAACAATGGCTATTAAAGTAAAAGTGTCAACATATTTCTTTAATGTCGAGAGTCTAGGTTCACCCTTTAATGCCTTGATTTGTTCTTCATCACTATCTGATTCTAGTGTAATCTCAAACTTTATCAAGGAATTTTGTGATTGGAATCCTCATGAGAATTGGATTTCAAATCAATTTATATCACTGGAGGTTCTTTTTATTCCTCCTTTTCTTTCTTTTTCTCTTTTTAATTTGTTGCATTATTTGATGCCTCAATAATGTTGGATTCTATAGAATCATGTTTTGGCTTCTTAGGCATGTAATAAGTTGCATCTTCATAAAGTTTAATTTCATGAAGAGAGAATGGTTGTATATATTCTTTTATAGTGTATTCCACTTTGTCCCTAGTGTACTTAATACACGAGTGGAGTGAAGATAGAACTATTCTATACTCATAAATCCAAAGTCTACCTAATAGGGCATTGAAGGATGTCTCTGAGTCTATGATGTAGAATTTAGCTTCAATTTTCAATTTTTTTATTTCCAATAATATAGTGATCAAATCTAAAACCTTCTCTCCAATTTCATTGAAACCCCTTAGTAACATTTTCTTTAAACTGAGTCTTCGAGTATTTATCTTTAGGAATGACAATGTTCTGGAGTTCATGATATTGACTGATGCACCGAGGTCTACCAGAACTATTGACAATCTGATGTTTTCTATTTTAATAGAAATGTAAATGAGATGGTTATGGTCAGTAGTCCCTAAAAGTATATCCTCATTAAAGAAAGTAACTCTAATGATTTCCTTAAAGTAGTAAGCCTCATCTAAGGAAGTTGCTGCTAACTAGGTCAAGCATATCTCTAAGTCGAGTAATGCCTGTACTAATGACTCTCTCATTTCTTTTGAGAGAATAAGAGCATCATAAATGCTCAGCCTAGTAGGAAGTTGCCTGAGATGGGCTAAAATGTTTTAGTTGACATTAAGAGAATTTGGCTCTATTACAGTTTCTTTTGTTGAAGGTTTTGGATTTGAACTTTGATCCATAATTTTCTTCCCTTTATCTTCAGGAGGAGAAGGTAAATGAGGTGGTAAAACTCTTCCACTAGAGATTGACTTCAGTAACATCTCTGAGGGTTGTGTCAACTTGATCCTCATCACTAATATCCTTCTTTATGGATTGATCAGAATCTAATAATTCTATCTCTATGCTAAGAGGATTGCCTTGTAGATCTTTAGTATGACTATCAGTATTTGATCCTAGTTTATAATACACATCATGAGACTTTTCTTTTGTGTCACTTTCTTTTTTATTATTTTCAATAATATCTCATCAGAAGTAGCAAGAATATATGAAACTACTTTAGAGGTGAACTTTTTATTCATTTTTTAAAATGAGTACAAAATGATAAAGACATATAAGGTTTTCCCTTTCCAACTTTATCATATAAATTCTTTCATATACATAGGTGTCCCTCTTTCACACACTCTAAAGATACTAAATCGGGTAGTGAAACTCATTCTCGAGACTTCAGTGGATCAATCTGAATGATCTTCCTTAGGTCTTCATCAGATCCTGCATTATATTTTTAAGATTTTTCATCAAATACTTTTGGAAGATTGGGATAGAGCTATATCTTATTCATATGAAGAAGGAGTGCTGGAAGAAGTAGAGTCACCTCTGATAACCTTAATGGACCCTTGTCTAAGATCCACAAAGTATTCCTTTGCTATAATCACCAACCCCTTATTGTAATTTCTTTCGAGCTAGTTTTTAAATATGAAGCAATCTTCAATAGTATACATTAACATCTGATGGTATGGACAATAGTTAGGGTCATTTACTTTTCCAACTTCCTTTTGCCTTTTCGGGTCTAGTAGTTTTAAATCTATCTTCTTTTTCAAATTTTTGAAGATCTTCCGCACCACCTCTCTTTTGAAAGAATATGTCTGGTTCATTCTTTCAGAAAAAGGGTTGGTTGAAATCTTCTTAGGAGAACATGATACCTGCTACTATGGTGTTCTAAAGGATAAAGGTAGCTCTAACTGCATCTAAATGGGAGCCTTTCCCCTATCCACTACAGAGACATTACTTGCTTTCTTTTCTAGAATTTTCCTAGGTTTAGACAATTCTATGAAGAGTGAAATTTTAGGAAAGTCATCATAAGGGCTTCTTCTTGCAAGCTAGAGGCTTTATTTAGGAGTTTTTTTTTTAAAGGTTTTAATGGTAAAGCCTTCAACAAGAAGGCTACTAGACCATAGATGTTTCTGTGGAGAATCATAACAGCGTGTTGTTCTTGCAGTTGGGGATCACACTTGAGAGTGAGGATTCTCTATCTCAAGATATAGTCCACTAAAGGCTCACCAAACTTTTATTTTTCTAGCACTAGATCACCTACTGTGATGTGGTGTTGTGTTCTAGTGAATCTTTTTACAAACATGCATTCTAGTTTAGTGAAAGTACACACTGAACCATTAGAAAATCTACATACCAGTCAAAAGAAACTCTGATCAAGCTTCTAATGAACTATCTGAATAATAAAGCTTCGCTTCCTCTAACATTACAATAGCTTTTGCGGATGTGAGCTAAAATGCTATCTAGGATTTTTAGTCTTATTGAATACCTTGAAGGAGGGAGGCATGAATCCTTTAAGATAAGGAACAAAATCACATTCCTCAGGGTAGGGTCTACCCTTTAAAACTAAGGTTGTTCCTCGTGATTATGCCAAGGCCTTTAACCTATTATTCCACCAATGACTTTAGTTCAGTTGTAGAGGGTATATCACTGATAGGCTTTTGTTCATGATGATACTCCTCTAAACCAAACCTTGAATCATCAGTGGGATGTGCTAATTCAGGTTGTTCATTGTGATGAGTATGTGAAGAGGAGGGGATCATGCTCTAAAGTTATTGCATAGTAACAATTCCATCCTCTTCTCTATTGAAGTAATCTGATTGTCATTCTTTTGAATTTGAATGATAAGTTGCTGAGTGGGATCTATTGAAAGATTTTCTTGTGATTCATCCTATTCTTTCTTTGATGATCTAGTGTCCACCATGTAGATATGAGCTACATGTAGTCTTGAATCATCATCTAATAGATCATCCTGCTCTAGATCATAGTATTCTTGCATTTTTTTTTTTTTTCATTTTCTTCATCCTCTTTTACAATGATTTCCATTTCTTTTTTTGGATATATGAAATGGAGCACCACTGCTATCGAATGATATTGGACTCATCACCCATATCCATGGGTTTTATTTTAAACTTTTCACCCTCAAAGGTGGCTCCCAAGCTAAGGTGTTGTTCATCAGCAATCTCTCTAACATAAGTAAATGGATGAAGAGACTTCATTTCCATTCTGGAAACATAAGATGATGATGGCCCCTCAGCTCGAGGCCTGGTGAAGATGATAGATGCCTATCTAGAATTGGCCTACTCATACATACTCTCTCTAGAGATGAAGGTGGTGAAGGTATTCTAGGTTCACAGGCTAGCAGAACTTTCTTACCTCAAACTTTCTTGTTTTCTTTTCTAGGAAGGATTCTATCTCTCTATAGACTAACTGGCTGACCTCTGTGCCAGGTCAATGATTTTTTAGGATGATGATATTTTTTTGGTACAATAGGCATAGAATAAGAATGGCTTATTCTAACAAGAATGACTACCTTCCCCTTCCCTTTGTAATGGGAAGTGGCAGGTCTTCCTAAGATTTTTTTTTAGGCTTTTTGATGCATGATCCTTCATATCTTTGAATAACTCCTCCTTAGTGTAAGACAAGGGTCTAGGGATCCTATGGATGATCTGACACAGTCTACCATGTGTCTCTCTATTTAACATTTTAAAACTTTTCTTTTTCTCATGACCAAAGGGCGAGGTGGAGAACTCACAATCTTGGATACATACTCCTCTCTCTGGCAATAGAAAGAGGATGATATTTGCTTCCACCTAAAAGAAGGGAAGTATCAAGGAAGGTATAACCATCTTTTACCCTAGCTAGTTCTAAGTCAAACATTTCTTTTTATTTTCCATCTCTGAGGGCTAGCCTCCTAAGTCTTCTACCCTAATTTTTATTTTGACTTTTATTTATCTTAAGGGGCTCATATATGGAGCCAACCTCAAAGGTACTAGGCAGGAAAGGGGCAGGCAATGCCTCTGGAGTGACCAACTTAACTTTATTTTGAGCAGGACCCATCGGGCCCTCTCAATAACCTCTGCAGTAACCTTCCTGCCTTCAACAAGAGAAAGAGGAGGTGTACTAGAGAATTCCAAGCTGGGTTATTTGTTTATAACTACTACCTCAATAATAAGAGATAGTGTCACTCCATTTACAGTAATGTTTAAATTTTCAAAGCGAGCGCCAAACTTAATGATGGAGCCATCGGCCAACCAGCTACTATCCATAGAGAAGCTTATCGAATGTAGCAGCAAAGATTAGTTGTCTGACCATTATCTGTTTACAAAAAAAGAATAATTTTTTAATGAGAATTAATGAACAATAACCAAAATGTAGTTAAAAAAGGCTTTTTAACCCATTACAAAATTTTAGCCTGTTTTATGGATAGGATTTTTTTTTAAAATAAAAGAGTTATAAAACTGTCTCTCATGATTTCCATAAGTGGGATAATTGTATACTCTCATTTTTGTTTAGTAGATGTTGAATATGCTCTACCAATGATGAAATAGAGAGATGTTCAATGGGAAGTAAAGAAATCTTGTCCTGTGAAGACACGAGTACATTATTGATTATAGAAATAATAGCTTATTTCTAATGATCGAGTGAGAAACCATTCCCCAATGGAGTCACAAGGAAAAGTATCTCAGTGGGAAAAATTTATGACACCACATACAATTTAGGAATTTTTTATTTGGATGATCAAATGTGTCATTCAAGAATAAACATATTAACCCAGAAGATAAACATGTTTTCTTATAATGGATTCGATCATTTAATAAAAGACTCCTAAAGCTAATGTGTCTTTCATGTACCAAAGAGTTTTCCCCTAAACTATATGGAAAGTAAAACAAGGTTTATATTAAACTAGGTTCATAGTTCCTTATAAGGGCAAGCCCCTATTGTTAATTACATCCTAAGAAGAAGGTCTCTTCCTAAGAATAATCTCGATTAAAGAAAAAAAGTTATTATTTCTAAGAGGTTTTAAGTTGGTTTTCAAAGGAATGACATTTGGAATTCCAAATGGCAATAATCTAAAGTGGAAAGATTTATTTTAGAAGCCAAATGGGATGAAGTAGGAAACGCCTATTGATATTAGGATGTCTAGTAGGCATTTCAACAATCCTACCATTGGACTTTAAATTTTGGAATTTAATTTAAATTTTGAGTTGACATTTTCTTAGAAGTCTAAGGCTTAAATTCTAGTAGCATAAGACTATAGAAATTCCTAAGGTTGAAGACTTACTCTAAAGAGGATGCTTCAGAACCTAAGTCTATAAATGCTTCTAACACAAATCAAAGGCTTAACCTAATCTCATTTTAGGAATTATCAGACATTCCTCTCACTTGTGAAAATAAACTTATCCCTAACTCTTCTAGACTTACAATTCACTTGGAGGGGATGTTAACTAACAACATCTAAGGGCATTTTAAATTCATGATGCCAAGTCTTATGTATGCAAGATGGCTAGACCCTTGTCTTCTTCTAGGAAAGAAATCTAAGAATCCTAGACTCACTCCCTAATCCCTAAGATCATGTAGGGCATGAAAATGTTTCTAATTAATGTACATTTTCTTCTTTTATATGTTTTGACTCGATAATCATTTTAGGCAATGGGTATACAATTTATGCCTACATGGTATGTATTTAGAAGAAAGTCATGGGCCAAATCAATAATGGATGACAAACTTCTCCAAGAAAGTGAGCATCCTCATAGGTTAGATGCCCCTCATGTGCAATGGGTGAGTGCTCAATTCAAGAGTTGAGAGCAATATGATTACATAATTTTTAAGAGCTAATCATTTATAATTGGTTTAAGTTATTCCTATGGCTTTATTTAAGTGAAATTTTGAGTTTTTTTTGTGTTTGAGTTATTTAGATTTAAGTTGTGTAAAAAATTTAATTTTCCCTAAGAGCCTACATTTAGACATTTATCACAAAAAGCTCAACACAGAAGAAACCAAAAAAAATAAGTACATTCCATTGTGCACCCAAAATAAATTAAGCTAGTTTAATTTAAAGAAAGGCCAATGCGATCGGGTACCATAGTACACCATGAAAGAAAGAAAAATGGGCATCCGAGCCCTACCATTATACAACCCAACCTAGAACTATAGTTTAGATCTATGAGTCTTATTTTAAGATTGTCTCTTTCTTTAGGGACCTCCATTGGGCTTCATAGGACCTCTACACCATCTTCTAGTAGGGTCAACTCCTGCTTATCCTAAACCCATAGATCCTAACCTGATTCTAACCTTAAATTTACATTTTTAAATTAAAAAATAAATTTTACCTTGCAAAACATATGTCAAGAAAATACAAACAACACACAATAATTATATTTCACAAACATACGAAGTTATCATTACTTGCTTGCCAAGCTCACATGTCCTATTGAGCTATGCTAAGGGCTTATTCAACACGTGTAAGTAAACATTAATTTTCTAATTTATTTATGACTATAGTCCCTTTTAACATAGGTCTGTGTAAAAGATAATATTAATTCTAAAAATAATCTCCTATCATTTAGGCTAATGATAAATAATCCTAACCATCAAGTCTAAAATAGAACGCCATAAAATAACAAAAATAATAAGCACATAATACATCACAGAATATTACAAAAAATGACAGAATGACTTAGCCAATGTTTTATATAATCTATTATTCCAGTGTGTGAAGAAAAGGGGTTTGTGTGGTAAGACATTACTAGGCTTTTGAGTTTCAATTTTAATTTTGGATTTGAGTATTTGTTTATTTACATTTGGATGGTTCCAATTCAAATAATTTAATGATTTATTAATTCTTATTTTCATTTTAGATTCATTTTATTATGTTAAAGTAAATTTTAAATTTTCAAGAATGAAGAATAAAATAAGTTTCACTTTGGGTGAAAACATATTATATTTGGCATCTTAAATCCTAATAGGATGATATCTTTATTCTAAGGTGAAGATTCATCCTAAAAATCTAACTAAAATCCTAATCATTTTAATTAATCCTTTCTTTAAATTTAGATGATTTGAATTAGTTTAGTTTGAATCATTTTTTAAAATTTATTTATTCTTTTGCACTTATTGTTTTGTGTTTTGATTTATTATTGTATTCAATTTGAATTAATTTTCACTTGAATTTTAATTTATTTAAGATTTAGTTTGGTTTTCTCTATAAGTTTAATTAATTCATTATTATAATTTTAATTTCATTTAATTCTTTTGATTTAATATTATGTTATTGACATTTTATATTTTATCATTTATTTTATATTCAATCTTTTCTTAATTTGATTCATTATTCCTTTATTTTATATGTTTGCTTTATTAATTATGATGATTTATATTTTTTCAATTTTAAATTCTTTAATTATATTTACTTAATTTGTATAATATATTTGTCTTACTTTTATAATTTACATTGATTAGGTTTTAATTTTTATGTTGTTTGAATTTATTTTTAGTTTAATATTTAGTTTTGTTGAACTCATTTCATTTATTTGATTTAAGTTAAATTAATTTTTTATGTTAATATTTATATTTCATTTTATGTTTGCATAACTTATAAGTTTTCAATCATGTTTATATGGTTACTTTATTATGAGATTTAGAATGAATCAATTATCCTTAACTTATTATTTCCTCTATTGACTTAAGTTAGTACAAGATGATTCTATTACCATTTATGTATTGTGAATTCAAATAAAAAAATCTAATTATTTCTAACTACCTTTAATTGAAATGATAATTTTATTATTTTTAGAAAATTTCTCTTTTATCCTTTGATTTAATATATATTCATCTTGATTATGACTTAAAGAATTTAGGAGAGATTCTCCTCTTACACTAATTTATTCATTCCCTTTTAAGTTTAATTTTGGTTAAGCCTATTGAATCCATCTCTTGTTAAGGACTTAGCTTTCTGAATTTCCAATTATATAACTTATGTATTTCATTATGTTCAATTAATTCATTCAAATATAATTTTAATTAAGACAAATCATATTAACCTATTACATTTAGGTTAATCTTTGATTCATTTCTTAGTTTGAATTGATTGTATACTAAAAATTCATTAATTTACGTGTGAAAATAATTATTGACCTTATTTTTGGATGAGATTAATATTATCCATATTCTTAGTAATTAGGAGCTTTAATCTTAGATTAGGAGCTTCTTAATTGTACTCTTAAGACACTGTGCTTAGTGACTAGGTGAACAAATCAAAAACAATAACAAATTAAAATAAATATAAATTTGATATATATTTAAAACCAAAATCAAAGTGAAATCAAAACTAAAATTAAAATTAAATTAAACTCAAATTGATTGAATTGATCAATATAAAATCATTTCAAATACTTCATCAAATATAATTAAGGCTTAAATAAATTTCAAGATGATTAATTGAGCAATTTAACTTACTTTAGCCAAAAATGAGTCAAACTAATTTTAAATCAAAGAAAATTTAAAATAAATCAATTTAAATAATTTTAAAGACTTTGAATAATTGAATCAAACTTAATTAAAACATAATCCTAACTCAATAAGTCAATAGGAATTGATCGAATCAATCCAAACTAGCTTGGGTCAAATTGTGTTAACTCAAGGTTTAACCTAAAGTAAACCCAAATGAAGTCATGCCAAAGGCTCTCTAAACCTTAATTAAACTTAATGAAATTTCAGTTTAAATGATAATGGGGTGGGCCCAAAGTCAATAATATATATATATATATATATATATATAAAGAGAGAGAGAGAGAGAGAGAGAGAGAGAGAGAGAGAGAGAGAGAAAGATGGAGAAAATCAAAGATATTGCCAAAAACCATAAAATCCACATCTCCTCATTCCCCACTTATCTGGCTCTGAAGTGGTCTATAGTAAATAGACCACCGAATTTTGACAAAATTCAGCCAACCACCACACCTCCAATCACCATTAATGGTGATTTTCGGCCACCATTAAAAAGAGAAGAAAAAAAGCTTGAAAGCTTCTAATTCTGGCATTAGTTATCCTTCAGAAGCTCCATTGAACAAAATTAGTCCATTCTCCAACTTCTTTTCCACATAAAATCATAAAATACGATGAGATTCCCGTGAAGAGGAGGCAGTGGTTGACGTCCCTGATGATCAGAGGGGAAGCAAGAGCCCATATTCACTCAAAAGCTTTGTCTAATATCCAAGAGCGTGTTCGAATCATCTTGATTGCTGAACATTAGCTTCGATGAGGTAACTTCGTCAAACTATAGCTAGCCAACTAGGTATCTATTTTTTGTGAAGTGAGATCATGCAAATTTAAGAAATTTTTTTAGAACACTCTTGCTCTTACAATTTTCAACCTTCTCGGAGTGAAAAACATGAGTTTTTGGTGATGACCTCCAGAAATTGAGCTTAAGGAGGTAATGTCATTCACCCCTCTCTATTCATTGATTTTGGGGAAGAAAGTACAACATTCATCTGATCCCTATTAATTGGGATAGAAGGCTGAGATTAAAATGTTAGGGGTATATAATTTAAGCCATTAAACCATTCGATATTCAATCGGACGGTCATAATCAGATCTCATATTCCCACTCACAAGCATCGTGGCCCAATCGTGCCATCGAAGGGAGTCAGCAAGCCATGTGGCTGACTAAGTTAAATAGAAAAATAGAGAATTTTTTATTTTAAAAAATGCTTAAAATTGCGTGAAACTTCAAAACTCATAAAAAAAATAAAATATTTATAAAAATACCAATAAGGGCTCGTTGGATTCATCTTTTTGAGAGAAATCTAATTAACCTAAATCTCTAATTTTAAATAGTTATTTTGAGCTTAATTTAGATTTTAGTGAAAACAAAATTTCATTAATTAATCTTAAAATATTAATCAAATTGACCTAAAACTTTTAGGGAATAAAACTAAGGTAAAACATACCTACCATAAAATAGCATATTTTAAGAAAATAAATAATTAAATTTTGAAGATCAAATGGCTTATTTTTAAAAAATAAATAAATTATTAAAAATTATTAAAATCATGGAAAATCAATGAAGTAGCTCAAAACATTTTAATCAACATCATAAAGCTTTAAAAAATATTTGAACCTCTGTAGAGCTTGATAAATTTAAAATTAATTAATAAAAATTTAATAAATCATTATTACCAACAATAATATTAAAACTTAAATCTCAATAAATTAAATATCAAACTAAAATTATAAATAAAATAGTACTCAAGCCCTCATTAACTTGAATTTATGTTAAATCAAACAAAACTAAACTTAATTTAATTAAATAAATAATTAGTTAAGCTTTAAATATAATTTAATCAAACTAATTTAGCATATCAATCATTGATTAATCTAGTTATATCAAAGTAGATTTAATTCATATTAGACTAATTAAGTGATTTAAATCACTTAAAATGCAATAAACCAAGTCAAATTCAAATAGATTTAATTGAGATCAATCATAGTCAACATATAATTAAACTTGATTAAACCAATTAAAATTGATTTAATAAATATTTGATCATTAAGCAAAGGAATTGCTGATCAATCTTAATTAAGTCTAACATTTTATTAAGGTATTTTATGATAATTCCAAGAGCAAATCAAACTCCTATCACCTAGTACAAAATCCAATTAACTGTTAATTTGATCCTAATTAATGAACTACATAGTTAAAACAATTATAATTAATAATGGACTAATCTTTAATTTGATAATTATCTAATTAGCATGAGAATTAAATTTATAATTAATTAAAATCCCAATTAAAATCAAATCATTAATTAAGCAAACAAAAAGTACTAACTACTTAACTATTAACAAATTTTTATTAGATCAATCATTTAATCAAATTAATTATGATTAATTTAACTAATCACCAATTAATTTTAATTAGTTATGTTAGTTAATTAATCAAGATAAGCATTTGATTATCTAATGGATGATCACTTAATAAATTAAACTTTAATTAAATTAACCATTTAATAAAATAAAGGCTTAATTAATTATCAATTTTATGTTTATTGAATTAAATATCAAATTAGATTAGATATAATCCATCAACTTCTAATTAAGAACAACTCTTAACCAATTCTGATAATGGAACTCCAAAACTAATTAATTAATCATTCAATTAAACTAAACTTTAAGTTAAGCTTAACTTAAAACAAACATTTAGTTAAAGTTATTATTATGTTTCAATCAAAATGAGTATGATTGATTAAATTACTAGTTAATTTATAATTAATTTAAGCAAATCATTTAATCAAGTTAATCATACAATTAAATTAATCATATTGAATTTAAATCCTTAATTTAGTCTAATTAACCCAATATCCAAATTAAACATAATATGAACAAATTAGTTTTGATAAGATAAACTAAGATAACTATTAATCAAACCCCAACTACACCAAGTCAATCAAATTAAACATGAATGCTTAATTGATTGTTAATTATATTAATCTTGATAGTATTAAAGAAATCTAATTAAGTCAAACATTTACATTAAGCTTTCAACAATTAAATAAAATAATTAGGTTAATTACCATTAATTAATCTATAATTGATTCAATCAAATATTTTAATCAAGTCAACTACCCAATTGAATTAAATCATCCTTGATTGAAATAAAAAATTTAAATATTTGACAAAGTTAAATCCAATTTGAATAAATTAAGCTAATTAAAATAAATCATGATAATCATTAACCAAATTCCAACTATCTAAACTAGTTAATCAAGATAATTATAAGTATCCAGTTAATCATTAATAGGATTTTGATCAAATTAATGAATTTAGAAGATAATAGGCTAAACTGGGTCATATAAAGTAGCTAATCAAATCTATAGGAAAATTGGCTTAATTAATCACTGATCAATCATGAAGTCCTAGTTAAATTGATTATTTAAATTAAATAAATAATAAACTAAACACATCTTGAACCTTAATCAGACAAACAACTTAATCAAATCAAGACTAAAGTAGATTATAAATCAATTCAATTAAATAATTTGATAGGTTAAATTATTTGAATGAATTAAACAAATGATTGATGAACTTTAAGTGAAGTAATCACATTGAACATTGAATTGTTAAATAACTAAACAAACTCTAATTAATATAACAAATGCATTTATTTAAGTGAAATTTTAATCAAATAAACATAATCAAATTTAATTGAATAATAATTGCAATAAATATTAGATGAATAAATTATCAAATAAATAAATAATATTGCATAAATCTTAATCTTAAAACACTTAGTTAAATAATCTAAATCAAATAAAGCTCTAATTAATTTGATAAGAAGACCATGATCAAGTCATGATTAAACCTTAATTAAGCAAATCATAATAAATAATTAATCTTTAATCGAAGCACTTACACAATCTCTAATTAAGTTTAATATTCATTGTCCAATTAAATTTAATCATTTAATTAGAAATCAAACTTGATTGATTATTATCCAATTCTAATTAAATTAATAACTTAGAATATTGATTATTCAAATCAATAAGTCTTCAATTAACATGAAATTTAATCAACTATTTGGCCAAGATAATCATTCTTAGGTTAATAATAATGTAACTATACAATTACCTAACTAGGGTGGAATCAATTGATCATTAAATTCTTAATCAAATCAAACATTTAATAAGCTAAAGGTTTAAACAATTACTAATCCATTAAGAATTAAAATTATCGATTAAACATAATCTAACCAAGGTAACACTGAGATGCTTGACTAAGTGAAACCCAAATTAGATTTATTTCAACTATTTGAATAAAGGTGAATTAATTAACTATTAAATATATAAGTTTAAATAATCAACTCTAACATGAATTATTAATTAAATACATTTAACATAATAGACGAATCAAAGTAAGTGAAACTCTAATTTCAAACAATCAAGTTTAATTGAAATCAAAGTAAGCCTTTAATTCACCTAATCTAAGCAAATCAATAAATAAATAAAATTTAACAAATCAAATTAATTAAATTGAACCAAACAATTATCAAACTACAATCAACATATTAATAAAGGGCAATAAAGTTAACAAGTTATTATCTCATTAGTAAAAAGAATAATTTAATTAATCAGTCTTTAAATTAAAATTATTAAGTAAATTAGAATTTTAATTGAATCAAATAACTTCTAATTAAATCATCCAAACTAAACCAAACTAAAATTAAACAAAATTAAATAATCATTAAGCTAAATCAAACATAACTAGACTAAATCAAATAATCATTAAACCAAATCATTCACCTTAAGACATTTAAATTTAATAAATAATCAAATTAAATTTTAAAAAGAATAAATTATAACTTGAACCTTAAATAAATAAATAAAACTAATCAATCTAAGAAATATATGAAATTGAATAACCATAATAATTTTTTTTAAAGCTTAATCAAATTAAACAAACATAAAAATAAATATAAACTCTAAGTCACATCTAATTACTCTCAATTCCAAACAATATCAAAATAAAATAATCAACATAGTACTCAAACAAACAAACAAACAAACCTATTAAGCTAAGATAAAGAATTAATTAAATTAAATCAAGTCGATCATCAAATAAAAAATGATTGATATATAAACTAAATGACTAAATTTAAGGAATTAAACCCTTAATTGAATTCAAATAAAAGAGAACATTAAACTTGATTTAAATCATAAGTTAATTGGAATATATTCACCAATCCAAAACAAGTTTAAGTGAAATGATGAGATTGATAAATCTGAATAACATTGAAATAATCTAATCAACATTAATCATACAAAGTTAAAATCTAAAATTGAAACCCAAAAGAAAGAAATTAGAGATTAATTTAAAGGATATTGAATTATCAAAATTAAATCAAGTCGATCATTAAATAAAAAATGATCAATATATAAACTAAATAATTAAATTTAAGAATTAAATCCTTAATCAGAACTCAAATAAAAGAGCACATTAAACTTCAATTAAATCATAAGTTAATTGGATTATATTCACCAATCCAAAATAAGTTTAAGTGAAATGATAAGATTAATAAATCTAAATAACATTGAAATAATCTAATCAACATTAATCATACAAAGTTAAAATCTAAAATTGAAACCCAAAAGAAAGAAATTATACATTAATTTAAAGGATATTGAATTATCAAAATTTAATCAAAGTAAACTAAAATCTAATGAATCCAAAAATTAATCAATGAAAATGCATGAAGTTTAACAAACTCAAATTTTAAAATCTAAATCAAATCAAACAAGCATTAATCAAATCAAATAAATTCAACTAAATCATTCAAGTAAATGGATTAATTAAGGTACTTAAGTTCTTAATTCGAGCCTTAAAATAAATTTTCACCTTATGGTGAAAATTTCATTATTAGGATTAGGATGTTGAATATATTTGGTTATATTCACAATATGATTTATTCTATTCATCATTCTTTAAAATCTAAATTTAACTTCAACATAAAAGTAAACTTAAAATTAGAATAAAATCTAAAATCAAGTAAATTATTTAAATCAAAACCAACTAATGATAAAAAATAAACAAATTTTGAATTCAAATCAAATTTAAAATGAAACAAAGCCTAGAATGGACTTGCCACACAAGACTTCTTTTCACACACCAGAATACTAGGTCACCGTCCCTAGAATTAGGGTAGGCCGATGTGTTGATGTGATGTGATACTTTTTCTTATTTTGTGGTGTACTATTTTAGACTTGATGGCTAGGAT
This sequence comes from Cymbidium sinense, assembly GCA_021442155.1. Lineage (NCBI taxonomy): Eukaryota > Viridiplantae > Streptophyta > Magnoliopsida > Asparagales > Orchidaceae > Cymbidium > Cymbidium sinense. The sequence continues at coordinate 52,000,761 of CM038215.1, forward strand.
TTTTTGCGATAGTTTGGATATTAGTGCATTTTGTTTAGGCTAATACTATTTTTTTAGGGGTTGTGCTTAAAGGGATGGTTGTAATAAATATAAAATAAATACTATTTCCTTGCAAATGCTACTTAAGTCCCTAAGCATAGCCAAATAGGACAGGTGGGCTTGGCAATCACTAATGTTAAGCCAGTATATTTGAAATATAAATTGCTGGTATGTTATATATTTTTCCTAATGTTTATTTTATGGGTTTAGAATTTTATTTTGGACTTTAAATGTAATTTGAGCCTAGAAATATGTTAGGATTTATGAGGTTTAGGGTTAGCAGGAGCTGACTATACTCATCTGGTGGTCTTAGTGGAGCTTAAAGAGGTCCTTGAAGAAGGCGAGGTTCTTGAAGTTGATAACGACCGAATAGATCAAACTTTTAGTTCTAGGCCGGACTATATATGGGCAGAGCTCAGCTGCCCACTTTCTTTTTCTTTTTTCTTAGTGTACAGCGATACATGGTCTCATCAGCCTATTTTATTTATTTAAATTTGGCTTGATTTATTTTGGGGTGTGCAATAAAACTGCATGCTTTTCATAGGTTTATTTATGTGATTATTGTATTTTGCAATAAATCCTGGATGCGTTAGGATCTTAAGAAAATTAAAATTTTTACTCAATTAATAATTTTAATTAAATTTTAATCAACTCATAACCCCACTCTAAAACCTATGATCTTAATCAAGAAATAAAAGATTTAGTAACCTTTTTAGCTAAATGGTTGTATGTTTCAACATCATGCATACATATTATTTCACTCTTGCAAATATGGGGTCCCCATTCTTGCGATAAGGGATAGGCTTGACCTGTGAGAGTAGCCTCTTGTAGTGGAGAACACCTCTTCACTTTGATTTAGCCCATAGCTAATTTTCATCAAGCATTTAGGCATAAATCTTCTTAAGCCTAAATCTAAAAATGATGAGTAAAAATGAATAAAAAGTTATAAATTTTATTACATTAGTCTAAGTCATGGAATGCATACCATACATGATCTAATTTTATAGTGAGTTTAAGCTCTTCACTTTCTTTCTTAAACATAATAGCTCAACCATCTTGCATTTGCATAATACTGGCTTACATGATTTCAAATCGCTTAGGTGGTGTTAGCTGGCAACCCCTTCCATACGAAAGTAAGTCCAAAACAGTCGGGATAGGTTTATTTTTCCAAGTGAGAAAGAGAACCGATAATTCCTTAATTTATAAAATTAGATTAGGTCAATCCTTTGGCTTATGTCAGAGGTACTTTTAGACTCAAGTTTTGAAGCATCTTACTAAAATAAATCTTCAACTCCTAGGCATTTCAAAAATCTTGTAATGTTCGTAATCTAAGCTCTAGATTTCTAATAAAATGCCAACTCAAAAATCTAAATAATCTCAATATCGAAAAATGTAAAGCCCAATAATAATATAGTTGAAATGCTTACTAAGTTTGTTAATGTCTAAAAGCATTTTCTACTCAATCCCATTTGGCTTTTGAAAAGAACTCCTCCTTCTTGGAGAATTCCCTTTTGAATTTCTAAATTAACCATTCTTTTAAGATAATCTTTGAAATTCATAGAGATGAAAGTCAATTTCTTTAATAAAGAATATTCTTATGAAGAATTATTTTCATTTTAAGAAGTAATTAACTATAAAGGCTTTCCCTTATAAGGAACTACAAACCCAATAATAAAATAAACCATGTTCTACCTTCCATGTAGTTCAGGAGAAGAATCTCTAGTGCATCGAAGACCCAACAGCCTTAGAAGTCCTTATTACGTAATCAAATCCATTATATGCTGATATGTTTATCTTTCGATATAATATATTTATTCCTTAATAATTTATTTGATTGCCTAAATGAGCACCCCTAAGATTTGCATGGTGTTCTAAATAAAATTTCCACAATATTAGTATTAAAGTTGACTTAAACTTCATTTCATTATTATTTTGATTAAACCCTATGCTTATAATTAATCAAATCTTTAATTAGGGTGCTGGAAAAATTTATATTTAAGTATTCTAATCTTGATAGGAGTGTTTTAAATTGATTATGAATTTTATTATTTATTATAATATTTTGATTTATTATTTATTTAAATTAATATAGAGACTTGGAAATTTGATAATTCCTAATTTAGAAGTTAATTGGGTTTAAAATTTTTATGGTGAGTGGAGTTCCTCACGAATTTGATTTCCCTAAACTTTCATATTAATTAGAAGTGTAGTTTGGAAATAATTATAGTTTTAATTATTTTATTAAAATGTAAATTAAGCCTAATTTAATGAGGATCATTTAGGTATTCTAGTTTTCCTTGATTCCCCTCTAGAATATGCATCCAAAGAAAGTTTATTCATTATTTTTGGGTTCTAGTTGATTTATTATATTTTGTTTAAGTTCATGTTGATTAATTAAATTAATTAATTCAATTAAAGGCCAAATTAAGTGGTTTTGTAATTCATTAGGTTTCAGTTGGTTTCAATGATTTATTCATGTTCATTAGGATGTGTTATGAAGTTTTAAGTTGATTTGATCCATTTCCATAATTTATTTCATTTAATATTAAATAATTTTATGAAATTAGGGTTTAGGGTTTGAAAATTCAAATATTAAGATTTATTACTCAATAAATTATGTAAAATTTACCTAATGTGTATCATAACATTAATTTTAACTCCCTAAAGTTCTATTTCATTTTGGTCAATGGCTTAGGATTAATTAGGATTTGAAATTTTCATTCAAACCCAAATTAAAGCCAAAATGTCTCACATAATTTGGGAATTTTAATTTTAATGGATTTCTCTCATCAATAGGAATCCATAGAGCCCAAGTCTGTAATTTTTAGATTCATATTTAATTTTTTAATGAAATTTTAAATTTTTAGGCATTTTCCTTAATTTTTTAATCTTGAAAACTCAAAATTTTGGTTTAAGCACGTCGAATACACATGGATTTGACATGGCACAGCTTTCCATTTGGCACTATGTCATTGTACCACATAGGATCTACATGGATCTGACATTAAATTGGAGGCGCATATGGGTTAATTCTGGGCTGTTCGATGGAAGATCGGACGATCGTGATTCAACTTGCATTTCTACTTATAAGATTCAATCAGGGATTCGATTAGATCGGAGCTGTCTGTTGTTCCTAATAAAAGGGATGAATGATAGAGATTATTTCTCCTTCAATGCAGACAGAAGCCGAGGGACTGTCCGTCCATTTCACATGATTTTCGGCCATCCGACCATCAAAATCACATGATTTTGATGCCAAATTATCAATGAATGAAATCCTAGTTATCTAAATGGTTTGATCTTACTTGAGATCAAACTCCCTTTAAAAAGTGATAAAATTGAAAGCTTGGAGAGGTCATTAATTGCATACATTGATCCCAATGATCTCTGGCAATGGAATGACCCAATTCCTTCGGAATGATGTGGGGAGCTCGTGTGAAAAAGGAATTGAATTCCCTCTTTATGGATCACCTCCTAGACTAAGCTCAGCTTGAGTTTCATTGGCTTTGGTCTTTCTTCGACCTCCCAGTGGCAAGGAGATTAGGAGAAGATCGGGTTCATCTTCATTTGAAGTGAGAAGGTGATGTTAAAGTCAATTTTGCTTCGGAATAGGTATTGGTGATTTTTCCATTGGAGTCAAGAACTATATTGTCATTTTTTCCTTTTCTTGTGTGGCTATGGGTGATCAAACCTTTTGGAAGCTAGATCCATGGCTCACTACCTCTCTAACATTTGTCATAAGCTAGAGAGGCGGAGTAGGGAATGAGAAATAGGATTAGGCAAATTGGATTTGACTTCATGTACCTTCAATTTGTCATAGCATATTCCTTAACTTTGGCTCCATTTGGGTTTGATTACATGGATTAAGTTCAGCTAGGCATAAATCATTAATCTATTTGGAAAAGATTTAGTGCCTTCCAAGTGGATTAGTTGGAGATTGAGTTCAATCCCTTTAGGATTATGCCATTTAGGATCTATTCAATTGGCTTGATTTGAATTGCTTTGTTTGATAGATTAGCCTTAATTCAATGTTGGGTTATGTTCATTCAATCATTACTAAACTCTCTTAAGGATTTTAATGTTCATGGATTGCTTACTTTATGTCTTAACCCATTTTGATTCATATATATTTGGGTTGAACCAAATTGAGCTAAAATATTTATTTAACTCAATTAGATTGTATTTAGCTTTTAATTAAGGTAATCCAAGCACTTTGGAATGCATTGGATCAAATCATTTTATTTATTTAAGGCTTGAAATTCAATTTGGCCCATGTTGGTCTTATGGGTTAAATTTTGGTTAAGTTTGAATCCATTTAGGTCAAGTAGCCATTTTTAACTCAATTAAGTTATATATATATATATATATATATATATAATGGTTTGGAGTGATTAATTTCATTTAATTTCAATTTTTTTTCAATTTGAACCCATTTGACCAAAATTGGGCTTAATGGGTTAAGTTTGGCTTCATTTAGGTCAAATGACCAAATTGGCCAAATTGGACCCAATGATGGGTTGGTTTATATTTAATAATCATTCAACTGATTTTGGACAATTGATTTGGATTGATTTGAGTTTGATTCCCAATAAGACCCATTTAGGCCCATTTAGGTCCAATGACCTAATAAGCCTAATTAAGGCCATATTGGACTTATTTTCTTTTAAATTCATGTTTAAATATTCTCATATCATCATCAAAATCATTTGAAATGATTTTATTTGGTCAAATTTTGGTGGGTTGACCTTTGACTTGGTGGGATCCACATAAGTCAAACTCATGTCAAAAGGGTTGACTAATTTTTTTACCTTTGGTTTGGATTTGGATTTATTCAATTTCATGTCATGGTTTCATGTTTTTAATTTCATTTGATTTGAGTTTTTTTGATTTAATTTGAATTTCCTTAGGTTTATATGGTTCTTAGCTTAATTAAGATAATTATGTTTGGTTCCTAATTAAACCTTAATGTAAGCTTAATTAATTCCAATTTTAGAGTGGTGTATGTTTAGGTTAGAGATTTAAGTTGAATCTAACTAAACCCATTAAAGTTAGATCAATCCAAGGAGGATTCTCTAGGTTACTAAGTGTAGTGTCCTAGATGCTTAATTAGAAGACTTCTAATTTAAGATTGGGAGTCATAACTATTGTCTTTGAGACTCTTATTAACCTCATCCAAAAATGAGGTCAATAGTGTCCTCCTAACCTCTAAAAGTGTCTTAACCTTAAGTGTAGAATGCCTTAGTGCCTAGATCAAAATCTTAGGACTAAGAGAGTGGATGTCAACCCCTTTGAAAGTGAGGTCAACACATGGTATTGCTCGAGCAAGAAGCCCGTCAAGGTCTTCAGAGTAAATTGGTTGCCTGAGCTCAAAGACTTAACTAGTCAGCTTGGACATGTTTAGAGTATAATTATTGAAAGCATCATCCTCCTCCTCCTCTTTCTTAAGTCTATGTTTCTTCTTCTTCTAACGGCTTGGGGGAGTCAAACTCGTTGCCTTTTTTATACTTCTTACAAGTTGTACTCAGCCCAGCCTCATTGGTAGACCTAGTGGGAGTTGACTCTTCCTCACCCTCCTCATTCTTTCCCTTGTTTAAGAATAGAACTATAGAGGGATTAAGTGGAGGGAACATATATGTCTTGTCTCCTACAATTTAGCAAATAAAATTATTAGAAAAGGCGAGTCAAAACTGTGATGTAATGGCTATGAAGAATGATGAAATATGCATCATGGAAGACACTAGAGACTTAGTCAAAATGGATATAGTTATATATATTTAGAGTCTTATCAATCATTTTCTCTAGCACCTCCTTCACTTAGGCATCTAACTCGAGATCAATCTTCTTGCTTGCTAGAGAAAGATGAGGAATGGTCAGGACCTGCCATGGTGATGAGCTTTTGACAAATAAGACTTTTGAGTACCTTTTTCTCATCTTATTCACCTAGCCACAAATATTCATCAAGACTATTGAAAATTGGACCGTCGTGTCATAGTAGCCCTTCTCCAAGAAGACCTAGCAAAAAAAGGTTCAGGCTTTCATGAAAAACTTTTGCTCCTATAGGTATAGAATGAAGGTGGTGATCCTTGCAAATGAATTTGACAAAACATGGGGTTCAAATGACCCCATAAAAATTCAAAATCTCCACCCACTTATGGGCAAGAGGTTTAAATACCCCATTTAAAATGATCAAGATGAATGCATAGCTTATGTGATCATGTCAAGTTAAGCCGGTCATCCTTGTCATCCACGTACATCATAAAGTCACGATAACTCTGGCAGCAACCAATGAAGATGTGAGTCATCACCAATGAATCAAATTCAGGCACCTCTTTGGCCTTAGGCTTCATGAATGCAACCACTGTTATCCTTAGAGTCACCATTTGAGTTAATTAAAGGAAAGTCACTTTAAAAGATGAGAAGGGACATGACCTACTCGCTAAGATAGAATGTTCACTTGTTCAAAATCAAAGGAGTAATAAAAACTCAATCACTCACAATAAGAATGAATTTATAGATGCAAATGGTAAAGCTTAGTAATATGGACATCACATCAAGCAATAAATGAAAAAATCATTACTCAATCCTACAAAAATCTCAAGTAGAGCAATTCATAACAAAAAAAAATTAAGATTTACCACTTGCATTCTATCCATAAAAGAGATTCTACAAGAGAAATTGGTGGTGGTGGGGGGCGGTAGAAGATAATCACACTTTTTTATTAAATGCAACAAAATAATTATAGCACACCTGTTATGTCCCTTGTACACCATTTTTTGAGTTACTTTATAAGATGACCCAAGTGCCCTTCCTCATCAAGCTCGCCTTATCACACATATAATAAAATAAAAATTAGAATCTAAAATGAAAAGAGTAATTCCATCTGACCTGATGAAGCATTAAAGTAAAGTCAACTCGGCCTTTATGGTCGCACAAAATTCCTCAAGGACTCTACCTCCATAACGGCCTTTACTGCTACTCCATCTTTAGCATTAAACGAAGCTTGCTTAACTCCTACTTTGATGACTGTAAGTCTTCCTCTAGAAAAGTGATTCTCCATTGCAAAGAAACAAATGTAGATGGATTAACAAGTGCTTATGGTCCCCTCTTAGCATCTTCCCCCTCTGCGTGAGAAGACTCATCTCATGCAGACTCGTTTCATTCTCAATGAGTAGAGGGAGGAAAAGTTGCTAACCTTTCTTGGATGTCTACCAAAGTAAAGCTGGTCGCACTAGTAAAAGAAAGGGCAAGTGCCTCAATGATCATTCCCTGCAGGTATGCACTCTTTCCCAAGACCAAACTTAGCACCTCCAAGTTAGACTATGGTGAAGCCTAAGTCACCCTTAAATGACGAGAAATGAATTCATCAAAAATTAACAATGAGATTTTGATAAAGTGAACAACTAAAGGCCAGATCTATAAGAAAGAAAGTCACTTCTCTAGGGAATGGACTTCCTCAACACTTTAACAATGACCTATCAGCTCACCCATAGTAAGGTGAATCATTTCTTCAATAATACATGGAGAATCAAGGGAGATAACTTAGGGGGCAAGCGAGTGACCATTATTGCCTTTAGTTGAAACTTGCACACTCATCAAGCTTAGCTACAACAATAAAAAATATTTTAGAATGCTTAACAAGAAGAACTTTGAAAAAAAAGTAAGAATGAGCCCTACCTTAATAAGACAATCCTCCATAATTATTTTTGCAGAGGCGGTTCCCGGTAATCTATTTACCATGAATTTTTGGCACCAAATCAAGGGATACCCTTATCCTCCTCCTAAGTGCTCATGAGTTGGAAGGAAGGCAGTTCTACCATAGTGGTCACATTTTATGCCTTAATAGGGTGTGTGATCGAGTCCACTCGCGAGCCTTGATGTTACCCTTAGTTTTCTTCATCTTCTTCCGAAGGCACGCCCAAAGTTCAAAAGAATAGATTTACTATGATATCTGTAGGATCCATGACAAATAAGTGAATCTCTCTCACCAGTGATGACTCGACAATAAGAAGAAACTCTTAATTTAATAGTAAGCACAATACAGGAAAGGTTTTATAGCTAGAGAAGTCTAGGTACCTCAAAAGGTAATGTGACTATTGAAAATTTCATAATACCTTTTTTAGAATTAATTAAATGGTCAAAAATAATTATTATTTTTATTTTTCTATCTTTTTTATGAGTCACCTCTATAAGGAGTAGAAGAATTAGGGAGCTAAATGTATGTCCAACTATACGAGAAACCCAAAATAGCCATTATAACAAGCTATCATAAGAACAAGATCAGATCTATATAAGTGAGCTATTCAATAATAAGGACTCGCAATGCATTGGGTGGGTCAAAGAAAGAAGCTCGAAAAACAAAGTATGAAACGGGCTAAATAAGCAGACTCCCCTGGGGCTAGTGTGTGACCAAGGAAGATCGAACAATATAAATGACCAAAGTTCAATGACCCTACCATAATATATCAATTTGCCACATCAAAAAAGCAGTAGGTAGCTCACACCAACGAGTTATGGAGCTTATCGATTATTGAAGAACACGCTTACCTTACATATACTTACTATATGTATTTACCTCCCCCCGCTATTACAAAAGGGACCATTTTAAAGGTTGGGTGAGTGGACTTCTTTTTCCTTCCCTCTTCTTGTCTAAGGGGGAGTCATAAATTTCACAACTCATACTATTTCTTAATGGAATAATAAAATTGGAGATGATTTCATACTTATTTTATTTTCCGTTGCTCTATTTTTTCTGATGGTGTCTCCCAAGCATCTTAAAGAGTTCTGCTTCACTCCACAAATAAATTTAGATTCACACACACACACACACACACACACAATAACACATACACACACATTTGAACACACATGGAAAAACACAAATTAAAATATAAAATTAATAAATAGGTATGTGGACAAGCATAAAAAAATCCTTGGTATGTTAGAATTAAAATAAATAAAGCTAGTCTAACAATTATAAACTTTTATTTGTTAAACTTATTGTCAAAAGAAAATATAAAAATCCAAATACATATACTTAAAATTCTATTATCGCTATATTTGGCATCAACTTGTTTTGGAGAATATTTGAGTTTGTATGGGTCATCATTATTAAGAGAACTATTTGTAAAGGTCGATCTATATCAAATTTACATTTAGTTTTTTGATACTCACTTTGAAGATCTTTTTGCCTTTTTTTTTTTAAATTTTCCCTTTGATTTTATGATAATGATTTAAAAATATTAAGTGGTACACTTGAATGCTTGAAGTGGTAACTTTACACTAAATGCAATAATTCCCCTGTTTAGTGACAATGTTCAAAGCATTTCTTAAAATTACTATTAATTTCATTCATTTGTCCAAAAGGAAAAGAAAGAAAAATAAGGGATAAAATAACTATAATGGTATCTTTATAATAAAATCTAGTAGCACTTACCATTAGGGACATTCTTATGGTAAGAATACTTAAATGATGACCTAAATATTTGTAACACATAAATAATTTTTTTAAAAAACAATTATTAATTATATAGTTTAACATTTTTCATAAAGTTTATAACTCATTCTCTCCATCCCTTTTAATGTCATTGTGTCTAGTGATTAGTTTTTAAATGAACAAATTATTTATTTGACATACTTTGACTCATATGATAGCAGAATTATTCAGGAGAATGCTACAAAGAATGTTTGATTCTTATTCTAGCACATTTAATACTAATATTTTATCTTTATCTTTAATTTGTTTATCTATATTACATTTACATGTTTGGTGCATATCGATCATTATATATAACTATTAATTATATATATATATATTTATTTTTACAAAGGCAAATGCTTTAGTGCTCACCGCTTAGTCTAGGAAAAGTCCTTTCATTCAACCAATATCTTAGAAATTCTATGAACTTTAGGATCAATAATTTAATATATTAAAAATATGTGTCTACCTAAGAGTTTCCTTTTACAATCAAAGACAAATTTTATTAGTTGTGTATATTTTTCTCCTATAAAAAGAAATTCTTTTAATTGATGCTTAGTAGGCTACATATGAGTAGCATTGTTGGTGAACAATTGAAAATAATTGTCCAAGTTGTTAATTTTATTTTGGTTCTCACCAACTGATCAATATATTCTGAAGTAAATATTTTTGAGGTGACTAGATGATAAAGAGAGAAAATAAGACTTAAATATTTACTCATTTTCTTTTAATAATTTCATTCTTCACTTCTCTACTTCCCCCTCTTATTACTTTATGTACAACATCAATTTATCATTTTCTCCAAATGGAATGAATGGTTAGCCTGTAGTTTAATTTTAATATCATCTATCTTTTAATAAGTGTTATAGATTTGGGAGTTTCGTTTGTCTCTCGCTTATCGCTGAAGTTAATGTCACAATTATTTTGTACCCTGAAAGGTCGTTCTTTTCTTATTTGAAGTTCTTAAACGCTGGCAGTTCTTCGTTATATAGGGCCTATAGGCACTTTGATCGATTCAGATGAGTCCAAGATCAGCTACATTAAGCTGCTTCTGTCCTAACAAAACTTCAGCTGTAGAGTGAAGTGCAAAGCAATATTTACTATGCTTGTCTGAGAATTGTGCCAGCTCGCTTCAGTGCCCACACTTGCCCCTCTCTCTCTCTCTCTCTCGCTCTCCATATTTGCGTTGTTTGTGAATCCTAGAAATGGCTTTCAAGCCAAATCCTGAAAAGGAAAAAGTAAACAGTGCTGAAAGACATAAATGTGAGGACAGACAGTAAAAGACGTTCATCGGATGGGGTCATATACTCTTTAGGCTTCGAAGTTAGAAGCACGCAACAGCTGTTGGAAATCTGCCTGGGCATAGGGAGGGCTGGTTGAAATCTGGTCACCTTGCTGTAAACAGTTGCAAAATGGTGATGGTGATGGCGGTGGTTTCCTTCCCCTGACTCGGACTTGCCTGGCTGGCATCTGTCAACCCGCTTCCCTTCCTTTCCCATCTCCTCTCTTCTGCACCTAAAAGGGAAGAAAATGAAAATATTGCATTTTTTTTCCAGGTCAGGCCATGGAAAAGACGACGGAGGCTGAGAGATCTTGTGGTGGGCTTAGAAAGATCCTTAGTTGGGGAAATTGCAGACCACCTTTTTCCTGTCTCTTGCTTCAATAATGGTCCTCTATGTTCTGTTCCAATCAAAAGCCACGGCTTCGCTTCGTCCCCTTCCTCCTAGTAAAAAAAATCGAAAACGCTCACATATTTTTTCACTTTCAACTCTCTACTCTCTCTCTCTCTAATTGAGGTACTTATTTTGTTTCAGCAGGGGAGGAGATTAAAGTTGCTGGTATATACTATAGGAACACTTGAGAGACACAAAAGGTTTACCCTTTTTAAAAGATTTAAGGACCCAATTTGCCATGTGGGGCAGAAAGCCGCCCATCTGTATATTTTTGGACTTGATTGGTTGATTGCTACTTTCTCCTTTGAGGCCAGCTGGGAATCCAGAAATCATGTTATGTGGGTATTCTTAACACTTGAGTAAGTCTCTAAATGCTGCTGCACATTGCCCATGAAGATGCTACGAAGCATTTGTAACCATTAGCATTTCTCTCTTCATTTTCTCTCTTGATTGCTTTTTGTTTGAAATCTTCATTGGTGCATGGTGTAAGCTAGTTGTTCATACTTGTCCAGCTTAGTTGATGGGCTCTCTGGGCAACGTATTTCCTCGATTCATTATTTGATATCATCGAGATCCTGGGTTACGATGTTCTTTTTGTTATTCTGAGATAAATCCTGTTGGTTTCTCTGACCCTCACTCATTGTCTTTGAGCAGTGTCCGTGCTAAAATGATGGTTTTCGACTGAGCATGTTCAGGGGCATTGCTGTTCATTAAGGTCCCGACTGATCTTGCAATTATAGGTAGGAGAAGTATTGCCCACCTTCATACTCAAATTTGAATTAACACTTCTTGAATCAAATGAATTTGGAAGTTTTAGAAACCATACATCGCACCACCTTGCTGCCTTGCTTGCATGTATGGTAACTTATTTGAGAACTTTTAATCTGTTCATTTTATATATATATATATACACACACACACACACACATACATATATATATTTTCATTTTCTTAGTTTCAATGTATAGGTTTTGCAGAGTAAGCCAACTCCTTTAACAGATGTCGTGGTCGTTTGCAGCGATAGTAGGAAGTGCTGCAGGTGGTCTTGTAGTGTTGGTGATCTTTATAGGATACATATGGCTAAGCTTGTTGAGGTGCAAGGGTTTCTCAAACAAGTCTTCAGAGACAGGCTCATCTGCTCCATCAACCCTTGGTAGATGATTTTTTCAAAGCTAGAATTATGATGTTTGTTTTTTAAGGGTAGACTTGCATTGTTGTAGAAAAATGGTTTTATCATATGTTGCTTTAATCTATTAACAGTGGAATGGACTAGGACGGGCCAAATCTCTTCTTATGGTGGTGCTCCTGATCACCAGGGGGCAAGACAATTTAGCATAGAAGAGTTGGAACAGGCTACCAAGAAATTTAGCGAGCACAACCTTGTAGGTGTTGGCAGTTTTGGGTTGGTTTACAAGGGACTTCTTTTGGATGGTACAATCATTGCAATTAAAAAACGTCAACAAGCTCCAAGGGAAGAATTTATTGAAGAGGTTAAAGATAATTATAGAGAATGAAGATTACCAATTTTAATCTGTTTTGTGAATGCCTTAATTTATAACTTTATATTGCTTACAAGAAAAAGCATCTAATATTTTTTCACGTTTTTTTTAATCCTGCTTCATCAACTATACTCTTAAGCATGCATATGCTTTACGAATTAATTGATTTTGATTTCATATTATTTATGCATTACAGGTTAATAGTTTATCTACAATTCGGCATCGAAATATTGTTACTCTTATTGGTTATTGCCAGGATAGTGGACTTCAAATGTTAGTTTTTGAATATGTACCCAATCGGAGCATTTATAGTCACTTATATGGTAATAATGACATTTTTTTCATGCATATGGAAATTTCAATAATTTTCTGTAGAACGACCAAACATAATTGTAATTCTACATTATAGGGAAAATGCAAACAACCAAGCTTGAATTTAAGCAAAGACTTTCTATAGCTATTGGCGCTGCTAAAGGTACATCAGCTCACTGGACTTCTCAATTCAACATCTTAAATTATTGTTTGCAAATCTGACTTTTTTCATTTGAGCTATTCTGCAATGACTTTTGTTTAATTCATCAAGCATTCACTTTTTTTGCAGGGTTAGCTCATTTGCATAGCCTGTCTCCTCCTTTAGTTCATGGGAATTTCAAAACAAGCAACGTCTTGGTTGATGAGAACTTTATTGCTAAAGTTGCTGATGCTGGTCTTGTAAAATTACTTGAAAGAATAGATGATGCTGCTCCATCTCAAGCTTCAGTTAGAGATGTATTTAAGGATCCACAGTATGTGAATTTTGTTTTTTAGTATTGAACAGTAAGCATATCAAATTGCAATTTTTTTCCTCAACAAGTAATTTAACACTTTGAGTTAAATCATTAGTTTTCACAAAACAATTTTTTTTGTTGATTGTTAGGTTAAGATTTAATTGTTTTATTCACTTTTGCTACAATCAGCTGTTATGAGGTTGTTTAATCAAATTTAGGGTTGGCCAATTGGGAATGCTATCAGAAATAACAGATGCTTACAGCTTTGGGGTATTTATTTTGGAGCTTATTACAGGCTCGGAAGTTGTAAGGCTTATGGCAGAAGTGCCCAGCGAAAGTTTGACTAAATTGGTATGTTGGCTTCATGTCAGACAAGTAATGATAATTATCTGTTAATTATAAATAAATTTTTTATCATAAGCTTACAATTTTAATTTGAACGTATTAATTGATTGGTAGCTGCTAAATAAAGAACTATGTTTACCGAAAATCATTTAAAACACCAACAAATGCTACTGCTATTATTGTTGCAAATGGATCTGGTACTGTCCAGATTTGGAAAAGAGACGCTCTTCAGTGGTTGATAGGAGAAATTTCTGCTCATGTTGCTTACGGAAAATCAATCTTTAAGCTTGTTGTTGTCAAGGTAAAATTATTGAATATCAAGTACTTAAGTTAATTGTAGGAGGAGCTTAGGGGGCTTTTCCAAGTTGGATATATACTATTTTAGAATATTCAGATGGATGAGTGGCGAGACTAGAAAGATTAATTGAAGACTATTATGTTAGAGAAATATTTGGAGTGTATCTATTGATGGTGAAGTATAAATATACATTGGTGGTGTTTACATGAATGTGCGAGTAGATTGAACTAGCTTTCATGGCAAGCCATCATCAGAATGGGACCGAATCTATGAAAGTAAGCTACCTGATAATGATGACTTGCCACATATATGGCGAGTGAAGGAAGAAAGTCCAAGAATGAAGCATGAGCCCCGACTACATAGATAATGATTTGTTCATACCAGTTGAGTGATCAAGGAAGACTTATTAGCCTAAACGATTAAAGTTCAGCGATCTAACCTTATCATGAGAATATGTTACATAAGAGCAGTTGCACATTGGAGTAAGCAGCAAGCTACTTGTTCCAACAACCCTGAAACTCACCACTCGTTGCCGATCATTTGCCTCGTGGCGAGGTGAGTCCCCTCCTGTACTTGATTTGCCTTATATGTGATTACTATATGTAATAGCCCTCTTTTGATATTATAAGAAAGAGTCCTTTCAAAGAGAGGGATCTTTTTTCTTTTCTTTTATCTCCTTCCCTGGGTTCAGACAGCTTTTACCATTTTGCACTAAGATCTTGGCTGAATAATAAATTTTAGGATATTTCTTGCACCTTTTTCATTTTCTACCATTCTATTTTTCCAAACCATGTATTCAGATACATAAGAAAGATTTTGCCTCACTTTATAGATAGATTTGGATTCAAAATCTTTTTAGGTGCGGCGAGCATGGATGAAGCCAAGAACTAGAAGTCAGGTACAAAATGAAGTAGGATACTCTGCACGAAATTAGTTAGTGGATAGTGAGTCGAATACACAACAGTTTACTACACAACAGAACTTAAAATATATGGAGGATAGGATTACTCACCGAATATAGGCAATTGTGGAAAAAGTCAAACACAAGGAGCTAAGAGTCAAAGAAAATGAAGGATCTTCATGATTGGCGACTCATCAAGCTCGTTGAGTAAGAAGAGAAGTATCCAAAATCTCTTGTCTAAATAACAAGTCATATTACACGAGTGAAGAAGAGGGCATACGAAGGGAGCTGGGGAATCCAACCAACGTTTTCTCCATGAAAATCATAGAAGCTCGTCCTCTACATAGATTTAAAATCCCACACTTGGAATCATAAACATGTCAAATTGACTTGACAGATATTGAATTTACAACATAGCTATTGAAGCTAGATGATGTGATAAAAAAATTTTCTTTTCTTTACCACTTTCAAAGAATTAGCCCTCAGGTGATTCTCGCACTTCCAACTAGGGATTATAATCTCGTTCGTTGATTTTAAATAGATGTTCGCTACACAATTCATTTAATTCATTAGTTCTCATAAGCCATTAAAGAGTTCTTAGGCTCTTTTGCAAATCAAGCTATAGCTTGGCGAGTTCTTGATGAAGTTCTTCACTCGCTTTCAACGAGAAATGCTAGAAATTAAAGATTTGGATCTCGCGGTGGTCCAGACCCCATTCGCTCAGGGTTTAAGGGAAGGACCTTTCAGATATGATCTCAGGCACCAGTAGCCTAAAACACTCATAAAATTACTTGAGTTGACAAATAATCACGTGAACACTGAGGAATATAATGAAGTCATTTAACTGTTACACTTAACTCATGGGAAGGATTCGACAAACTGATCTCCTTCAGAACATTTACTCGGAGATAGGTTTCAGGCACGAAGACCAGACAAATGGGGCTTGCATCTAGATGAGATTTCAGGAACCCTGCAACTTGCTATCAAAGATTCAGGTACTCACAACCTACTTTGGTGACTCATTTACATGTATTGATGATCGAGTTAGTAGAAGCCATCTATGATAATGAATACTTTAAACAACCATCACCTATGAAGACTGACAAAGTCTGTGATCGCTCCAGGTATTATGCTTATCATTGAGACCATGAACATGGCACTGAAGAATGTCGGTACTTAAAGAGCTTAGTCAACGAGTTAATAAAAGTTGAGAAGCTCAAAGAATCCACTAGGTGGAAGGACAAATAAGTCATAGAAATAGATAATGGATCTGCCCCAGCACACACGATCCATATCATGGGGGTCGTACTCATTATTTTTGGGGGTGATGGAGAGTCTTCAAGAAAGCAAGCCTCTAACGACTGTGATTTGAAGATGTTAACTAGGCAACCATGGTGCATACACCACATACCTTGATAGTTTCAGTAAGTTTCTTTGAGAAAGATAGACCTACCATTGATAATCTATATAATGATGCGATCATCATTATGATGCTAATCTAATTATCAAATTAGGAGTATATTGATCGATATGGGGAGCTCAATTAATATCATTTTTAAATCTGTCTTTGGTAAGCTAGGATTAGCGAGTTCTAAACTCACCCTCACTGGAGGACCACTATACGACTTTTAAGGAGAAAGAAGAGAGACTAAATGGGTGATTACTCTTCTCTTGACTTTAGGGAAAAACAAGAAGCAATTCACAATAATGACAGACTTCGTTATAGTAGAGATACTCGCCACCTATAATGCCATCTTCGGTTGATCACTGTTCAACACATTTAGAGCAGTGGTGTTGACATACCATATAGCTATCAAATTTCCTGCAGAAAGTAAGGAGATCACTATTAGAGAAAATTTGAATCAATATAGAACCTGCTACTTGAGAGTCATATGTGAGTCCGATAAAAAAGATGAAGTTTTTCAATTCGATGTCTCATTCATCGGAGTTGAAGTTCTTGATGAAATATAAGAAATACCTACTACACAAAATCACGAGTAAGTCTTGAGAATTAGCTCGACATTTTGCCCTGAGCATAAGGAAACCCATATCCAAACACTCTAGGACAACATTGATGTGTTTGCCTAGATCATAATTGAGATGCTCGGTATTGATATAAATATTTCTTGTCACCCCCTTAATGTCCACAAAGACGCTTAACTTATAAGCAAAAAATAAGGAAGACCTCAGCATTACATTGTCGAACCCATTAAAGAAGAAGTCACCAAATTACTTAAAATCAAATTTTTAGAAAAGTCTAGCCTCAAATGTGTGTTGACGTGAGTGCAAAAGTCAAGCGGAAAGTGGAGAATGTATGCTGACTTTGTTAATTTGAGTTTGGTATGTTCAAAGGATGGGTACCCTCTTTCTTAGATAGATGCACTAGTCAACTTGGTAGCTTGTTACTCGGTAACAAGTTTTTTGGATGCATTGTAAGGATATTATCAAATACAAATGCATCTCTCCGACTCAGAGAAGATATCCTTTATTATTAGGGAAGGACTCTATTATTATAGTAATGCCCTTTGGGCTT
Source organism: Cymbidium sinense (assembly GCA_021442155.1). Taxonomy (NCBI): domain Eukaryota; kingdom Viridiplantae; phylum Streptophyta; class Magnoliopsida; order Asparagales; family Orchidaceae; genus Cymbidium; species Cymbidium sinense. The sequence goes on from CM038215.1 coordinate 52,018,291, forward strand.
CAGAATGCAGGACGACCTATCAGAGAATGGTGGATTGTGTGTTCAAGGAGAAAAAAAAATGTGGACATTTATATCGACGACTTGTTGGTCAAAAGTAACTCTCTCACACACATATTCAAGATCTCATAAAAACCTTCGTCATTCTGAAGAAGTATAACATGCACCTCATCCCTTAAAGTGTATTTTCGGTGCTGGGTTAGAAAATCCCTGAAGGCATAAAAGTGAACCTTGTAAAGTTGAAGCAATAATTGAGATGTCTTCACCAAGAACAACAAAAGAGGTTCAATGGCTCATAGGAAGACTCGCTAGATTAAACAGGTTTATCTTTAAAACTAGAGAACATTGCTCAATATTTTTTAATATCCTCAGGGAAGCTAAGAGATTCGAATAGACTTCGTAATGTTAGAAAGCTTTCTATGATCTAAAGAATTTGCTTGCATCGCCTCCATTGCTGTAAAGTTCAAAGGAAGGAGAAACCTTACTATTATGCTAAGGGGTTGGAGAAGACTTGGTAAGTTCTATTCTTATTAGGGAGGAAAGTGAAAAATAGTGACCCATATAGTATGTCAGTAAATTTTTATGAGGTGCTGAATTGAACTACCCCATCATGGAAAAATTTGTGACTCATTATCTCAACACGACGACTTTGACCATACTTCCAAGTGCATTCAATCCAAGTCATCATTGATAATCCGCTTAAATCCGTGCTCACCATACTTTTAAGTGCATTATTATGGAATAATGCCCTTTGGGCCTAAGAATGTAGGACGACCTATCAGAGAATGGTGGATCGTGTATTCAAGGAGCATAAAGGAAGAAACATTGAGGTTTATATTGATGACTTGTTCTAAAGCAAGTTACACACACATCATATTCAAGATCTCACGGAAACCTTCATCACTCTGAAGAAGTATAACATGCATCTTAATCCTTTAAAGTGCATTTTCGGTGCCGGGTTAGAAAATTTTTTGGGATGCCTGATTATCCCCGAAGGCATAAAAGTGAACCTTGATAAAGTGAAAGCAATAATTGAGGTGTCTTCACCAAGAACAATGAAAGAGGTTCAGCAGTTCATATGAAAAGTCGCTAGATTAAGCAGGTTTATCTCTAAAGTTAGAGAACATTGCTCAATATTTCTTAAAATTCTCAGGGGAGCTAAAAGATTCGAATGGTCCATAATGTTAGTAAGTTTTCTATGATCTAAAGAATTTACTTGCATCACCTCCATTGTTGTAAAGTTCAAAGGAAGGAGAAACCTTGCTATTATACCAAGGGGTTGGAGAAGACTCGGTCAGTTCTATTCTTATTAGGGAGGAAAGTGAAAAACAGTGACCCGTATACTATGCGCAAATTTCTATGAGGTGTTGAGTTGAATTACCCTATCATGAAAAAACTCGTGCTCGTACTCATTATCTTAGCACAACGGCTTCGACCATACTTCATATTCAATCCAAGTCATCATAAATAATCCGCTTAAATCCCTGGTCACCAAGCTTGATTATTCCAGGAAGTTATTGAAATGTTTAGTGGAATTTAATGAATTTGATATCTTACTTGCCCCAAATGACGATAAAGGCTCAAGCACTCATCGTTATTGATTTTCGTAGTTCACATAATGTCTCGATTAACCCAAAGCTGCTATGGTGATTATATGTGGATGAATCATCTAATGAGCAAGGCATGGGAAATCTATCTCCGGGAAATTGTTTTGAAGGCATCCTCTTCACCAAATCTTTTGTGTGAGTCGCGAGATCATCTAAACGATTTCATTTTATTCCTCGACATTTACATGATTATTAGCTAATTCATGTAGTTCGATTAGTGTCTTGGACTACAGGAGCTTGAGGGCATATCTGAATGGTTCTTCAAATCTTAAACGAGTATGGCCTGGGTGACCGTGGGTTCCAAGTCTTTGATTTCCAGCATATCTCATTGAAAATAAGTGATGAACTTCTCCAGTGACTCATCGTGCTCGTCTCATTTATAGAAGAGCTTAGGGACTCTTCAATGGCTTTTGTGCACTAACTAATTGAGTAACAAACATCTTTTTGAAATTGGCGAATGAGGTTATAACCTCTATTGGGTCAATTGAAAACCACCTGAGGGTTAATTCTTTGAATGTCGTAAAGAAAAGATGACAGTTCATCACATTTTCTAGGTCTGATAGTGACGTTATTGATTCAAACTATGCTATATGGTATGTCAAGTTTATTTGACCTTTATATGATTCCAAGTATAAGATTTTGAATTTGGGCAGGGAGCGAGCTTCCATAATTTTTGTGGAAAAAACATTTGTTGGATTTGCCTTCTTCCTCTATATGTTCTCTTCTTCACTAGCTTTATATGACTCATCATCTAGGTTGGGGGTTTTAGATAATTCTCTTCTCACATGACGAGCTTGGTGGGTCACCAATCTTGAAGATCCATTTTCTTTACCCTTTGGTTTCTTGTGGTTGGATTTTTTTCATAATTGTCTGTACTAAGTGAGTGATTCTATCCTCCACATTTTTCAAGTCTTATCATGTGGCGAACTGCTGGGTGTTTGGCTCCATGCCCGTTGAGTTATCTCGTGCTGAGTGTCCTGCTTTGCTTTGTCTTTTGCTCATGCTCGACTTGTGTTTAAATAAACCAAAAAAATCTGAAAAAAAAAATATGAAGGCTATATGATTTGAACTTGTCTTTTTTTTGCATGGGAATAACTCTAACCACCGAGCTATGCCTTCTACTATGAAATTATATATACATATGTATATATGTATACATACATATATACATATATATGTATACATATATGTATATACATATGTATATATATATAATATATATATGTATATATGTATATATATACATATGTATATACATATATGTATACATATATATGTATATATGTATGTATATATACATATATGTATATATATGTATATATATATACATACATATATATATATATATATATATATATATATATATATATATATATATATATATATATATATATATATGTATATATATGCATAATTTTTTTCAAGTTAAAAGGAGTGAACATGATTGAACAGAGGATTGTTTGTGTTCGGCTCATTTATAAATTATTCTTAAAATATTTGAAGGGAAGCATCCAGTTTCGAGATCTCCTTAATCTGGGGTTGATGAAAGGTCGAAGCAGCTTCTTCAACAAAGCCATGCTTGCTCCTAACAAGAACGAGATCAGAATCTACTCACAAAGGGATTCACTTGTCTCAGAAGAGCAATAAAGTCTCAATTCTCCAAGTAGAAAGAATTTATAGATGCAGTAAGAAAGACTTGGTAACATGGATGTCACATAAAGCACTAAGTGAAGGAATGATTACCCGAATCCCACGAATATCTCAAACGATAGAGGCTAGAGAAAAATAATTAATGCTCAACAGTGGTAAAAAATCAAGTAGTATCTACGAGAAGAGAATATAAAATATTCACTATCTCAAGCTTGAAAGCTAGTCATGCTCAACCACGATCAAAGAAGAAAGTAAGAAACTCGGACAAAGAGACTCGTAGTACGTGATAATAGATAAGTCTCACCTTAATGAGGCATTCCTCCACAGCCACCTTCATAGTAGATGATCTAACCATTTGGCTCACTAGCACTTTCCTACACCAGACAGGGTACATCCTCTCCTCCTTCCCTATGAACACTCACAAGTTGCATATGATGAAGACTCGCCGCAACAACTTGTCCTTCAGTAGGGCGAGTACTAAATTCTCCTTGTAGGTTCGAGGAAGTGGCCAGGGCTATAGTCGTTGTAGTTGGTGGAACTGGGGTGCTCACCTCGACTATATAAAGGGCATTGATCGCTTCCGACTTATTGGCTTTCTTGGCCTTCTTTCAAAGACCTGCCCACAGAATTGCTAGATCAATATCACTACGAGGCCTCTTAGCGTCCATGGTAGTTATGTTATTTTTTTCTGAAGTTTTGCATACTCAACCACTAGAAGCCGAAAAAAATTATTCTAGTGACTAGAGAAATGTTGAATGTGCTAAAGAAGGATAGAGGATCCATTATAGCTTTCATTGTGTTGAAAAATTGGATTCAGTCAAAAGGTGGTATGACCTCTCATAATTACATAAATTGTCTTAAGTCATTAAATGTTTACAACTAATCATTATATTCATTCTTTTATCTTTTTTGCGAGGTATCTCTATAAGGAGCAGAAGAATCAGGGAGCTAAATATATAACCAAAGTAGCGGGTAGCCTAAGCGATCTAATGAGCCTAAGTACCAAGACAAGCGTTCTTGCTATAAACTCAACAACAAAGGTTATCAGAATAAGTCATTGGAAGGTGTGTTTGACAAGGGAAAATCAAACTAAACTAGCGAGTCAAGGACTTAGAGAATAATGACCCAGACAATGAAGTATGAATCAACTTGCAGACCGCAGGCGAATAATCAAAAGGAATATAGCGGTTACTCCTCTTAGCCCAATCCTAACTCGCGTACTTGCATGATAAAGGGATAATCGCCCCCATTGTTTGATAGATGCATACTTGCTCACATCTGTACCCACCATCAGCTCGGGTGGGAATCCACTTGTACTCAATTTTCCTAATATGTACTTTGCATGTATAGTAACCCCTTGGTATTGTAAAAAGGGAACTCCTTTCTTATGGGAGAATTTTTTACACACTCTCTCTCTCTCTCTCTCTCTCTCTCTCTCTCTCTCTCGGCTTTTAGTCTTTGTACTTTGATCTTGCGAAATAAAGATTATTATTTTTTCTTCTATATTCCATTAATTTTCTATCTTCTTATTTATATTATTTTTGTCTTATCCTATTTCTTAGGTATCTCAAAAGGTTCTCCATCCATGGATAAATTTGTATTCCATAATAAGTAACTCACTATTGTGGCCAACTTTGTTATTATGGAGTACTTAACCACATATAACTCATCTTTGGCTAACCACTGCTTAATACATTCAGGCTATTGGTGTCAACTTATCACGTAGTTGCTAAGTTTTTAGCAAAAGGAGAAGAAATCACTATTAGAGGAAACTTAAGTCAATCTTGAGCATGCTATTTGTGAGCAGTTGGCAACTCGCTTAAAGTAGAGTAAGTGTTGTAGCTCGAAGTCGCTCGCACTAGAGTCGAGATCACTGAGGAAATTGAGGAATTGCCGACTACGAAGAACCACCCTGAACGAGTCCTTAAAATCAACTCGAGCTTCAATGGTGAGCATAAAGCTCTTATATGGGCTCTTGAGGAAGATATTAACATATTCGCTTGGCTGCTTCCGTCATAGGCATCAATGTTGCTTGCCACAGACTTAATATCAGGAAGGATGCTCAGCCAATTTAAAAAAAAAAAAAGGAAAACGACATCTTTTCTCGTCGAGCCAATAAAAAAAGATGTCGTCTCGAGGTTGACTCAATAGAGAAGTCCAATATTTGGAGTGAATATCGAATGTTGTAATGGTGTAAAAGTCCAATGGTAGATGAAGAATGTGCATGGACTTCACTAACTTGAACTTTGTGTGCCCAAAATATAGTTACCCACTTTTTAAAATAGATACACTCGTGGACTCAGTGATAGGTTATTCTGTGATGAATTTCTTGGACTTTTTTAGGGCATAACCAAATCTAGATGCACCGCATTGACTCAAAGAAGATGACATTTATCACTTGAGAAGGGTTATATTGATGTAAAGTAATTCTTTGGGTTGAAGAACGCATGTGCAATTTATCAAAGGATGGTAGATTGAGTGTTCAAGGAGTAAAAGGGAAGAAATGTAGAAGTTTATATGAATGATTTACTAGTCAAAAGTAAGTCGCTTAAGCAGAACATTGAAGATCTAAAGGAGACTTTTGCCACCTTGAAGAGATAATAGTATGTGCCTCAACTCTTTGAAATGCATATCCGGTGTGGGATCAAGAAAAGCTTTAGGATTCATGATCACCCGATAAGGCATATAAGTGAACTGTGATTAAGTAAAGACTTTACTCGACATTCCTTCCCTAAAGATAACTAAGTACAATGACTCACTGGGCGAGTTGCAGGTTTAAACATATTCATTTTCAAATTGGGAGAATATTACTCACCATGCTTCAAAATGGTCAGAGGAGCAAAGAAGTTTGAGTGGACACTAGAGTGCAAGAAAGTTTTTTGTGATCTCAAAAGCTTACTTACCTCACCACCTTTATTGTAAAGCCCATAGGAGGGTGAGATATTATTATTATACCTTGGAGTTGGAGAAGACTTAGTCAGTTCAATTCTAATCAGATAAGAAGGCGGAAGACAATGGCTAGTTTATTATGTGAGCAAGTCACTAAGGGGTACTGAGTTACATTATCTAATTATGGAGAAGCTTGCACTCGCACAAATCATATCAACACGATGACTTTGTCCATACTTTTAAACTCATTCAATTCAAATCGTCAGTAATCCACTTAAGTTACATTATAATTTTTTATTTGTAGCCACCAACTACGTGGAGTATTGCTTGCCAAGTCGGATCATTCTGAAATATTATTAAAATTATTATTTGAGCTGAGCTAGTTTGATATATCACACTTGTCCAGAATGAAAAATAAGGCAAATCAATCTCTCGTTGAATGTCCTAGTCATCACGTGAACCTATGTGGAACAAGTATTGTGCTGAAAACTCTAGCAAGAATTACTATAATTTAGTGAATTTTAACTTCAAAGTAATGAATAATCAATCCAAATACGATGCTTTATTTGCTGGACTAAGATTTGCTCTAGCACTTTGCACATCAAAGCTCATTCAAACTCGTAGCTCTTGGTGAATCAAATCAATGAAGGTTATGAGGCGAGGGATGAGTCACTACAAAATTATTTAGTTAAAAAAGTGGAGATGGGGAGATTGGAATACTTTAAAATTGAATTAAGAGTAGAAAGATCAAAACCAACTCACTAACCTGCTATCAAGAGCAAGTGGACTCAAGGAGTAGCCCACCATCTAACTCGCCCTACAAAGCATAGAGGAAAGAGAGTTTATGTAAGTAAATTATGAAGATTGATCTAGTTGGATTGATCTCATTAAGAAGTACTTGTAGATTGGGAAGCTGAAAGAAGGGATCATGGATCCAAGAATATTCAAAATCAAAGCCGCCCAATATCTTCTATTTATAAGCGAGTTTTTTTGAGGATCGGTGACCTTACTAAATATGAGGTGTGTAAGAGAGAGTGAACAATGCAAAATACTCTGTGAAATACACTCAAGTGAGTATGAGAGTCATTCAGGAGGAAGAATACTCACTCATTGAATTTTACGATAAAGATATTTCTGATCAACGCTAAGGAAAGATGTTGGTGTGAGCAATGCCAAAAGTTCACTCATTTACAGTAGCAGTCGTCATAACATTTATAGCCTATCATGAATCTTTGGCCACTTGCGATTTGGGGAATGGCTTGATAGGCCCATTGTCAATCGCCAATGGACAACGAAAAGTCATACTCCTTGTGATAGACTACTTTTAATAAAATTTTAACATATTTACTCAATGATTTTTTTTTTGTTTCTGGTATTTACTCAAAACTCGAGGCATGGTGATGAAGAATTCAAATTAGACTCGTCTAGTGACTTGGTAAATTACTTGAAAATCCAAGACACGCAACGCGTAATAATAATATGAATCACTACGCAGGGAGCTACGTGTGGACTCAGATCGCTTGAGGGCCACTTTTGACCTTTGTAGTAAACTTCATTTGTCCAGCCACCTTTAGCCGATATAGAAAGTATTAAAAATGTCACTTTTGGTCTGAGTATATAAGTGTCGATTCATTAGTTTGATAAAAATAAAATTTAATTATGAACACTTACTTTAAACGCTTCATAAAAGTATTAAGGGAATATATAAGACCACTCTTTGCAGTTGGTGACTCAAGTGTAAGACCAACACTTTGCGTGATTGTGACTACAAATAAAAAGACCAAGACTCCGTGTGGTTGGCGGCTCAAGTGCAAGACCAAGACATCATGCGATTGGCGACTCATGTGCAAGACCAATACTCCATGCGGTTGGCGACCACTAATAAAAAGGCCAACATTCGTTGTGGTGACTAGAAATAAAAAATCAGCACTCCGTGCTAATAACGACTAAAGTGTAAGATCAATACTCCACGTAGTTGGTGACTACAAATAAAAAATTAACACTCATCGTGGTTAGTGACTCAAGTATAAAACTGACACTTCATATGGTTGACGACTATAATAAAAAGATCAACACCTTGTGCGGTTAGCGAACAATGTATTCTCTTAATATTATTTTAAACAATTATTCAACAATATGTTCAAAAACATTTAGAGAGTATATCCAATGTGTATATTATTTTGGCGAATACATTTACGTGATCATTATTCATTCAAACAAATGTTTCCCCATCAAGTATATTTAGTTTGATGAAAATATTAAACGAGTATATTTGTTTAATGAGTTCATAAAATGAATACATTCATAAACACAATAAAGTTAAGAGACAATAACAACAACAAGACTTTTTCCCACTAAGTGTGGTTGGCTACATGAATCCTTCTTCTCCATTATGTCCTATTAAGTGTCAAACTCTTATTTAATTCTAATAAACTAAGATAATATCCAAGACATTTTCAGTCTATCTCTACCTTTTTTAACATAAGACGAATATAATATATCTACTCTCCTAACTGAGTAATCAGACAACCAACGCTTTATGTGACCACCATCTAAAATGACTCTCTCTAATCTTATTTGCTACTGGAGCTACTCCAACTTTTTCATGAATATATTCATTTCACAATTTATCTCTAAAAGTAAAGCCACTTGTCAACTTGAGCATCGTCATCTTTGCAACACTTAATTTTATGCTTCTCTTTTATTGGCCAATATTCTGTGCCATAAATCATTGCAAGTCTTACCACATCTTATAAAATTTTCCCTTAAGTCTAAGTGACACTTTTCAATCACACAATAGGCCAGATGCATTCCTCTTCATTTCAACCATCCAATTTGAATTCTACTGATAACATCCCCATATATTTCACCATCATTTTGAATAATGGATGCGAGATATCTGAAACGTTCACTCTTTTTAATGACTTGATCATTCAATGTCACAACACCATCACTATAACTTTTATAACTAAAATTATACTCCATTTATTCAGTTTTAGATCTACTTAAACAAAAACCTTTAAAATTTAAGGTTGACCTCCTTAATTCAAGTTTTTCTTGGACTCTCTAGTCTTATCAACAAGAAGAATGTTATCAGCAAAATGCCTACACCAAAGTACATCCTCTTATAAACGCTTAATAATAACATCTATAACTAGAACAAAAAAGATATTGGCTTAAAGCCAATCCTTGATGTAATCCAACTTAAATAGGAAAATATTTTTTCAATCTTCCTTATGATTGGACACAAGTAATAGCTAAATTCCCTTTTTTCTTACTTAATCAACTTAGTTAATATTACTTTTCTTATGTAATCATCTCTTGATCCTATACAAAAGGAGATTTCCAGGAGGGGTTTTTTTTACAGCTCATTATTGATTTATTGTATTTTTGTACTCCCAATAGTTTTTGTACTACTCAAAGAGGGAGAGGGAGAGATTTTTGTGCTTTGTTTTTTTGTCATTGTGAAATTTCTCTTTTTTTTTGTACATCATCACTTTACTTTCTATCATCCCACTCATCCTTACCCTACTTCTCAACAGGCTAAGAGATTCTGTTTCACTATACGTATAAATTTGAATTCAACAACATTCTTTAAACCTTTTTCTGACCAAATTATATGATGTTTGATCTAAATAAAGAAACACATAATCAATTCTTTTGGTTATTAACAAAACAATTTCCTCATGCTTCAGGTGGAAGCACATTTGAGGTCAGACACACTTATCGATGAAAGACTTGGTAATAGTTTTACATATGATGGAATGAAAGAGCTTGTTGTGCTGACTCTTCGATGCTTGAGCTCTCCTGGTCGGCGGCCTAAGATGGAACACATTGTTAGGGAGCTTGATCGGATTCTCGAGACTGAAATGACACAAACAACAGTAATGGGCGATGGTACTGCCATGGTGACTCTTGGAAGCCAACTCTTTACTTCATAGTTTGAGAGCAATAGAGTGATGCGTAGTGTTTTCGTCTCCGAGTAGTTAAGGAACTAAAGACTTTCAGATTCTATCCTTCAGTGTCAAATACTAGCTCTTTGTGAAAAATGCATCCATTATATATTTCTTTTATAGTCTCATAATGTTAAATATTACCTAAATATAGCTGTTGTATGCTTTGCATTATGATTGGTGATTTCTGGACACAAAAGTGATGATTAGCTGACTTAAAATTGCAAGATTTTACAATCGTTATTTTTGTAGGGACCCATTTGATTGTTTATAAATAGAAAATAAAGTTAAAAATTATCGAGTCTTGTGATTTATTTTGAATATTAAATTAAAATCATCATTTTAAAGAATTTTTGAGAAATTTTATAACGAATTTAATCATGCTTATTATATCTACAAACTGTGATTTCTAAGGTCTTGAATTATTAACATTAAATGATACATCTGGAAGGAATGGTTACATGATTTTTTATGCCTAATTTTGTTTCTAAATTTTTTTTAAGACTGTTCCTTTAAGATCGAATCTTATTTATCCAATATAAATGATGATAATTCTAAGGTCTCCTTCAAAATAATAATAATAATAATAATAATAATAATAATAATTACCATTCTTCTTACTCTTAGGATCTACATTCATACTCCCCGTTAGCTGCAACTATCTTAAAAACTCTTGGTGGTTGGGAAGGACACTAATCATAGCTTAAACTATGGTTAAGTTTTAGTGGTTGATGACTAAGTGTCCATTTTAGACCTTGGCATTTCCCATCATAAATAATAAGCAAGTTCATCTTCTTTGAGCTAAGAGAAGTCCAACTAATCCTTCCCCACACTCTTATTGCCCTTAGGAAAGCTTAGCGATAGTGGTTGCCCTATTGGTGGCTGAAGCTTATTCGACCCACTAATCTTGTGAGATTCAAGGCAATTTTAGAGAGGGTTTTTCTTCTTCCACACACTAAATGTATATAAATCAGGTTCTTTGAGTTATCTACCCAAAAAAGTAAGAATTTTAAATTCCCCTCTCCCACCTTTGGTCTTCTTAATAGTGTGGGTTATGTCGATTGAAGCTAAAATCATAAGTTTATAGCCCTTGATTTGCTAAAGTAATTCTGACCGAGTTTACCTCAATTGGTTTACTATAGAGGGAGATATAGGCTATATTTTGCACTATTGTTTTAGGGTTCTAGAGCAAGAAGATGAAACTATAATTGTAGATTATGGATCAGCATTTCTTATGCAATTAGACAACAATTTAGTCCAACCGCCTTTATTTTTTAGCCATTTTCTTTTGATTTTGTTGTGAACTAATTTCTAAACCAAATTAAATGAGATTTTAAACATAGACTTAATTTTATGTGCAAAATTAAGGAAAAATATCACTTCTTAAAAAAAAAAAATTTATTTTATATGTTAAAAAAAAATCAATTTTTTATTTTAATTATTAAACACTTAAAATGAATTTGAAAATTTCTTAAATCTCTTGTGAAGGTTTTATAGAACATTTTAAACATCTTATAAAAATTTCAAATCCATTTAAATCTTGATATGAAGTTTATGATTTTTTTAAGTAATGCGTTTACCATTTAAAATTTATAATAATTAAATAAAAATTCCAAAATTCTAAGAAAATTAAAGGTGTCTCTAACAATTGTTTATTTATGTAGAAATTTATGAGAAAATATTATGATTATATAATATTTTTTATTAACTAGAACTTATAATTATCATAAATTTAATTTTTTAAAATTGTTTAATATTTTCAAAATTTTAAATAATTTTTGAGAAGTTCATATGGATCAAAGACACCTTTAATTTACTCAAAACTTAATTAGAACATTTACATTTTTTATTGAAATTATTAAATTAAAATACCTCATATTATAAAATTACCATTTTGTCTCTAATGGAGCCCAATGAGATGACATGTATTCCAAAAGTGTGCCTTGCTGATTAAGATTTAACTTAATTTATTAAATTTCTTTAAGGAACTTTGTTATTTTTAATAATTAAAATGGTTTATATTTTAATTATTTAATTACAAAAATGCTTAAATAATCTTAAATTTTTTAAAATGATTTAAACTATTTAGGTAAAAAAAAGCTTTCAGATTAAAATAATTAATAATTTCATAAGTATTTGTGCTTTTATGGAAAAAATATATATATTATAACATTTAAATATGTTATATATCTATGATAATTCCACTTCATCTTTTTAACTATTAATTGATCATTTCATTTAATTGAGATTAAAATTTTATCCATAGTAAAAATCTTGTTAGAAGGCTACATCGTGCTTTTACATATTAGATTAAGGAAAGTAGTATCAGAGAATCCTATTCACAATTATATGCTCGCTCATAAGTTGATTGTCTAAGTAGGTGAGTTAACCCAATAAGGGACACACTTTTGAGGTTTAGCTTACATAACATCCTAAGATTTTGATTATCTTTTCAAATATTTTAATGAATTTTATTGCGAATTACATGCGTATTACACCATTCACTTAGGTAATTTCTACAACTTATTATTACATTAATTATCAAATTCTTTTGTCTTACCATTGCCAATGCATGTATCAAGGGGTTCAAGTGATCTTTTGATTCATGACTACATTAAGAATATCCAAAATTAAAAGGTTTAGGGTGATTGGTAAGTAAATTTGGTTAAGAAGGGTAATCACTTTGGTAAAGGTCTAATTTGAGTAAGGATATGTGGTTGTCTTTAACTTAGATAAAAGGTAATTCCTCATATTGATTTTGGTGGTAGTTAATACAATTTTTAAAGCATCATGATCAATTGAAAAAATATTTGAATCAATGAGATAGACTAATTATTTAAATCAAGTGCTTACATTCATTAGGGAATGATTGCACCCAAGTAGTGAAAGAGATTTATCCAAAAGCTAGATAAAGTCAAACTTATAATATAAAAAAGATTTGTAAATAAGCCTCTTATGTAAGTTCCTTCTAAAGGTTCATTAAGTCCTAACAACCTGTTAGATTTAGTTGGGGTTTTAATATTAAGGAGAACATAATGTTAAATCCCAATTACAATTTTGATGTCAACAAATATTATTTTGTCGCCATTGATAGCAAGCTGGTAGTAAAACATGGTCAAATTCCATAAAATTCTCAGAACTATTTGATCATTAGTAAATGTGACGATGTTCTCCATATAGTTAGGAAACAAATGGGCTAGCAAAAATTGATAAAATTCAAGTATGTTAACAAACTACGGGCATAATGGAAATCTCATCCCCAATCTGGAAGTCAAATGGGACTCATAGTTTATCCTTATAAATTGCATTGATTCTTTTTTCACTCATGAGTAGACCACACCAATATGTTTGTGTTGTCATTGCAATATCCGATAAAATCATAGTTGTACTAGAGGAGTCATAATACTAATTGTCAAAGTAAGAGTACACTTCATCAGTGCCACCATAACATACTTGCATAATAAAAAATACAAGGCAAAATAAGTAATAATAATCAACAAAACAACAAAAAAAAGACAATAATAATAATAATAATAATAATAATAATAATAATATAATAATAATAATAATAATAATAATAATAATAATAATAATAATAATAATAATAATGAGACTAATTAACCCAACCAACAAAGCAAAATGAGAAAAATTGATATTCAAGGCAATGTCAGATACAAATTTAATGTAAAGTTATCTAATCTTAATGCCATCAATACTAAATCTCTCCAACTTTGACACCATAAATTTGACAAGGCTAGAAAAGATTAACACATTAGTGAAGACAAATTCAACTTTGCACACTATTCAATAATCTGAGTGAGTAGAGCTCATGACATTATTTAAAACTATTCAGTATATCTGAGAGAGTGATTGTCACTTGCCATATCATTATTAAAGTTCATATAAGCCAACAAAAAATAGTATAGCTAAAAGAAAAATAAGAATGGTACACATAAGAAAAACTCATATTAAATTGATAAATAAAAGTTTAATTAAAAATCTAATTCATTACTATAATGCAATCATCACAACACATTTAATACAACTCTTATTATAACATTATGTATGTTTAATTATCAAATAAATGCCTAAATAAAAAAAAATTAATAAAAAAAATGAGTGATCAATCCTCTCTTTATTAAATGTTGTGGGACAAACTTGCCACCCACTACAAACATGAAAGACTATTAACTCTATATGGTAGCGAGAAGTGATGGCCTTCACTTGGAATTCTAACAACTCTTTGCATGCGACATAACTTATCTTGCACTTACAGTTTCTTTCAATAAAATTATCTTTGCCTGTAGGCCAATCAACTTAGCCTACAAATTACTGACTTTAACTTTATTTGCAAGAGGCCTCTTCTCATTTATCATTAAGGGCACTCAAGTTAATTGATTAGGAATCATTAGTCCTAATACTTATTCACAAAAAGAAGAAGTTCATTCATACGAGAAGCAGACACACTCTACTCTCCTATTACTTGAAGAGCTTCTCATGAGTTGGTTAAGAAGAGATTGCCATGCCTTTTTTCTCCACAAATAGAGTCACCCTTACAAAATTTAATGTGGCACTAGAATTAGGATACTCACTATCCAAAACACTGAACATAAAATAAAAAACCACTCACTAAGCTTATTATCCCATGCTCTAAAACCCATTACAAGATCAATGTAGATTTCTACCCACTCAATGCTCAACTTAAAAACTTTCTTATATCTAAGTAAATCCTAGGTTCATCAAGTCAGGAATGTGCCAACTCTCTTAAAAGAAACTCATCAAGAATAGAAGACTTACCTTCAGTAATAATTAGCATCTGACCACCTTCCATTGATGAATTAGAGGTACTCACCAATCTCACCTATAAGTAAGAAAAAAAATTAAATATTACTAAACAATATTAAATAAAATGTAGGAAAAATGGTAAATAGTCACCTAGGTAGTGTGGGTAGATGACTTTAGCTTGTAAGCAATAACTTTCTTAGCGCGCCTCCTCAATAGTAGAACCTTCTTCATGCCATCATGGGACAAAATTATATCAATGAATGCACCACTCATCCCTTGAAGTGATTGTTCAAGTGTGCCACCTACTATCAGAGCCATATTGGAAAGTGTGTCACATGTTGCCTTAACTGTCTACTTGACCTTTGCTTCTTCACTTCAATAATATTCACCTTGCAATTTCAAAAGACACACTTATACACTAGATAGTTTTTCATGTTTCACACAAGTTTAAGAGGGTTAGCCATCTCAAAGTATGAATATTCATTAATGGAAAATACTAAAAATAATCAAATAAATTAAGCACTCCACCAAAGTCCTAATTTACAAACCAATAGTGCCTCAATTGTCACATCAATGATGAAATTGAAAGGTGATGCTACATTCATTCTAAATATGCATACAAAATAAAAAATGAAAATTTTGTTTCTTTCTATGTAGCATAAAGATTTTTATTTGATCTATTAATTCTCTAATCTTTTTGTAGATTGCCTCTTCAATGAGCAAGAGAATCATGAATCTAGTAGTATATCAAATGAACACTTTGATCACTTAGCCCATCATGGAGTTCAATTTAAGCCAAGTCATAATTCACTAGTGACTAATCAACCAAGCTAAACTAAGTGTTTATCAACAAAGAACTCAATACTTTATTATAAGGGCTCACCATAACTTGCTAAGTGAACACACCTGAACTACGCACCAATGATGCTTAATCAAGAAATTTTTCTATCACTCATTGAAAGTTAGTCTTTTTTAGTTTTTATTTAATCTCCTTACCTATAGAACTAATTTTCAGTCATTTATAGGCTAGCATTCCTTACACTTATGTTTTTTTTTTGCAAAGTCTCATTGAGAATGCAACCCATATTTGCTAACAAATATCTTCTTAATTGGGTTGGTTGACATCTTCTTTGACTAAGTGGACTAGAGATCATAATGACCCAAACTGATGAAACTAAGGGGCCTTGATTGAGGATACCATCTTAGACCTTATATTTATTATATTTATCTCATCACTGTATCTCTTAATGTTATTTCTATGGATTTAGGATTTTTTGTACCATTTAACCTCTATGAGTTGTATTCCAAGCATTTATGATGATATTTTATTTATTATATGGCTTCTCATGATGTAATCTCAATTTTTTTTCTTTTCATAAGAGCTTTCCATTATATGTAGCATATGAATCTTTAGGTTTCTTTGACCCTAACTCACCACACTATTTTACCTTATCCTATTTTACATAAGCATGCTACTTTGAGAAATCTCATTTTCTCAAATATAAAATAAAATCTAATTTCAATCTCAATTCATTTTAAAGAAAATCTCTATTATACCTACTAATTTGCCTTTATTTGATTATTTTTGGTTCATAGAGTACATTAGTCTTAGACTAGACTTTTATCATAATCCACTAGAAATTCCAACTTGAAGTCACACATGTTCCTTTTTTATCACATATTTCACTATTTATTTTGAGAATGAGTAACATTAAAGTGAGCTAAAATGATATTTACTTATACATACATCACATAGACTTAGGTTAGAATGGTGTTTTGATGTGATGTATTACTTTTATTATTTCAAGATGTAATATTTTAGACTATATGTTAGGATTATTTGTGCGTTAGTCTGAATGGTAAGACATTAATTTTAGACTAATAATATTTTATGCAGGTGGCTGTGCTTAAGAAAGAGGTCACTATAAAAATAAAAATAAATTAAATACTTTTATTTGCAAGTGTTGCTTGCTCCTTTAGCATAGCCCATTAGGATAGGTGGGTGTGGCATCCATGTGTGCTAAGTCCAATTATGTGATATATATAACTACTTTATGTGTGTGTATGTTATAATTAACCTCTATTTTGTAGAATTAGTTAGAATTTCTTTTTATAATTTTAAATATAATTTTGTAACAGAATAGGATTAGAACCATAGGATTTAGCGTGAATAGAAGCTAGAAGGCATAAACTTGGGTAGCCTTGTGATGCTTGGAGGATCCAATACATGGGAGACAAGTGAAGATGAAGACTCCCATGGCTTACTTTAATTATATTTATGTAATTATAATCCAGGCTATATAAGGGTTGAGCTCAACAACCCAACTTTTTTTTTTCGAGGTGTATAGTGGATGCACCAACTATTTATAATTATTTTAATCTAATTTATTGATTTTATTTTGATTGTGCATTAGAAATTACATACTTTTTCTTAGGTTAAAATTTGATGTTTTAATGTGTGGCCTGAATTTCATTAGGCTTTTTTGGATTTTAAATTTTCTATCCAATTATAATAAAAAATTTCAACTTAAAATTGATACAACTCATAACCTCACTATAAAGCTATATGAATTATCAGTAAAAAGTGACTTAGAAGTCACAGATTTATGATGAATGTGGATAACAATCATGCATGCATCTTGTCTTCCATCCTCGAATATAGGAGATCTTCAGTCATTGCACTATAAGGGGAGTGCAAGATCGTTGAGAACAACCCCTTGAGTGAGGAACACCTTATTAATTTAGCCCAAAATCTTATTTCATTATGCATGTAGTCATATTTGTTTACTCAGGCTTGAGTTAAATTGATGAATTAAAAATGAATAAATATATAATTTTTATTGCATTAGTCTAGGACATGATTTCATACTAATCATAATCTAAACTCTTAGGGAGTGAGTTTAGGAACTTAAACTCTTAATAAATAATAGCTTAACTATTTTGCATTCATAAAATTTAGTCACATGATTTTAGCTTGTATAAGGTGTTAGTTGGCGGCCACTCCAAGAGATTTTAAGTCTAGAAGAGTAGGGATAGGTTATCTCTCTCTAGTTGAAGTAAACCAACATGTTCTAATTTTCTTGAATTGACCTAATTCGAACATTTAGCTTATGCTAGAACACTTTAGATATAAATTCATTGGTTGCTTGTTTCTTGTTTACTACATGTGTAAGTCCTCATTTCACTGACATTTTTATAATATTATATTATCAAAATATAAATCCTTGCTTTTTAATAAAATGATAACTTAAATAATCATAAATCTTTATTTTAAAAGTGTAAAGCCTCACAATTGGATAGATTGGAGTGCTCACTAAGCTTCATAGTATCATGAGCGCTTACATATCTTTATATAGATTCTATTAAGAACTCTATCTAATTAAGTTTTCCCACTTGACTTATAAATGATTAATCATTTGATATTAAGCTTTAAAATCTATAAAGATGCTAGTAAATCACTTTAATCAAGAGTTTTTTTAAAAGATTCACATCCCCTGAGATGTAATTAACTATGGGTGATTGCTTCTATAAGGAGCTTAAGAACTCGGCTTAACCCTACTTTATTTCATCCATATAAAGTGAGAGAAAAATCTCTAGTACACATAGACCCATTTTACTTAAGAGTCCTTATTAATTGATTCAGTCCATTATAGGGTGATATCTGTATCTTTCAAGATAATATATTATTTCTTGATATAGTACCTGATCATTTCAATGATTTACCCCCTAAGATATATGTGATGCCTCTCACAAACAATTTTAAACACCACATCCATCAAACCACTCAACAAATGTGTATCATCCACAGTAGACCTACTTGACATAAATCCAAACTGGTTATCAAAAACTTTTATTTCATGCCATAAATTATGCTCAATTACTCTTTCCCATAATTTTAATGTTTGATACATTAACTTAATAGTTATATAATTTGTACACTCTTGTGCATCACCTTTATTCTTAAAAATAGAAATCAACAAACTCTTTCCTATTTATCTATCATCTTTCCAATCTTTAAAATAATATTAAAAAGATTAGTAAGGTAAGAAATTCCTTAATCTCTTAAAAATTTCACACTTCTATTGGAATATAACCAGGTTATACTACTTTTTAACACTTTATTTTTTTAAGACCTCCATAATCTCAATTTTACCAATACAAATATGAAAGTGAAAATCTATTTTTTATTTAAGGTTCTAAGACTGCTAATGTCCATCATATTATCTAAACCTTCATTGAAAGCCTACCAAAATATCTTATCCACTTATGTTGAATGTCCTTTTTTAAAAAGAGCTCTTCATGATCTTCATCACTGATGTATTTCACTTGAATTGAATCTTTATTCTCTTATCTCTTGCTTGGATAACTTATATATATATATCTTTCACCCATTTTAGTAGCTAATTTATTATATAAATTACTAAATTCTAAATTCTTTGTATCTTATATTACTTTTTTAGAATCCTTATGGGCGACTCTATATCTTTCTTAATTCTTTAAGTTTATATAACTAAATTAATTTTTATAACAAAACTTGTTATTTTTAATAATTTTTTTGCATATTTTGACTCCACCATCAATTATTTTTTTATTAGTAATAGATTTTTTTTATTTCCCAAGCATATTTTTGTAATTTGATTAATCTCACTTGTTACTTTTTTCACATTATATTAGTGTTAAATCCAAATTTGTCCATGGATGGAGGAAGAACCTTTAGAAATACATGGGAAACAAAGTTAGGAAAAAATATTGTTAGCAAAAAGATAGAAAAGTGAAAAGTACAGGAGAAATAATAATCTTTATTGCTCAAAATGCTTAGAATGCTAGTATAAAATATGGGGTTCTAGGGTGAGAGCTAGAAGTTTGCCCTATAAGAAAATAGTCTCCCATTTATAATATCAATGGGTGTCCATATATAGAATGGTTATATATGGTAAATTTAATACAAGTGAATTTCCTCTTAAACTGATTGTAGGAGGCCGATAGGTTCATCAACATATAGGGGTGAGTAGATCATTATCTAGCGAGTGTGTGAGTGAGGTTGGGGTAGAGGAGAGTAGTCATATTATTCCTTTGTATAGTCAGCGGATGTTGACGAGTTGGATTATACTTTGCCATTGGTTTAGTGCTCTCTATATCCTTTGCTCACTAGGTTAAATCTATCTTCCCTAGTCGGATGGTCCTTCTATGAGTATACTTATTTTGCATTGTTGAATACTCTTTATGCAAGTACACTCATCTTGACATATTAGCTTGCTAGGCCAATCCTCTATTTTGGGTATACTTTTATCTCCCTAATTCTTCTACTCCTTATAAAGATACCTTGCAAAAATGTTTGAAGAATAATTAGTTATAAACATTCAATGAATTAAGAAAATTCATGCAATTATTGAGAGCCCACATCACCTTTGGATTGATCCAATTTTTCATTGCTCTAAAGGCTATAAATGGATTTTTTCTTTCTTTTTTATGCACTTAGCATTCCTTCAACTACTCACTCAAATAAATCTTCTACCTCTTAAGGGTTGAGTCTACAAAGTTGATTAAAATTATAATCACAATGGACGTGAAGAGACCTTATGATGACATTGATCATGTGATCTTATGGGTAGACCTTCACAAAAATTCCAATAAAGCAAAGAAGTCAGAAGAAGTCAATGCCCTTCCTGTAACTGTAGCTAGCATTTCAACTACTCCTACTGCATCAATCACCACCTAACTCAGACCTATAAGAAGAATCTAGCACTCACTTAGTCGCTGTGATGAGTGTGCTACCTGTGAATGCTCCTAAAAAAGAGGAAGGAAGAAAAGTTGCTCCTTTGATTCAACATAGGAAGGTGATGGTGTGCCGAATGGTTGGGCCAGCTACTGTAAAGAAGGCTATTGAGAAATGTCTCATTAGGCGAGAGTCACTTCTTATTGTGTGCAACAAGTCTTCTTTATCTGAGTCTCTCACTTTCTCTTCTTTGGTAGTAGTTGAACATATCTATCATTCAAGATTCAATAGAAGATGGTGAGGGACACTCTAGCCCTTCAAGTCATTTTCCCTGACAGTCCAAGTAACTTCGTAGAGTTGCTTCACCTTTCTATGGGAGATTTACCTGGTCATTTTCTAAGTAAAAAAAAATTCCACTTACTCGTAAGTGGCATCCCTTGTCAAGGGTTGAACCATAGCAAATCCTTTCACTAAAATTCCTCTCCCATTTTTTTTGAATTCTTTTCTTAATGTCTAGCGGTGAGTCCAACTTTACTACTAACTATAGAAGCATTGCATGTGGATTTGGCAAAGAGTTTTCCTCAACTTGGAGTTACTATAGATGCTCCTATCATCACAACTAGATTCACTTTCATCGACATTAAGAAAATGATGGTCAATTTTTTCTTTTCTACTCATAGAGATAACAATGAGTCCACAAAGAGTGAGTCTTTTTGGTGACCAGGGAATGACATGGAGGAAGAATAGTGAGAATTCATAGACTCCTTTAAGATAGTTACTCTATCAAGGGAGATTATCCTCTTGAGGGAACCTTTAGACTCATTCTAATAGGACATAGGCAAGCTGTGAGCATAATTGGAGCTAAAGTCATTGAGGTGGTAGTCGTTAGAGGTGGAGTGCCAACACAACTTCATGACCATGGGGATTAAAATAGTATTACTTCAGAACTTGGTCAAGTCATGAAGTACATCCCATGCCCTTTCTAGTGAAAATTTTCTATTTGATTACCTATATGAGAATGGTGGAACTCACCAAGGCTTGGCACTCGGACCCTGTAATAAAATTAGTGAAAAGATAATTTATTAAGATTATAACAAGTGTGTTATACTTTTTTACCCATAAATAAGGATAAATATATTTGTATCTTTCTACTCTTGAGTACTACTTAATTTTTTACTATTATGCATTAATTATTTTCTTGTAGCCCGTATCACTTGAGATATTTGTGGGATTTGGGTAATCATTTTTTTACCTAATGCTTGATTTGATGTCCATATTACCACTTCTTTCTTACCACGTCTATAAATTCTCTTTGGCTGGAGTAGTTGAGACTTTATTGCACTTCTTGAGGCATGTAAAACTTCCTTAAGAGTCAATCTTGGTTACCTTTTCATCATTAACGAGTATGACTTTACGCATGAGTATTGTACTCTACTCACTCATTTCAGGAATGGGTTTTGACTTTCCCTACCCAGTGAGTGGATCAACATCCTCGACTTCTTTGGAGTTGTTCCCACTTAAGTCCTTCCTAACTTGATGGTGAGCATCATGGCTTTCATCTTGTGCTTATGGGAAGAGGGCATCCCATGGAGCTTGGACCTATTTTTTTGAGCATTCATGGTGTAGGGCCAATAGTACAAGACTGTGCATTTTTAGCAACTTTGCTGAAATTCATGGTTTATAGAATTTGTGTAGAAGTGGTGTTTGTACCTTTTGTTTGTGAAGAGCACATCATAGTGGCTAGTGTCGACCATCACTCTTCCCTACCAATCAAGCAAGGCTTCCAAGCTCAATTTGTACATGAGGAGGAGGTAATGTTAATAAAGAGGTTATAGGGTCACTGCTGGATGTTTCTTTACCTTCACTTTGGCAAGGTTTCCATTATCTTAGGTAAATTTGTTCTCCATTATACTTGTTAATCCTTTTATACTTTTGATGACTCATTCTCTTAATTCTTTTTTCTTCTTGTTTACTCACAAGAGAGGTGACTCACTGCCCTTAAGCTCACCCGTAAAGTGCACCAATTCTTCGAGGAAGGCCAGTGTAAGATTGATGAGCAATTGGTCAACAGTTAGGAATTGATCCCTCTCAAAGTTGGTGAGGAGGAAGAGGAATGGGAGCTGAATGTAGTTATCATTAAGGTAGTTAATGAGGTAGTGCCGATTAAGGATATGCTTTTGCTCTCTGCCCAGGTATTTTTCTCCCTCTATCCCTCTGCCCATGGAGCCCCCCTCTTATGCTTATGTGGTGGTTAGGAGCTCAATGGCTGATGGTATCCCCCCTGACCAAAATATCCTCCTTTTCCCACAATCGTATCATAAGTCTTTTGCTAAAGACTCTAGCTCCTCTCTTCTTAGAAAAGCTTCTAGGAAGAGTGGAAAACTGCTATTTTGCTTACTGAATCAGGAACATGGAGCTTGGCCGAGCCTTTCAAGTTCACCCTACTTGGCAATTTACCTACAAGCATCCTAAGATGGACACCATAAGAAACCATTTCAATGAATTGAAACTTGTTGGAGATTGGAAGGTTGGCCTTTTGGATGGAAGACACATCATGATTAAACTCTAAACAAGAAGACTATGCTAGACTCTTCTCTAAAAAGCTCTACCACATTGATAATGTACCTATTAAATTCCTAAAGTGGACTCCTTCTTTTGAATACAGTATAGAACCTCCAATTGGCCCCATTTAGATTAAATTACATGGATTAAAGCTACACCTCTTTAATAAGCAAATCCTTTACTCAATAGCAACTATATATGGAAGACCCCTAAAACTTGACGCACCCACCTTCAACCTAACCAGACCATATACTACAAGAATCCTTGTGGAAATTGACATAACAATCACTTATAATGATGAAATATAGATAGGCACACGATCCAATGGGTATTGGAAAAAGTGAAAATTGAACAAAAGCCATTGTATTATGGAAAATGTAAATATTTGGTCACAATCTGGAATAACCAACCAATTGACACTTCAAGAAAACTCAATCTCTTTCAATTTAATATATGAATGGATAATAAAATTTGCAACCAAACCCCTTTACAACCTAATAATGGAGACCCACAAAAATAATCTCCATGCTGAAATACCTTTTATAGCTCTACTATCCTCTATTCAAGAAACCCATTAGGATTACCAAATTCTAGAATTGGCTGAACACCTGCTATTAAAGTGAATATTTGTAATCTGAGCAATGAAACACCTTTTGCTAAAGATCTGTTACTTAAAACTGATCCTCCTGATAGCAGTTCTACACCTTTCCAGCAAGCACAACCTGGCCAGAATAATGAAATGAATATTGAAAATCAAAACCAAGTTAATCTATCTGCTGAAGAACATTATGATGACATCCTCAACTCAACTATGGAAGATTAGCACACCCACAAAAGTAAAAAATAGAAGCAAAAAGGAACTAGATAACTAAAACATCTTTTGAACATTAGGAAACAACTTAAGTGGTGAAGGTACTTCTAGAAGACCCACTAGAAGTAACTCTACCCTTAAATGACAAATATTATGATTTGAAACATTAGGGGCATTAACAAGGCCAATGCCACTAATAGACTTAGAAGCCTTGTGAGATCATACAAATTTTGGATATTTGCCATATTATAACCTCTTGCACAAATACAAAATCTTTAAAAGATCAATAGAAGATTTCTCAACTTCAACATTATTGCTAACATTAGCAAAAAATTTGGCTCCTCTACAACCTTAGATTCCAAATTCAAGTCCTTGTTGATTCTATTCAATTCTTACACTTCCATTTGCAAGACACAAACTTCAGCATCTTTGCCATTGTCATTTATGCTGCTTGTAATTATCAACAAAGATTGGAGTTATGGAATGTCATGAAGCAAATTAGTGTGCATACCTCTGTGGGGAGACCTCAACATGATTGCTAGTCGCCTAAAAGAAGGGAGGAAAAAACCAAGCTTATCCATCATTTTAGAGTTTGCTGAATGCATTGAGGAAGACAACTTGTTTGATGCTGGATTTAGAGGTAGACCATTTACATGGAAAAGAGGGAGAATATGAGAAAAATTGGATAGAACTCTCACTAAGCTGGATTGGCACACCTTTTTCTACACTTTGGAAGTTCAACACCTTGCTAGAATAGCTTTTGACCATTCCCCCTTCCTAGTTAGTTTCAATCATATCATTAAACCAAAACACCATCCTTTCAGATTCCTTAACATGTAGGAATCCCACTTTAATTTTATTAACTACATTTCAAAGTATTGACATAGTGGAGAGCATCACAACCATTGGATACATCTATCATATGAGCATTACTCAAGTCTTAAAAAATAGAATAAGGAAGTTTTTGGCAATATCCATCACCAAATTAAAGTCACTCAGGAAAGGATTGACAAAATAGAATAAGAGATGTCTCATATGGACTGCATTGCTAATTCTCACCATGAAACCCAACTTAAAAGCCCTCAGCTAGAACTTCAAGGATTTATTGATAGAGAGGAGGACTTCCTTGGAAAAAAATAGTTGTTCAAAACTTCTTACATGGAGATAGAAACACCTAATTTTTTTATGCTTGCATTAGAAGAAGAGGGAGGTGAAGTGGGTCAACAAGATTAAGGACTCTAATGGTAACTGGATCATCAACCAAGATGACATCTTGGAAGACTGTACTAACTACTTTACCAACTCTCTAAGCTATTCTCACAACAAAACATAAATTATCATCATAAAAAAAAATTTCTTCGACTTTGACAAGGCTCCAATCAATACTAATGATCTCACTTCAATTCCTAGGGAGGAGAAGATTTGGAATGCTCTAAACTCAATGGATGGCTATAAAACTACTTACCTAGATGGTTTTACTGCCCTTTTCTACCAGAAATCTTAGAATGTCATCAAGGTGGAAGTCATCAAATCTATACAAACCTTCTTCAAAGATATGAGCTGCCACAAATACTTTATCACATCAGCTATCATCTTGTTTCCAAAAGAAAAAAAAATAACACACATGGGACTAATATAGACCCATTTTCGTAACCCCTGTCATTAACAAGATCATCAACAAAATCATTGCTAATAGACTCCAAAAACTTCTCGCAAATCTCATCTCTCCAAATCAGGTATTATAAAAGGTAGGAACATTATTGACAACATATAGCTAGCTCAATAATTGATCTAGGAGATTGATAAAAAAGGTAGAGGGGGTAACGTGATGATGAAGATTGACATAAAGAAACCTTTAGATACTATTAGCTAGAATCTCTTACTCAATTCCCTTAAAGAGAGAGGTTTCTCCTATAAATTCTATAAGTTGGTGGAGAAACTTCTTTCCTATAGTTTCTACAAGATCTTACTCAATAGGAAATCAAGTGGTATCTTCCAAGCTAATAGGGGTGTTAAGCAAGGTGATCCCCTCTTCCCCACCCTTTTCAAATTGGCTTTGGATATTCTTTCCAGAATGCTGAACATTGTTTCAAATTCAAAAGAAAACATTAATTTCCACACCACTGGGAATATTAACATCACCCACCTAGCTTTTGTTGATGATCTCCTATTATTAAACAATGGGGAAAAGAAAGCTATCAATACATATTTGGCAATTATCAAGGACTTGATGAACATCTCTAGTATGTCTTTAAATACTAACAAATGTCTTTTTGTCACAGGCAAAAAGATCAACAAAACCAAAATCAAATGGATCACTGAGAAAACTTAATTCACTCACTCTAAACTCCATCTCACTTACCTTGGAATCAAGCTCTATAAAGGTAAGCTAACATCTTCCTTATTCTATGATCTCATTGACAAAATTCAAAAGAGAATTAACACTTGGGAAAACTCATTTATCTCATTTGGAGGGAGAAACACCTTAGTTAAAAGTTTTCTCAATTCAATTCCACTATACACCTCTCAAGTTTAGCACATCCCCAAAACTATCCAACAAAAATTTGAGAGAATGTTAAATAAATTTATTTGGAGTCATAAACATAAATCCATCCATTAGGCTAGTTGGAGAAGGCTGTGAAAATTGACCGGTAGAGGTGGCTTGGGCTTCAAGATAATTGAGGAGATTATCAAATGTAACACCATCAAACTATGAATTAAACTTAAGAGAGAAAAATTCACTTTAGTTTGATATCATGCTATAAGAAATCAATGCTACATTAACTCACTTCCAATGACTATAAAAAGGAAGTTTATAGACTCTGCAATATGGAAACAAATTCTACTACATAGGGAAGAAGCAAAAAATTTGATTTTTTGGGACCTTGGTGAGGGACTGGTTGATATTTGGAATGATCATTGGCTGGGTGAAAAACCTCTTTATGTGGAGTTTGCTAGAAATAGGCCCTTACACTCTTGCTGTATCAAGGATTTCTGGATTGATGCTAAATGGGAAAATGATAAGTTAAAAATAACTCTTCCTCCATACATTTGTAAGGAAATCTATAGATTACCAATTGAGATTGGTAGAAAATATAAGCTTGTGATCAAGGGGAGAGCCACCAAACCATTCCATTCACAAGTAATCTACCTTACATGGAGGAAGATACCAACCCGTCCCTTGGTGTAAAGAAATCTGAAATTCCAAAATCAGACCCTCAATCTTATTTTTTCTACTTGAGACTCTTCCATCATTTCCTCCCTTTGTATGATATCCTTAAGCTCAAGGGATTAGATTACCCTCCATGTGTCCTTTATGCAAAGAAGAGGAAGAGCTTCTACACATCTTCATTCAATGCAGTTTCAGCAAAAAAATCATGATTGCTTTTGCTGATCAGATCCATTAGAAGGATAATGTAATGACCACTCAACAACTACAACTCTTTGAAAACTTCTAGCCAGAGGATTGCAATCTGACTACGAAAGTCCTAAACTTTTTATTCATCATTTTTTGTTTATTTTGACAACAAGGAATGACCTTAAGCACAATGACTCAAGTATTACTCCTGAAACCACTTCATTATGAATCAAAACTCACTTGTAGAAAATGAATTGAAATGAGAAACTTAGAGCTACTAGTAGCAAGGGAAACCTGAGAAGAACATTCTTCCTAATTGGAACCTTGTATACTGGCCAAAATTCCCCATGATACCATTAAAATCAACATTGATGGCAGCTATGAGTCAAAGTCTAATAGGGAAAATATTGGAGGCATTTTTAGAAGCTAGAAGGGGAACTGCATTTTCTATTTCTCAATGCCTATTGCCACTCATTCAACACTCCATACTGAGCTGGTTGCCTTGCAATATGCTCTCCTAGCAAAATGCTCTCCTATTTACTTCCAAAAATCCACACTAAAACTATTGGATTCAATAAAATTCAATGACACTTATTTAAATTCTTAATGAAGGAAACGCTTAACAACCACCTTGGTATATCATTAGCACTCTCAAATCTATTAGAAGTTTGATGAAGAGCCTTAATATATCTTGCTCTCACATATGGAGGGAAGGTAATTGTCTGAGATCTTCTGGCTACATGTGGATCACAACTCTAACAGTTATCCTTCTCCAAGTCTCTTGACAAAAAACTAAACTTACTAATGCATAGTGACAACTCGGGCTTTCCTTACATTATATCAAAACTTTGGTAATATCTTTTCCTTTTGTTTTTTTTGGATTACTGCATCTTTGACTAATCAATAAAATCACCACATTTATAAAAAAAGGTAGGGCTAAGTATAACTCCCAAGAAGTCCCAAAATTTAGCTACAACATGACTCCCTGTAGTCACTAACAGAGCAACGAGTCTATGGAGGAGGAGCAGGAGAAAGGTTTAGAGGATAATTTTACTTCAAATTTATGCGAGCCATATTAATTGTGGAGTCAAATTCCACATATATTTTTTTTCTCTTTTGTCAATGTTACGTAGTAACCAAAATTTAATTTTTTTCACACTTGAAATTCAAAATTGGTAGCTAGATGGTCATTTAAAATTATTTCTCCTACAAACCTACACCTTCATCTTAGCTTATAAAAGGGGAGGAAATTCATGGAGGAACCATCCCAAAAATTTGTATCTTCTCCTAAGCTTACCATAGTAGAGAAATATAGTGAAATCCTAGTGCAACCATGGACATAGGAAAGATGTTGAACCATATAAATATTTTTGTGTTCTTTTGACTATGTGTGTGAGATTATGCTCTTTACTTATCTCCCTCTCTTTATTCTCTCTTAAACTCCCAATAACTAGTATTAGAGTGAGGTTTTGATAAAAAGAGAAAGAGATGGCTGATGAAGGGAAGGTCTGAATTGATAAGTTTAATAACAAGGACTTTTGTTTCTGAAAAATATAGATAGAGAACAATTTATATCTGAAGAAATTACATGAACCTCTTCTAGGGTGGAAGCTAGTGAAGATGAGCCAAGAAGAGTGGGAGTTGCAAGATCACTAGTGTGATTTTTCTAACATTGGTGCATTATCAAGGAGAAGATAATGACTGATCTAATGAAAGCTCTATCCAACATGTATGAGAAACTATTAACATCAAATAAAGTATTTTTAATGTGTTGTTTATTTAATTTTGAAATGGGAGAAGGTGCATCTAATGTTGACCAAAATAATGACTTTAATGTGATTATGAGTCAATTGAGCTCTATAGATATTACATTCAATGATGAGTTCAAGACATTAATCTTGTTGTCATCTATGTTGGAGAGTTGGTCTAGAATAGTGAACTGCAGTAAGTAGTTCATCAGGTAGCACCAAATTAAAGCTAAATGATGTTTGAGACTTGATTCTAAGTGAGGACATTCGTAGAAGATAGTCTAGAGAATATTCTATTGACCTCATTTTTGGATGAAATTAATATCATTTTTGAAATTAGTAATTAGGATATCTAATTCTATATTAGAAGCCTCTTAATTAAGCACTTAAAGACATTACACTTAATGACCTAGTGTATCCTTCTTGGGTTTGATCTAACCTAACAGATTTAGGTAGACTCAACCCAAATTCCAAACATTAATTAAATCAAAATAAATCCAAATAAAATAAATTAAATTTAAATCAAATCAAATAAATGAATTCCAAATCCAAATCAAAGCCAAATCTAGTCAACCATTTTGACATAGATTTGATTTATGTGGGTACCAACCAAAATTTGACCAAATAAAATCATTCCAAATGATCTAAATGATAGAATAAACATGTTTAATTATGAATATATGGAAATATAAATTTATTAAGGCTTTAATTATGCCAATTAGACCACTTGGTCTAAATGGGCCTAAATGAGTCCTATTGGGTTCAAACTCAAATCAAATTGAAATAAACTCAATTTGATTGATTTAAAATCATTTGGAAATGATTATAAAACATAATCCAATCCATCATTATGTCCAATTTGATCAAATTGGTCATTTAACCAAATAAACCTAAGCTTAACCCATTAAGCCTAATTTGGGTCAAATGGGTTAAAATTGAAATTAACCTCAAACCAATTGAAATCAATCATTCTAAATCACTCCATATATGTAATCAAGCATGATTGGAGTCCAAATAAAATTCAATCAAAGAAAATGGGTCATTTGAACCCAATTGGAATCAAGCTGAACCCATTTAAGCCTAAATATGTTAAATTGAAATGAAATACAAAATTAACTCAAAACTTAAAAGAATTAATCAAACTAAAATAAACAAATCACCAATTAAAGATTATTGAATCCAAATTTAAATGAATTAAATAAAATAAACATAATTAAAATACTTTGAATCCAAATGACATGAATTGGGTTCAAACCTCCAATAGAGTACAAACCTCCAATAGAACTCAAATGGACTTGGGTTCAACCTAAAGGTCACATTGGGTTTGATTTGGAAAACCAAACACTAGCTTAGGAGTTGTGGTGGTGAGGCCAAAAGCCATAAAATGAAAATAAAAGAGATGAGGTGGAATTATGAGAAGAATTCAAACCTCACTTCCACTCCTCCATACCTCATCCACCTCTTGGCTTCAATTATTTTTGGTTTCTTTCCAATTAATTGATAGCCTAACCTCCAAAAGAGGAAATAAAAAAACTTAAGCTTCTTCCATGGGATTGAAAATGAAAGCAAGAAAGAATCCAAGGAAGGACTCTCTCATCTAAGGAGGAAATGGGAGAAAAGGCTTCCTCCCCGCAAACCTTTCATCCAAACAAATTTACAAGGTCAAGGGACCAAACCAATCCATTTCCCAAGCCCCTAGCTGCCAATGGCCAGATTCTGGCCACCTAAAAGCTTGCATACATAGCTTTCGGCCATGTATGAAGCAAGAGGAGAGAGGCCCTCTCCTCTCCATATTTTTATCCCAACACTCTCTTAAGGTGAAGAGAAAGAGAAATGAAGTGTTCTCCAAACCTCTCATCACCATCAAGTCAAAATTCAGCCAAAGCTGACGGCTAAGCCAATGGCCAAGGATCCAAATGGAGAAACATGATTCCTCCCCCCAAATTGGATGTTCTTACACGTTCTAGGGGTCAAGATGAGTTCAATCAAAACTTCCATCAATCCCTATAAAAAATGACCACAAAGTGGTCTCCATGGCATTTGGTGGAGAGCCAAGCCACCAAATTGCGTCCATAGCTTTGTCCCATCAAGCCAAAGATGCTTTGAGCACGGTGACCACTAGGGATCATCGCCGATGAGGTATGCTTCATGACTGACCCTTTTAGAAAATTTTTTTTATTTTTTGTGAAAATAATTTGTTCCCCAAGAAGATCAAACCAAATGTATTGGTTGCAAATCGATCATTGATCAATTTGCAATCAAAATCACGCTAAATTTCTCCTTGACTCATGAAAATCGATCGGATTAGATGGACGAACCTCGGTTCTCCTATGGAAGGGATGGAGATAATCCCTGCCATTCAGTCCATCTATTTGGGACTAACGACCACAATCTAGCCAGACAGTCTAATTAAATTTCTATAAGAATCGTGGGCGAAATCATGACCGTTCGATCTTCGATCGGACAAGCTTAGAACATCTCGTGTGGCAGCCTCTTTTGATATGGGATCCACGTGAATCCTGCATGGCCCAATGGCGCCATGTCAGCGTCGCCATTTAAAATGAGAATTTCATGTTTTAATTAAATAAATATTAAAAAGTACCAAAAACTTTAAAAATCATATAAAATAAAATATAAATCCAAAAAATACAAATGATGACTCTATGGATTTTTCTCAGTGAGTAGAATCCATTAAATATAAAATCCCCAATTAATTTTAGGTAACTTTGGATTAATTTAGCTTTAAATAAAATTAATCAAACTCTAATTAATCATAAACTATTAATCCAAATAAAGTGAAACTTTAGGGAAATGAAATTGATGTTAAAATGCACCTTAAACAATTTTTCATGATTTATTGTAAAGTGAATCAAAAGATATTAAATTTTAAACTCCAAACTTCAATTTTAATGAAATAAATTAATGTTAAATGATATAAATCATAAAAAAATGATCAAATCACTTTAAATTATCATAATAAACTCTAATGAATTTAAATACACCAATAAAAACAATGAAACTTAATAAATCATAAAATAACCTAATTAGGATTAATTGAACTAATTAATCCAATTAATTAACATAAACTTAAATAAATCATAATAAATCAACCAAAACTTGAAAAATTTTAAATAAAAAGGATGTATCTTCCATAGTGAAATTTAGGAAAAATAAAACCCCTAAGTAATTCCTTCTAAATTAAGCTTAATTTAAGTTTTAATGAAATAATTAAAACCTTAATTACACCCTCATCATGCATCTAATTAAGATGAAACTTTAGCTAAATCAAGTTGACAAGGAACCCACTTGCCATAAAAAATTTAAACCCAATTAGCCTCTAGATTAGGAATTGTTGAATTTGCAAGTCTTTAGTTCAATATAAATGAAATAATAAATTAAAAAAAATCATAAAATCACTAAATTCGAAAATGTAACTTGAAATATCTTCTTCAACATCAGAATATTTAATGACAATTTTATGACACTCAATGTCAAAGAATTTAATCAAATACAAATTTAGGGTTTAATGGAAATCATTAAAAGTGTAAAATCTAAACCTTAAAATAAATAATCTATTAAATTCATAATCAACCAATTAATGAAATATTAACACATAATCAATGAAATCTAAGAATGAATTAAAACATTAACGTAAATGTATTATGTTAACATAATTCAATATAAATGAACACAAATTCAATGAATAGAACTATTAATGAAACAACATTAAACCAATTGAAATCAAATAAATCAAATTGAATTGAAAATAAATTAAACCAAGAAGATTTAATAAAATAAAAAAAATAAAAAGAAGAATTAAAATGTCAAAAATAAAATTAAAAATATTAATCTAAATTAAACTCAAACCCCAATCACTTAAATGAATAAAAAAATAAGTTAATTAAGGTACTTAAAGATCTTAGTTAGACCTATATAATGAATGTTCATCTTAGGATGAAGGCTTCATTCTATTAAGATTTAGGATGTTGAATGAAATGGATTACACCCAAAAGTGGAATCTATTTTATTCTTCATTCTTGAAAACCTAAACTTCACTTTAACATAAAAATGAATTTAAAAATGAAAACAAAATTAGAAATCATTAAATTATTTGAATTAAAACTATCTAAAGGTAAATTAAATAAACTTAAAAACTTGAATTGAAACTTGAATCTGAAAAGGCCAAGCAAAGTCTTGCCACACAAGTCTATTTCTTTCACACACTAGATCACTAGGTCACAGACCTTAGACTCAGTTTAGGTCGATCTGTGATATTTTGTGATATTATGTGATGTGATATATGTCTTTATGGTGTACTATTTTAGACTACATGTTCAGAATTATTTGCCTATTAGATTGAATGGTGGGATGTTCTCTATAGTACTAATGTTGTCTTCTGTGGGTTATGCAAAAAGAGATAGATATAAAAATAAAAATATGAAATTAATGTTTCTTGTAGATGTTGAATAGCCCCTTAGCATAGCCCAATATGACAGGTAGGCTTAGCAAAAAGTTAATGATAACATATATTTATAAAATATAATTATTGTGTGCTATTTGTATTTTTCCTGACATTTATTTTGTAGGGCTTAGGATTTATTTTTGAATTTGAAATGTAAATTTGAGCTTAGAATTAGGTTAGATCTATGGGGTCTAGGATTAGTAGGAGCTATTCCTACCAGCAGATAGGTGCAGAGGTCTCCTGTGAAACCTAAAGGAGGTCCATGAAGAAGGAGACGATCCTAGAAAGAAGACCCATAGATCTAAACTTTAGGTCTAAGCCGGGCTGTATAAGGGTAGAGCTTGGCTGCCCATTTTCTCTTTCTTCTAGGATGTACAATGGTACCCAACTGCATTGGCCTATTCTTTAATTTAAAATTGGCTTGATTTATTTTAGATGCATAATAGAATAAACCTACTTTTCTAGGTTTCTTTTTGTGATACATTTTCTACCATGGATGCTGGACAATTAGGCTATTAGGAAACTAATTTTTTTACCCTTTGAGGATGACTGCCTTCTTGGGAAAGTCTACCTTCTCTTATTGATTTGGTAGATGACCACTTCTAATTGCATGCCATTTAGGCATAAAATGCATACCCTAAAGCTTTAACTGAATCATGAGTCAAAATATTTAAAAGCTAGAAAACATGCATTAGTTAAGTGTATTTCATACCCTACATGATCTTAGGGATTATGGAGTAAGTCTAAGTTCTTAGATTCTTTCTTAAAATGCAACAACCTAGCAATATTGCATACATGAGACTTAACATCATGGATTTGAAATGTGCTTAGTTGGTGTTTTGGCTTGTTATAAGTCTAGAAGAGTCATGGATAGGCTTCCTTCTCAAATAAGAGGAATGTCCAATAATTCCCAAAAGTTAAATTAGGTCAAGTATCTGATTTGTGTCAGAAGTACTTATAGACTTAGGATCTGAAGAATTCTATTGGAGTAAGTCTTCAAGCATAGGCTTTACAATCTTATGCTGCTAGAATCTAAGCCTTATATTTCTAAGAAAATAATAACTCAAAATTTTATTTAAATTTCAAAATTTAAAGCCCAATGATAAGATAGTTGAAATTTCTATTGGGCATCCCAATATCAACATGCATTTGCTAATTATTCACAATTGACTTCCAAAAATAAGTCTTTCCACTTTAGATCATTCCCAATGAAAATTTCAAATTATCATTTTATTTAGAAACTAACTTAGAAATCCATAGAAATATTATATTATTTCATTAATCGAGTGTATTCTTAGGAAGAGATTCTTTATTCCTAAGATGTAATTAACTATAAGGGCTTGCTCTTATAGAAAACCATGAACTTAGTTTAAAATAAATATTGCTCTACTTCTCATGTAGTTTAGGGAAAAACTCTCTGGTACATTAAAGATCCATTAGCCTTATGAGTCTTTTATTAAATGATCAAATCCATTATAGGATAACATGGTTATCTTCGAGATAATATGTTTACTCTTTAATGATGCATTTGATCATCCAAATAAGAAATTTCTAAATCTTATGTTATGTCATAAATTTTTTGCACATGTTTTATCTTAAGTTCTACTCTTAGCATTGAGATTAGAGGGAGGAGCCATAGCAGAAGATAGAATCAGGTAAGGTCAAAGTCCAGAGGCAAGTCCAAGAATTGTAAGGATATTATTTGCTTGAATTGTTAAAAAAAAAAAAAGACATTTGTCAAGTCAGTGTAAAGCACCTAGAAAGAAAAAAATAGTAACAAGATGAGGACAAGCTCAGTAATTAAAGATGACTCTGAAGAACTAGTTTATTGTGTTAAGAGTCCTATTAAGTCTTGAATTCTTGACTCAAGTGTATCATTCCAATCTACCCTTGCTGTAAATTTCTATATAATTATACTGTAGGAAAATTTAGTAAAGTCTATCTTACAGATGATAAGCCATTGAAGATCATCAAAAAAGAGAAGTCCAATTCAAAACTAGAAATGGAGCAAATTGGGTCTTATAGGAGGTTAAAAATGTCCCAAGCCTTAATAGAAATTTAATATCAATGAGCTAAATCGACAATTATGGATACACCACAATGTTTGGTGGTGGATCCTAGAGGTATCTAAAGGAACATTGGTCATGACTAGAGGCAAGATGATGGGAACATTGTACATGATCTCAGAAGGTAAAGACATAGTGGTCATTGCTATAATCGGAGCTCAATATTATGGCATCAAAGACTAGGACACATGAGTGAGAAGAGAATGAAGATTAAGGCATCAAAGGGGAAGCCTCCAGATCTAAAGTTTGTGAACTTAGAGCTGTGTGGGAATTGTATTCTTGACAAACAAAAAAAAGGTTAGTTTTTTGAAAACTCAAGGACCTCTAGATCTGAGAAGATTAAATTTATACACGCTAATGTTTGGGTACTAACTCCAGTTTGATCCCTTGGTGGCTTGTTATACTACGTCAGACTCATTGATGACTCAATAAGGAAGGTATGGGTTTATTTTTTGAAAAATAAATTTAATGTATTTGCTACTTTCAAGAAGTGGAAGGTAGGAGTGGAGACTCAAATAAGATTGAAAGTCAAGTGTTTGAAATCTGACAATGGTAACGAGTATGACAATAGAGAATTCAAGGCTTATTGCTCAGAAGATAGAATTTGCATGCTAAAAATTATTCTAGGAATGCTATAATAGAATGGTGTTGTCGAAAGAATGTATAGAATTTTGAATGAGAGTGCAAGAAGAATGAGATTGCATTCTAGCTTGCCCAAGACATTTTTGGAAAGATCTAGTCAACACAACAACCTACTTAATCAATAAAGGATCATCCATTCCATTGGGTTTTAAAATCCTCAAAGAAGAGTGGAGTGTAAAAGAGGTATGATTTTCACACTTAGAAGTTTTTGGCTATATTTCATATGTGCACATTAATTCTAAATCTAAAGATAAGTTTGATATAAAAGCAAAGAAGTGTTACTTTATTGGATATGACTCAGACTATTTTGGTTATCAATTTTAGGATGACCAAAATAAAAAAGTCATAAGAGCCAAAGATGTAACATTTGATGAACACAACCTATATAAGGATAGATCAATTATAACTATGAATCATGAAGAAGTCATTCTTGATGATATCCATTGATAATATTGATAGAAAGTCAAAAAGTCATAGTATTGATGTAAAGGCTCATATATAAGAGGCTCAAGAGCCATATACTCGTATGACACTGAGGAGATATACTAGATAATCTATACCCACACAAATGTATTTCCATCTTTATATTATATGCTATTGATAGATAATAAGGAGCCAGAGCACTACTTGGAAGCATTGCAGGTAGGAGATTCAATCTAGGAGGAGAAGCCATGAAAGAAGAGAAAAACTCTCTTGAGAAGAACAAAACTTGGACATTAAATCTATTACCCAAATGAAAGAAAGTATTGTAAAATATGTGGGTGTATAAAGTGAAAGATGAGTCTGATAGGGGCAGATATAAGGCTAGATTGAGGGTCAAAGGATTTCAACAACTACGTGGATCGACTATATAGAGGTATTCTCACCAATGGTAAAGATGACTATCATTAGAGTAGTCTTGACATTATTACAGCTGAAGACTTATATCTAAAGCAACTAGATGTGAAGACTACTTTTCTTCATGGAGATCTCACAAAAGAGATCTATTTGGAACAACCAGAAGATTTTGTTATTCCAAAAAATGAAAATTTAGTGTGTAACCTTTAAAAAAGCTTATATGGGCTGAAGTAGGCACCAAGGAAATGGTACAAAAAGTTTGAAGACTTCATGTGCAAGAATAATTCAGTAGATGTGAAATGGCTCACTACTACTTCATCAAGAAGTTAGACAAGTCCTACATTATTTTATTACTTTATGTTGATGATATGTTGGTTGTTGAAGCAAGCATAATAGAAATTAATAAGTTAAAGAAGAAACTATCAAAGAAGTTTGAAATGAAAGACTTAGGGGCAACATAGAAAATCCTTAGCATGAGGATTACTCTAAATAAATCTAAAGGGATCTCAAAGTTATCCCACAAGGAGTACATCCAAAAGGTTCAAAATTAATTTAGTATTCATAATGCGAAGCAAAGAGAGATTCCCTTGGCTAGTCATTTCTAGTTATCTAAAGAGAAGTTATCAAAATTTGATGAGGAGCGGGAGCACATGGAGAAGGTACCATATGCATCTATAGGCAGTAGTTTAATATATACTATGGTATGTACCAGACCAAACATATCTCATATAGTTGGAGTTATGAATAGATTTATGTCTAACCCAAGAGAGAAGTATTTAGAAGCCATGAATTGGATCCTAAGATATGTAAAAAGTATTTCAAATGCAGCACTTTACTTTAATAATAATGAACTAATTCTATAGGGATACATAGATGCTAACCTAGGAGGAGATTTAGATGTTCGTAAGAGCACATTATGTTATGTGTTCACACTTGGAGGAACTATAATTAGTTGGATGTCTAGACTACAAAAGAGTATCTCGCTATCCACCACTGAAGGTGAGTATATGGCAATTTTAGAAGTAGACAAAGAGATGATATGGTTAAAGAATTTTTTATAGGAGTTATGAAAAGAGCAAACTAGTAGCACTCTCTTTAGTGACAATCAGAGCGCGAATCACATAACAAAGAATCCAATTTTTCATGCAAGGACAAAACACATACAACTATGATATCATCATGTTAGAAGACTATTTAATGATGGAACTCTACAACAAGAGAAGATTCATGGAACAAAGAATCCTGTAGATATGTTGACTAAGGTGGTGACCATTCCAAAATTGTGGTTATGCATGACCTTAGTTAGCCTCCATAAATCATGATGAAGGAGGCACAACACTAAAAGCATTGGTAGATCTATATGTAGGAGCATGTTGAGAGAAGTGTTCAAGTATAATAGCTAATGTATTAAAAAAAAAAAAATGAAATTCACTCCAAGTGGAGATTGTTAAATGTGGAGTCAAAATTAAATGTTGAGTCAAATTTCACATATATTTTTCTTTTATGTCAAAGTTAGGTAGCCACCAAAATTGAATTATTTAACACTTGAAATTAAAAATTGATGGTTAAATGGTCATTTAAAATTATTTCTCCTCCAAACTTACCCTTTCATCTTATCCTATATAAAGGGAGGAAATCCATGGGAGGAGGCATCCCAAAAATTTGTATATTTTGCTAAGCTCATTGTAAGAGAGAAATATAGTGAGATCCTAGGGCATGGATATAGGAAAGATGTTATTGACTTCATCTTTTGGTGAGGATAACATTTCTTCCAATGATAATAAATAGGATTTCTAATTCTAAAGTAGGAATCTTTTAACTAAGCACCTAGGACACTACATTTAGTGATCTAATGCACCCTTTTTGGATTAATTTACTTAATGAATTTAGTTAGATTCAACCCAAATATTCAACCTAAACATACTCCACTCTAAATTTGAAATTGATTTAGTTTAGATTAGGGTTTAATTAAAAACTAAACTTAATTATCTTAATTAAGCTAAGAAGCATATAAACTTAAGGAAATTCAAATTAAATCCAAACAAACCCAAATCAAATGAAATTAGAAATATAAAAATAAATCTAAATCCAAATGAAAGGTCAAAGATTGGTCAACCATTTTTACATGGGTTTGACTTATGTGGGTCCCACCAATTTAAAGGTCAACCCACCAAAAATTGACTAAATAAAATCATTCCAAATGATTGGGATGATTATATGAACATATGTAAGCAAGAATTTAAAAGAATATAAGTCCAATGAGGCCTTAATTAAGCTAATTAGGTCATTTGACCTAAATGGGCCTAAATGGGTCAAATTAGATTCAAACCTAAATCAATTGTCCAAAAGCATTTGAAAATGATTATTGAACATAAATCAACTCATCATTGAGTCCAATTTTTGGCCAATTTGGACATTTAACAAATGAACCCAAACTTAACCAATTAAGCCCAATTTGGGCCAAATGGGTTCAAAATGAAATAAAATTGGAATCGTTTGATCCAATGCATTCCAAAATTGCTTGAATTAACTTAATTAAAAATTAAATGCATTATAATTAAGCCAAATAAATCATTTGACTTAATTAAAATCAACCTAAATTAAATTAAATCAAAATGGACTAAACCTAAAGTAAGCACTTCATAAATTTTAAAATCCTTAAAACCCTTTGATTAAAAAGTTTTAAATGGACACAATCCAAACATTGATCAAAGGCTAATCCATCAAGTGAAGTACCTTAGATCAAGCAAATTAAAGAAACTATTAAATGGCATAATTCAAAAGAATTTTAACCTAATCTTCAACTAATTGCCATTGGGATGCAACCAAACCTTTCCCAAACCTGATTAATGTTGATTCCTAGGCAACATTAAACCACTTAATCAACTTCAAATAAATCCAAAGGAAAAGAAGATGTTATGGCAAGTCAAAGGCATGTAAAGCCAAATCCAATCTTATAACCTCATTCTTATTCAACTTCTTTAGCTTAGGCAGCTATTGGATGACTAATAAGCCATGGAACTAATTTCCAAGTATTATAATCCCCCAGATGACCAAGAAGAGAAGAAACCAAGCTTAAGAGGCTCGGCTTCACTGGCATCTTCACCAAGAGCTACTCCTAAGTGAAACAGACCATCCCATCACCTTCCTCACATTACATGAAGTTGAAACCTATCTTCCCTCAATCCCCTCATCATCAAGAGGCTGAGAATGACTAAGGATGACATAATCAAAGATAAGCTTGATCTATAAGGTAATCAGAGGGAGTCAACCAATGATTTTGGAGTCAATTCCATTGTCGGAGATCGCTGTGACTGAGGTATGCTATTAATGACCTCCCTTAAGCTCTCGGGTATGGTACTTTTCAAAGGAAATTTGATCTAAAGTGAGAACAATCTATTTAGATCATCATAATTTTATTCACTGATGGATTTGGCATGAAAATTGCATGATTTTGACGGCTGGATGGTCAAAAATCATGTGAGAATGATGGACAGCTCTCAACCTCCACCATCGCCATAAGAAACATAATCTTCGCTATCTATTCCTCCTAAAAGGAATGGATAGTTGAGATCTAGCCAAATCTCACATAAAACTAATAAAAGGAATCACAGGTTGGATAACAGCCATCCGATCTTCAATCGGATGACCTGCAATTAACCCACGTGCACCATCATTTTAACGTGAATCTACGTGGATCTCGTGTGGTGTGATGACACGGTGCCATTAGTCCACATGGATTCAACGTGCTTAAATGGGAAATTTTGGTTTTGAATTAAAAAATTGAGAAAAATTGCTTTAAATTTTTAAAAATTAGAGGAAATTAAATATAAAAAAATGTAAACTTGGGCATTGTGGATTCCCCTTGATCAAAGGAATCCATTAAAATTAAAATCACCAAATTATTTTGGGTATTTTAGCCTTAATTTGGGTTTGAATGAAAAATTTCAAACCCTAATTAATCCCAAACCAATAATCCAATTCAAATGAAATTTTGGAAAATTGATTATTGAGAAATAAATCTTAATATTGGGAATTTAAAACTCTTAACACTCATTTTCATGAAATAAATTAATAATAAATAAAATAAATGATGAAATTAATCAAATCAATTCAAAACATCATAATATATCTTGATGACCATAATAAGCCTTTAAAACTTATTAGCACTTAATAAATCACAAAATGACTTCATTAGGCAATAATTAACTCAATTAATCAACTTAAATTAAATATAATAAAATAAATCAATTAGAAGCCCAAAAATTATGAAATAACCCTTTTGGATGTATATTCCAAAGGGGAAATAAGAAAAATAAAACACCTAAATAATTTTTATTAAATTAGGCCTAATTTAGGTTTTAATGAATTAATTAAGACCCTAATCACACATTAATTATATATCTAATTGAGGTGAAATTTTAGGGAAAACAAATTTGAAAGGAACCCAAGCTACCATAAAAATTTCAAATCCAACTGACCTTTGGATTAGAAGTATTTAAATTTCCAAGTCTCTAAGTCAATTTAAAGGAAATATTAAATGAAAAATATCACAACATTATTGGTAAGAAAATCAAAACATAAAACATTAAATGAAAAAGAAGTAAATAAATATAAAATAAAATAAAATAAACTAGATTTATTCAAACCCTCTAAGTATAAATATAGGATCAATCAAAATTCTTTGGATTTTAGTTAGATCTTTAGGATGAATCTATACTTTAGAATAAAGATATATTCCTATTAGGTTTTAGGATGTTGAATGGAATGGGCTCCACCCAAAATGGAACCTATTGTACTCTTCATTATTGAAAACTTAATCTAATCTTAACATAATAAAATGTACATAAAATGAAGATGAAAATTAATAAACCATTGAATTATTTGAATTGAAATCATCCAAAAGTAAATAAACAAATATTCAAAACCAAAAAAATTGAAACCTAAAGCCTAGTAATGTATTGCCACACAAACCTATTTTCTTCACACTAGAATTATAGGTCATGGACCCTAAACTTAGGTTAGGTCATTCTGTGGTTTTCTATAATTTTCTATTATGTTGTGATGAGAATTGCTTTTATCATTTTATGGTGTACTATTTTAGAATAGATGGCTAGGATTGATTGTCGTTAGTCTAGATGGTAGGATGTTATTTCTAGAATGAACATTATATTTTGTAGGGGGTGTTGACATCATTTTTGGTTGAAGTTATTTGAACTCTAAAATTAATAATTAGGATATCCTAATATCAAATAGGAACCTCCTAATTCAGTGCTTAGGATACTATACCTAGTGATCTAGTGTACCTTCCTTGGGTTTGATCTAACCTAATTGGCTTAGGTGAAATCAAACCAAAATTCAAATTTGGATTAACTCAAATCAAATCCAAATAAATCAAAATGAAATCAACTTAAAATAAGAAAACCAAATCCAAAGTCAAATCTAGTCAACCTATTTGACATAAGTTTGACTTAGGTGGGACCCACCAAATCAAAGGGTAACCCAACATGAATTTGACCAAATTAAATCATTTTAAATGTCTCAAATGATCAAATAAATATGTTTGATCATGAATCTAATGAAATTAAAATTCATTTAGGCCTTAATTGGGTTCATTAGACCACTTAGAATGAACCTAATTGGGTCCTATTGGGTTCAAACCAAATTCAAATTGAAATTAATTTAATTTGATTGCTCAAAATTATTTAGAAATGATTATCAAACACAATTCAACTCACAATTGAGTCTAATTTGGTCAAATTGGTCATTTGACCTAAAGGAAATCCAAGCTTAACCCATTAAGTCTACTTTGGGTCAAATGGTTCAAATTAAAATTTAATTGAAATTAAATGAAATCAACCACTCGAAATCATCTCACACATGTGATCAAGTATGATTGGAGTCCAAACCCAATCCAATTGAGTCAAATTGGTCATTTGAACCCAGTTAGAACCAAACTTAACCCATTTAGGCTAAATGGGTTAAAATGAAATGAAATAAAAAACTATCAATCAAAATTAAATGAATTAATTAAATCAAAAAGTCAATTAATCATCAATCAAAGATGATTAAACTTAAAATTAAAAGAATTAAATTAACACCAAACACTTTGAATTCAAATACTTTGTTTGGATTCAATTTTCCACTCTAAGTCAAATGAGTTCAAACTTGATCCCAAATTCCACATTAAGTTTGAGGTGGGTAGCCATACATTAGTCTAGGGACTATGGTGATGATGCGATAAATCACCAAAAAAAAAAGAAGAATGGCTTTCCAAATTCATAAACAAAATAAAAAGAAAAAACAAGCCTCACTTCCCCTCTAAAAACATGCCTCATCCCATCTCTTAACTTCAAGAGATTAGGTGGCTGCCATTAATTAAAGGTTACAAAGCAAAAGCCAAAAGGAGAACTTTGCTTCTCCAAGGGAAAAAGCCAAGAAAAGTGAAGAAAAAGAAGAAGGAAGAGAAAGGCAAGGGGCTCGGCCAAAGCAAAAAGAGGCCTAAAGCCATCCTACTACCCAATTCACATAGCCAAGCTTGCTCACAAGACCATGGGGGATTGAATCCACCCCTTGGAAAGCCTTTGCCACTGCCGATGGCTGAAATATGACCACCAAAAAGCCCATAAAGCAAGCTCTTAGCCATCCATGGAAAGAGGGCAGCATGAGCCTATTCCCTCCCCCTTTTCATTCCAAAATGTTCACCAAGGCAAGTGATGAGAGAGGGGACCCTTCCCCCGACCTCTCACCGCCGGCACACCAACGAATAGATGAAAATTGAGCCTCTTTAATGGTTAAATCCAAAGGGGAGTCTCTTCCATCAAAAATGAACATTCCAACACATTCTACTGGGAGGGGTGAGAAATGACGAGGCAAAAATCAAGTTGACATTGGTCTAGGGATCAATCCACAAGGAGGCAAGCCATCAAACTTCATCCACACCTTTGTTGAGTTGAAATGAAGCTAATGGAGTTGATGCCATCGCTGATGATTGCCAGAACACCACCTCCCTTGGCTATCAGTTTTTGTATTTTTTGAAACAAATTTGATCCCCAATTGGATCAAACCATATAGATGTGTTGTAAATCGATCACTAATCGATTTGCAATCATAATTGCAATGCAAATCACCATAGATCACTAGAGATTAAAAGAAAAAAGATGGACAACGTTCATCTCTCACCAGCAAAATGTGGAATTGAATCAAGACCCTAGGAATGGACATCCTTGATTAAGGTAGACGGATTGATTTATACCCTTAAGGACATCGTGAATCAATCGGGACCGTCCAATCTTCGATT
Organism: Cymbidium sinense; assembly: GCA_021442155.1. Classification (NCBI taxonomy): domain Eukaryota; kingdom Viridiplantae; phylum Streptophyta; class Magnoliopsida; order Asparagales; family Orchidaceae; genus Cymbidium; species Cymbidium sinense. Next base: position 52,062,674 of record CM038215.1, read on the forward strand.
ATATGGTTGAGGATCATCCCGCATTACACTGCTTTTGACTCGAATGCCACACGGGATCCCTATTGCCCACTCGTGCTATGCCACATGGTGGAGGCACCACGGTAGCCATGCATTACCAAATGGCTAATCCCTTTAAAAATTGATTTAAAATTAATTAAAAATCACAAAAAAATCAAAATTTATAGAAAGAAAATATAAATCCCAAAAATGCAAACATGGGCTCTATGGATTCATCTTGATGATAGAAATCTATTAAAATTAAAATCCCCAATTAATTTTGGGTATTTGAGCCTTAATTTGGGTTTAATTAAAATCATTTAAATCTTATGTAATCTCAAATTATTAATCCAATTGAGATGAAACTTTGGGGAACTAAAATTGATGTTAAAACACAAATTTAGAAAATTTTTCATGAATTATTACAATGTAATTCATGAGAAATGAAATTTCAAATCCTAAACCTCCATTTTAATTAAATAAATTAATATAAAATGAATTAATTAATAAAAATGAATGAAAAAACCTTATATAAATTTAATGAACCTTAATGAACATTAAAATACTAATGAAACTCATTTAAACTTAATAAATCACAAATTGGTTTAATTAAATAATTAATTGAATTAAATAATTTAAAAAATTAACCAAAACTTAATTAAATCATAATAAATTAACCAAATGTCAAAAAAATTATAAATGAACCCTCTTTAAGCATGAATCAAATAATGATTAAGAATATTCATTAATCTATGAAAAATGAAACCCTCAAATGAATTTCATCAAATTAAGCTTAATTTGGGTTTTAATGAAATGATTAAAACTTTAATTACACCCTAATTATGAATTTAATCAAGATGAAACTTTTGAAACATGAAATTGGCATGTAACCTCACTTGCCATAAAATTTCAAACCCAATTAATCTTTGGATTGGAAATTGATGAATTTTCAAATCCCTAAGTCAATATGAATCAAATAATGATTAAGAATATTCATTAATCTATTAAATCATGAAACAAATTGAAACAATCTTAATAAATAACAAAAATACTTAGGATAATTCTCTAAACATCCTAAGTCAGAGAACTTAATCAATTTCATACTAAAGGATTAATAAAATTACTAAATTATATTAAGAGTAATTAAACCTTAAGTTAATTGGATTAATGATACTTAATAAATCCTTAGATTTCCAATCAATCTTATCTAAGAATGAATGCAAACCTTAACCTATGTGCCTTAGGTTAACCCAAACTAAATTAAATAATTCAAACAAAGCTAAATTGAAAACTAAACCAATAATGAATCAAATTAAATTTTCAAAGAAATGAAACATCAATCCAAATTCAAACAAAATAAATGAAATAAAAAGTTTTAATTAAGATACTTAAGGATATTAGTTAGACCTTTGAGATGGATTTTCATCTTAGGATGAAGATTTCATTTCATTAGTAGTTAGATGTAGAATAGGGTGAGTTCCATCCGAAAAATGGAATCCATTCTACTCTTCATTCTTGAAAACCTAAACATCACTTTAACCAAATAAATTCAAAATAAAAATGCAAACTAAATCACTAAATCACTTGAATTGAAACCACCCAAAGGTAAAATTCAAACAAACTCAAACTCCAACTTGAAATTTAAACTAAAGAAGCGTAGTAAAGTCTTGCCACACAAGCCTATTCTCTTCACACACTAGATCATTAGGTCACAAACCCTAGACTTAGGTTAGGACGTTCTATGATTCTTTATGATTCCTTGTAATGTATTTTGATATGATGTGCTTCACATCTTTGTGGTGTACTATTTTATACTGCATGTTTCATTAGGTTGGATGATATGACGTTCTTCTAGATCTAACTTGCAGTGGCTATGCTAGAAATGATTATTATTATAAATAAAATTAAAAATGTTTTTTCTTGCAGGTTTGCTTAAATCCTTAAGCATAGCCCATAGGATAGGTGGGTTTGGCAAGTAGCTAATGTTAAGCCTCTATATTTGTGAAATATAACTGCTGCGTGTTGTTTGTATTTTCTTCCTAACATTTGTTTTGTAGGGCTTAGAATTAATTTTGAAATCAAAATATAAATTTGAGCTTAGAATTAGGTTAGGATCTATTGGGTTTAGGATTAGCCGGAGCTGACCCTAACAGAAGATAGGTCCCTGAAGAAGGAGACTATCTTGGAAAGAAGACCTATAGATCTAGACTTGTAGTTCTAGACCTATCTTTCGGGGTTTACAATGGTATCCGACTGTATGGCCTTTTCTTAAATTAAATTGGATTGATTTATTTTTTGGTGTGTAATAAAATCAACATGCTTTTCTAGGTTTCTTTTTGTGTTGTGCTTTCCTATGAATGAATACCTCGATGATTATGCTCATAGAAAATATTAATGTTTATACCCAACTTAAATCTAAAAAACTGAAACAAAATTAAGGAAAACTTAAAATCTCACATAAACTAAAGCCTTAGGCTAAACATTAAATCAATTAGAAACATCTAGGTTTTGAAATCATGAAGTCATATTACTCGAATCCTTGAATTGGGCAACTTCTAAGGGGCATCTAACCTATGAGGATGACAACCTTCTTGGGGAAGCTTTCCTTCTATGTTGATTTGGCCCATAACCATTTCTAATTGCATGGCATTAGGCATAAAATGCATACCAAGACCTTAAATAAATCTTGAATTAAAACATTTAAAAATCTAAAAAATGTGTATTAGTGAGATGCATTTCATACCTTACATAATTCTAAGGATTAAGAAGTGAGTCTTGGTTCATAGATTCCTTTTTTAAAAATACAACAGCTCAACCATCTTGTATTCATAAGACTTGGCATCATGAATTTAAAATGTGCTTAGGTGGTGCTAGCTAACAACCCTCTCTAAGTGGGTTGTAAGTTCCAAAAGAGTCAGGGATAGGTTAGTTCATATTGCATAGCATAAAGATCGACATCAAGGATTTAAAAATTTGCTTAGGTGGTGTTAGATGGCTGCCCTTTCAGGTGGGTTATAAGTATAGAAGAGTCAGGGATATGTTTCTTTTCTCAAGTAATAGAAAGAGCCAATAATTCTCAAAAGTCAAACTAGGATAAGCCTCTAGCTTATGTCAAAAGTACTTATAGACTTAGGTTCTGAAGCATCCTATTAGGAATAAGTCTTCAACCCTAGGCATTTTTATAATCTTATGTTATATGTTATACCTAGATTTTTAATACAATTTTAATTCAAATTTCAATAAATTTTATCTAAAAAAATTTGAAGTCCAATGATAGGATAGTTGAAATGCCTACTAAGTATCCTAGTATCCATAGGCATTTACTATTTTATTCCAATTGGCCTTGAAAAGAACTCTTCCTCCTTTAAAGTGTTTACTGTTGAAATTCTAATTTAACCATCCTTTGGAACCAACTTTGAAATCCATAGAAATAAGAGCCTATTTCTTTAATGAGAGTGTTCTTAGGAAGAGATCCTTCATTCTTAAGATGTAATTAACTCTAAGGGCTTACCCTTATAGAAAACTACAATCCCAGCATAAAATTAACCTTGTCCTACCTTTTCCATACAATTCAAGAAAAGAATCTCTGAAACATTAAGAAGACCCATTAGCCTTAGGAATTCTTATTTAATTAATATAATCTATTATTAGAAAACTTGTTTATCTTTCAATATAATATATTTATTCCTTAATGATGAATTTAATTACCTAAATAAAAAATTCTTAAAGTCTATGTGGTGTCATAAATTTTCCCCACATATACTTTTATCTAGATAATAAACATCCAAGGCTAGTGCTTGAAGCAGTTTAACTATTAAGAGGTTGACTAAAGCACTTGGATTGATTAATATTCATTTTATATGGGTAGAATTGCTTTCAACCGTAACACAAAAGGGTTGATTATATTTGATTTTCCCTAATAATAAATCATCATCACTAAACATGATGTTGTTGAGTTTTGAGAGGTTAAGTCCTCTTTCATCCTCTATTCAGTAAAGAAAACTTCATACTATCCTAGATTTTGCTAGCTTTAATTGATGTTTCACATATATCTTTGGATAATATGAGAGCATGATAGATACTTTAGCTTGTGTAAATGGGCCAAAACATTATAGTCTACTCCCATTTTGGTGATCTTTTGAGGATTAACTAGTGGTGGGATAAAGCATCTTTGTTAATTTAAATTACTTTACCTTTATCTCTGACTTTCCTCAACAATGGTGGATACATTCACTTTTCACTCCTTAATTAAATCTGAGTTATGTCTTCTATGAATTCTTCTTTATGAAAGGAAGTTTTTAAACTCCGTGCTTCTTCAAAATTTTCAGAGCTTTCAGAGCTCTCAGAACTGCTACCTAGCTTAGGGCATAGGTTCTTTGAGCCTGATTTAACCTTCCTTTTGATGGACTTCTCTTTGGAAAAGCTTAGCTCTTCCTCAGAGTCATTAGCTATTGCAATAATGTAAGTTGACTCTCTTTGGGTTTGAAAATTAAAATTTTCATGTATGTTTATGACTCGACATGTTTCTTTTGAAACCTCTTCTCTTGGGTTTTTTGTGTCAAGTTGCAAGTGGGCCATGCACTCCTCCAACTTTACAGGTTTTTGTGGAGGTTGCTCATATTCATCCAAAGAGTAAATCACCTTTTGTGTCTCAAACTTTGTTCTTCAAGGTTTCCTCCTTTTTTTGGATTTATGGGGTTTTGACAAAGAAGTCTGGTTAGTTTTTGTTTGCTTCCTTACATTATATAAAATTTCCCCTATTGGGAAAGAATATTTTCATATCTATTTCAGGTTCCACATAATTCTTCCACCAAATTCCCTTTATGGATAAAAGAACATTGATCACTCTTTTAGTTTTTTTTGAGATAAAGGCCTCCTAACCAGTGGGGCTTTGTCTCCATTATTATCTACATTCTACATTTTGATTGGCTCGCTTCATCTTTTGTATTCTAGTTAAGAGATATTGTGATAATATTTACTTTTTCCTTTTTAGGATGATCAATATACTGTTTGATAAAGTGAGCTCTCCTTTTTGATAACTCTTTTCTACCTAATCTTAGAAGATGAAATGGTCTTCAATTGGGTGACTTATAAGTCTATGGATTGGTCAATAGTTGGGATCATTGATTTTGTCTACTTGGTTAGGTCAATGTGGTTCTAACAATTGTAATCCCTACTTTAAGCATGTTTGAATATTTTAGCAGCACATTCGCTTTTAAATGTATTTTGCTTGGTCATCTTCTATTGAAAGATAAGACCTTTTTTCTTATTCTCTAATGGTTTTGCCCCATGTCGTGAGGTCATTGCACCTCAATTTCCCTTTTTATTAACTTTAAATATGAATCTTGTATTCACATCATTTTTTATTATATAATAAGACTTAGGTTGTTTTCCTTTCACTAATAAATTATTATTATAGCCTAAGTTAATGCTTTTTTGTCTTGGGAAGCCTCTCAAACTTGGTGACATAATCTAACAATTGTTGGAATGTATTTATCGTTGCTATGGTTAAGTATGGAGCCATCTAATCATCAATATTCCCCATTAGGAGCTCTATTGCATGCTTTTTTATGAGTTATTGATTACATTTAATGCATAGATTCCTTCATCTTGTAATATACTTTGTGACACAATCATCTTTTCTTCTCTTTTTCAGAGTGAGGTCTACGGTCATCAACTTCTTAATTTCTCTTGCAAACCTCTTAACATAGAGTGTCTCCAATTGATGAAGGATTTTACTAAGTGATTGGGCAACTCAACATACCATTGTAATGTTATATTAGTAAGACTGCTGGTGAATTATTAGAGTAGTAAGGCATCATTATCTCATGTGTTCCCACACGTAGCTTTAAATTAGGCTAGATGCTGCCGAGAATTTTCTATGCCTAAAAAAGTGTTAAATTTGGTCTTAGCTTTGTGACATTCTCATCTTTTCTCCCTTTAGGATATTGTACTTAGTGAGATTCAGCCAAATATGGTTAGCCTTTTCCAACTAATTATTTAGCAACCACTAAAGCAATGTTTACTTTGACTTTTTTCCTGATAAGATCCTCTACTTAATATTTGGTAATGATATTAACTTCTTGGTGAGCATTTAGTATAACTTTTCTTGGAGGTTCTTGTCTTTATGTTGAAGTTGTTGGCAAATTGAGTGAAGCATTTTGCATACCCCAGTTTCAATTGTTGGGTTAATCATCTTTAGAGGATTTCTTGGAGGTACTTGCTGCATTGTAGTTGCTATTAAGTTAAGCTAATTGAATAGATCTTTCATTTGCCCACTAATCTCATCGAGACAATTATTGAGTTGGATTGATTTCTCAGTCTCTTCTTTAGAGTTGAGAATCCATATGTTGTTGTAATCTTGTTACAACATCAGATAGTTCTTTAATTTCTTCAGCCTCCATTTGAGTTTCACCTTGGACACTTGATTACTTGGGCCCTCCTAATATTATTCCTCATTTGGATGTTTAAGTACTACTTTTTTTATTTTGTAAATGTGTATCGACCACACGAAAAACCTTGACCTCCTTGCAGTCGATATTGTTATTATTTCAGGAGTCAGGAGCTCACTATTCTTCATCAATCAAGAAGTTGTGTTCATCCTAAAATGTTTGATTATCCTCATCATGAACTATTAATTGGTCATTGTTGGATCGACACTTCTAATTGGTGATCAGGGATTCACCTTTTCCACATCTAGTTGAGCTTGGATTATTTTATTCTTGATGACCTATGGTTCTTTGGCTACCCAGACTAATCGGGACCTCCCAATGATGAATCTTTGGAAATACAACTTAGATAGAAAATATAGTAGGATAAGATAAATGATATTCCCTTTTTGTGGGGGTTATCGGGACCATATAACAACGAGCCACCTAGTATTTATTATATTGAAGGACTCATTATCGCTGTTCACCAAACATTGAACCCTTAGGTCTTGAGCTCTGCTCAAGTTAGACATGATATTTTTTAATATTCTTACTTCTCTTAGAGTAAGAATTTGTTGGGTTAGAGACCTAGCTCATTAACTTCTTAATTCTTCTTTGAAGGTTTTCAATTTTAACAACCTTTAGAACTTTATAGATTTTGGAGAAGATAGTCTCCTCATTTCATGGTCAATCCTATGAAATGGAATACATATGTTTATCCCAAAAAGACTTCTTTATAGCTCCTCCAGAGCTATTTCTCTTGACCCATCGGAGTAGCTTGAAATTATTATTGGTGGGTATGTTTGATTTCACTAGTGGTTTGTACTGCTGTTTAGTTTGTATAGATAATCTAATAGCTCTATGAGAAACATCATACCTTCTTGAGCTCTCCTGGATATTTTGGTCCCCGAAGAAGATGCTTTGTGGTCATTACTTCCTGAAGCAAAGGCACCTTGTGGGATGATAAGCTCCTCATACGGATTGTTGAGTAGATCAACAATGATAGATTTCAGTTTAGGTTGAGTAGCCATCTCCTCTTGAGTAGGCACAATTAGAGCAACATTTGGCTATCTATTGAACATAAAACCTTTTTTATAAGCTGAATTCTTTCATTGATTAAGTGAAGCCTAGTGCTTAGTTTCCAAGGCTTGTTGGGGATGATTACATTTGGTCTTTACCCCTTGTATGGTAGCTTTTTGAATGCCTTTGGCATTTTGCTACTTCAGTGATGGTGGTCATAGGTCCAGTTAGTACAAACTAAACAACTTTAGAGATTATCCTAAACTAGAGAGTGGCTCCAATAAAATCAGCATTGATCACAGCTTGAGGGAATCTAATAGTAGATCCCTCTCCTAACTTAACAATCATTAAATTTTGCCATCGAGATTCTCACACTAATCATTGATTTAAAACTAGGTTTTACTAGGTCTCAGGAACCTAAACTTTTTAAAGAAGAATATAACCTAATATTTAAATTTATGATGACACCATATATTTTAACTTTTCCAACTATAGATAGAGAGAGAATTAATCTCTATCAAAGTTATTAGAAATCTGTTTGCCCAGGAAAAATGCCCTTTGAAACCTTCGCATAATCTTGGTAGGATATTTAGGGAGTTTATTCTTCATGAGGCAGATTGATATACATTTAACCAGATTTCCCCTAGCATTATGTTAGGGTTTATTTAGACATGGGTTCTACTTCTTATGAACATAAGAATTCATAGTTATTTTCCCCTTTTTTCATAGTAAGAGAGCACTCTCATTTAAGATTGGAAATAGATATCTCTTTTTAATTTGAATCAATGTCTAGAGCTATGATGTGAATAACTATTTAAAGAAAATAAGAGGGTAGTCTTGATCAAGATCCCATGATTCTATCATCTCGGGACTACCATTATTCCAATTTACTAACATCAAAGGGCTATTAGTCATAATGTTCCGAGTTTGATTAGTAGCCATGGGTTACCTCATCTCAGATATCCCGAGTAGACTAGAGATGTTGTGTAAGTGTTTAGTGAATTAAGGGTAAACTAAAATTATAAGTTTATCCATAATTCAATGAAGTCCGTGTGGTAGACATATGTAGGGTTTACATGCATTGGAATGTCATTAGGGTATTTGCATGGTGAACAAATGGGTTGGACTTACATCCTTTTGGAATGCTAGTATATTTTAGAAGTATGCATGGTGAACAATATGGATTAGACTTACACCCCTTGGAAGGCCAATATATTTTAGAAGTTCACATGGAGAACTATGTTGATTGGACTTACATCCCTTTGAAGGCCAATATGATCGTTCACATGGTGAACATATAGATTGAACTTACATCCCTTGGAAGGCCATCATATTTTAGAAGTTTGCTTGGTGAACTATATTGATTGGATTTACATCTCTTGGAAGGCCATTATGGTGTTCGCATGGCAAACACATGGGTGCGTGATTTGATTTTTTTTAATGTTTTTTAGATTACAACACCTTATCATTGTAGAGGAATCACTATAGTGCTAAGGGTACAACATCATGGTGTCAAGAAGTTGGCACTTGAGGGTGAATCTTAGTGCCTCATTGCAAGTGTGATAATGACTTAGCTCCATCAAGTAAAAACATGAGTCTCAAAACTAGAGAGGGCAGCACCTTGGTCCTATAAACCCAACACTGCAGTGCTGAGGCACCATAAGAATAATATGAATGGGTTGAGAAATGCCAAGGTGCTGACAAAGTGGTGCCATGACACTAGTCAAAAAGTCATTCAAAGAGCAATAGGCTAGCAGATGCATTTAACAAAAAATGATAGAACTTTTGACAAGCACCATGACACTGCGTTAGAGTACTATGGTGCTCCATCAATATCTAACACACTTTTTCAAATTTGGTCAATTACAAAATTAATAGTAATAAATATTAATAATTACTTTTTTGACTCGAACAATAATCATCTTGACTAAGTGACTAGTGCCTAGGTGTCGCATGTAGGGTGTTGTAACAAAGGTCCTAATTCTCAAAAACTTAGAGGCCAATGCCTTAGCGTTGTAGAAGCAGTGTCTCAACATTGAGTCCAGTCTATAAATAAGACCCTTAGGCTGTGAATTTTTTATTCTAAAGTCTTGGGTCTTTTTGAAAGTCCTTGCCCTCATTCTCTTCTCAACTTTTATTTATTTTAAGACAACAAACATGCCGATCAAGTACTTTAAATTGGTAAAAAGAGTGTAGCATCGAGCGATGATTGCTGATTCATCAGTGTGGAAGCGAATGGGAGGTACCAGTACGCTCTCATCCACAAGCATCTCATTTCAAAGAGGAGTTTCTACAATATGGTTGGGAGAATAAAGAGAATCATCAATGAGTGAGGCTGGGAGAAGCTAGCCAATGATAACATATATTATGTCATCCCGTGATGCATGAGTTTATTACCAATATGAAGGAGCACCAGAATTATAGAGTTTTATATAGGGAAACTAGTGAGCTTTGATAGTACTATGATTAATGTATATTATAATTTGCAAGGTGTTGTATATGTTAAATATCTTTTATACTACAGTGATCATCCTGATTTTGATGAAATCTTTAGTTTCTCTTACTATTAGAAATGCAAATATTCAGTGAAAATGGCAGGAGAAAAATATTATCAACTTTTCTATTACTAGCTTGACTCCTGAGGCTAAAGCTTGACATTATTTTATCTTCACCAAGCTGATGCCCAATGATAATATCAGTGAAGTAACTAGAGATAGGTCATTTGAATTTTGTAATTCAAAAAGGCTTTACTATAGATGTATGAAAGATTATTTATAATTCAATTTGTAATATGCTTATGGTAGTACTATGATAGAATTTGGTCATCCTTCCCTCATTTATTCTTTGTTTGTTGTGGTCGGTGCATCATGGGACTCGAATAAAGAAGTCTTTATATAAAGGGAACTCCTAACTGAAAGAATGATTAAAGGATTTGGATCAAAAATGGAAGTAGGAGAAAGCTCACATGCTCCTCAGTCCAGATTCAAATTTTCCAAGATGTTAACTAAGGAACTCCAAGATATTGGAGGAGAAGTTTCAGAATTAAAGAAAAAGATGAAAGAAAGTAGTCGATAGTAGCAGGAACTGAAGAAGAAATTTGATTTTCATATGGGTTAGCAACAACAACAGTTTTCTTACATGAATGAGTCCAACACATCATTATTTTTATTTGAAAACTACACCTTTAATGTCGACCCAAATAATGTTTTTTTTTTTCTGCAGCACCTCACTACCAAACTTATGTTAGCACCCTATAGGAGCCAAAAAAAGAAGTAGAGGCTGAGGAGGATGATTGTAATTTTTAGGCTAGCTTCCCCCTATATTATTTTTTTAATTTGTAAAAAGTTGTAGTAAATTTCATTTTGTAATAAGAATACATTTATTTCATATTTTGTATTTTATCATTATAATTATTATTTGACCGCTCAAAGATTTAAAGCTAAAATCCAATCGAATAAAAAAATTTAATCCAAAATTGATGACTTTGAAATATTAGTGTCTCAGCACTATCTGACTTGCACTACAACATTGTAAATGGAACTCACACTTAAAGTAAGTAAGATCAATGCCTTGATGCTGTATGGACAGCGCTGTGACACTGCGGGTGGACATTATTTATTCTTAGAACTTGATAAAGCAGTGTTGTGATGCTAAATGATCAGCACCTTGGTGATAAGTGATGGGACTTAGGCTAAAAAAATTCTATGAGGTGGTGCTTACATGCTACAAAAGTTGACATAATGCTTTGGCACTAAAAGGATAGTGACACTGCAATATAGACTTGACATTTTGACTATATTACCTAAGAAGGTGGCCCTAAGATTTAGAGCTATGATGCTTTTCATAGTGCCTCGATGCCATTTAACAATGTTGTGGCACTGCAAAGTGGAGCGCCAAAGTTCAAAATCTGGAGACCTCAACATAGCGGTGCTAAGTACCAGCATTGTAGTGCTATGAGTCAGAAAACTTTGCTCTATGATAATTTTCCTATGTGATTTGACAATTTTTTTAGAAATATTGGTGAGATAACATCTTAGTAATTCTAGTTTTTAAATTATTTTAGTGTGAAATGAACTATTCTCTCTTGTTCGAAATAAAAAATTGATTGAGGGAGGGTTTCTTCATCTTACACCCAAACCAAGTTAAATGATGGAGGTCTTGAACTTTTTAAACTTATTTTAGTGGATTAAATTTTGATTTAATCTAAAATTTGAAAGAATTTTATCTTAGAAATGCCTAAAATTTTGTACTTAAACACAACCACGTTGTTCTCCCTTGCTCCATATCCAAGATCAATGGAGGGAAGATCTTTATTATTCAACATTTTTTGGTTGAGAGAGGAATCATACAGAAGACACTTTTTGTTCAGAGTTTACCTTGAATCTTGCCTTACACAAGAAAGAAATCATACATCAGGGAGGCACTTGTAATGAAATTCATAATAGAGAGAGAGAGAGAGAGAGAGAGAGAGAGAGAGAGAGAGAAAAGAGAGTGTGTGCAAAATAATGGAAGAAGAAGAAGAAAGGAGGAGGAGGAGGGTCAGCCCTTCTCATATTGTAGGAGTTAGTTCTCAACCACTCCCACTTCCCTATCAATCATTCTTAGTCTCCCCTTGGGCATTTATTGCTGATGGGATAGTTGTTAGTGGGAGTGTTTGGTATTTTCAAGCTTTTTAAACTTAGAAGTAGTAGATCTAGTGTTTAGGGGATGTGTTTATGGTGCTAGAATCAAGATGTTTATTTTTTCATTATTATGAGTTAGCGCCTAAGCACCGGGGTTGTGGCGTCGCGGCTCTAGAGTTGGGATGTTCATTTTCTTCATCTTTTATTATATATATATATATATATATATGCAAATAGCATATAACTAAAGAGTTTTAGAAGAGAGAAGTTAAATTCACTAGGTTTCTTGATTCTTATGAGTACTAAGAACATTTTCCACAAAAGTTAAAGGAAGGCTCCAACTATGGTCATCTTGATGTTAAGTTTTTAGAATTATTAAATATACTTGCACTCTTAGACTCAGATGATAATGACGAGAGTAGTTTGAGCTGATAGATCCTTTCCTCCTTCATTTCTCAATAACAAAAAGTTTTTTTTTTTGGTGAGTAGGATGTTTGTATCTTACTTGCTTAACTATAAAAATGTGTTATATGAAAAAAAAATCATAAGTAAATTTCTATTCAAGTCTATTTATCTAAATGGTGACTATATTTATTTCTTTGTTGAGTATTTTTGAATGAATATTTTATTATCGAGCTATACTTACTAGTTGATGTGAGAATGGCTATGTTCATAATTTAGAATATCTGAATCACTAATTATTGGAAGCTTCTCTGGATTATCACTTTAGTATTGTGAACTCATGTATACTCATTAGATTGGTACTCGTTCATTGATATGTGAGTAACTCAACTTATGATGCTGACTATTTGATAAAATATTTCCTACATAGTCATAGGTAATCTATGTATACTATGATGATGCTCTCTTAATGAATCAGCTCATGACTTGGACTATTTTGAGGCATTAACCTATAAAATGCTCTTTCCTCAATGGTTGCTTTAGTATGATAAGTTTTTGTATACTAATAATAATACACATTTATTGGTGAATGAATAACTCTATCTGACTTAGGATACTTTTTATAGTCTCACTCTGTGTTAGTCATCTTTTTTAAAGGTTAACCTTCATTGGCCAAATAGAAGAATTGGTCTTTCCTTAATCTCTGACCTCATGGGGGTGCTAGTCTTACACAATAGATGTAAATTGCATGGAGAATTGGTTTTTTTTATTGTAAACTAGAGGAGTTAGTCTTTTTGATCTTACGGGTGTCAGTTTTACACTATAGTCACTAACTATATTAAGTGCTAATATTTTTTGAGTTTAGTTGTCAATCTTATAGGGTGTTGGTCTTACTCCATATTCGCAAATCGCATGGAGTGTTGATCTTTTTTGAGTTTAGTTGTCGACCTCACGGGGTGTCGATCTTATAATTATAGCTGTATCGAGTGTTGTTCTTTTTAAATTTTAGTTGCTGATCTCATGAGGTGTCGATCTTACACTAAGTCTCAAAGATAGATTATTAGACTAATCTTCTTAGGCTAATAATGGTATTAAGGTCTTTTACTCGAGCTTTCTGCTCAATAAGTGGAACTTTTCCTACGCCAAAAAATTGTGCATTACCTTGAGTCATCACATAGCTCTTGAGTATTCCTGTATTAAGGTTTTTCTTTTCTCAACATTAGTTTTTTTCAGGCCAATAGTGATGCACTAGGTATTTAAATCTTCTACATGAGCTTTCACTGCTTATCAAGTGGGATCTTTCCTTGGGCCAAAAATAGTGCACTGATGCTTGTATCTAAACAATGAATGAAATGAAAAAAAGACCTAAAATTAAACATCCCGATAGGGTGCTGTGATGTTTCAACCATAGCGCCAAGGTGCTGTTGCCGCCTTAAAGAATCTAGAAGCTTAAATCTCCCCTAATTTGCTCGATAGAATGGCATAGTGCCACGATACAGTGATACTAGCACCGAGGAACTTCCATGATAATCTTCACTTTTTAAAATCAAGAAAGCCACCATCCCCATCCCAATAATAAAAATTGGGTAGGAGGAAGGAGAGAGTTCTGAGTGTAAAACTACCCCATAGAAACAAAATTGCCTATAAAGGGAGAGCCCCCTCCCAAGTTCTTCCTCTCCCTCTTTCACTCACTCTATCTAGTCTTCTTACCCCATTCTTGCTCCTAATCATCTTTACCCTCTATAAGCATAAATTCTACCACTCTGAGAGCAATCTCTCATCCACTCTAGGTAATAGATTTCTAAAAATGCTTCTTTCATGCAAATTTTCTCTCTAAAAGTAAAGCTAAAAGGGGTTTCATCATCAATCTTAAATTCAATGAGAAAATAAGTTTGTCTCCCTTGATCTTGGATCTGGAGTAAAAGGAACACCTTGTAAGACTAAAATTTTTAGAATCTTGAATGTTGAAAACCTCTGCCATTGAACTTGGTTTTGACACAAGAAGAACACCCTCCCTCTATCGATCTTGGATCCATAATAAGGGAGAAGAGTGTGTTTACAATAAATATGTCAAAATCTAACATTCTTAAGGTGTTATGCCACTGAATTTCTTAAAAAAACATTAAAATCCCCAAGAATTCATTTCAAAAATGAGGTTCCTGTCTTGTACACCATAGTACTGAGGTCTAGCACGGAGGTGCTGCACTCTTGGGAATGAAATCATTGGTACTCTATTCCATAGCACCAAGGTGTCAGATACTTGGCACTGTGATGCTATGCTTTTGGGTTTTACTCTCTTAACACAGTGTCACAATGCTATTATCATAGTGCCGATGCACTATGTCCTGAAGTCCATTCCACCGTTAAGCTTTGTTATATTGTAAAATGAAATCTTCCCTTAGTTGATCTAGGATCTGGAACAAGAGAGAATAGTGCTAATGCATTAGAAAATTGTGAAAACTAGTACTACTAAGGCGTTATGCTATCAAAATTTTGAATTTTTTTCAAAGAAATTATTGAATCTTAGACATCAGTGAAATAGTCGCAACACTATATGCCAAGCACCAAGGCACTGCATCCTTAAATAAATTAAGCTTAGGCTGGCATCACAACATCATGGTGCTTTTGGAATGGACACCAAATTGATAATATTAAGCTATTCATATCATAATCCAAATTATAACCTCAACACCATAACGTCGCAAACATAGCACCGAGGTTCTAGGCTCTTGGGTTCCCAGTAGGAAACCAGTGCCGTAGAACTCACATGCAGCACCTAGGAACTAGTCAGCCCATCCATACTATTATCATCAAAAGATAATATTAATAGTAAAAATTTTATAACTGATACCGTATGAAAAGATGTGCCATATTAATGTAGCATTGTGGTGCTCTGACCAAGCACTGAGGTGTTGGTTTGTCTTTTCCCTTTAAAGTACTATACATCTGCAAGTCAACATGAACCAACTTTTGATCGACACTGCGGTGCTAAACCATTAGGGCATAGACATTGTTCAAATAGTCAACCTAACCAATAATTGAAATGCTACAGCTTTAGCCATGTAGGGCTGAGGTGCTATCCTAATAAACACCTAGGCGCCATATTTTGAATGCCAAGGTGCCATATTTTAGTGCTAAGGTACTTAATAAAAATAGATCTGATTTACCTACATGTTCCTCAATAGATGTGTTAAAATCTAAATTAAATGTTCAAGGATGTTGCTCAGGTTAGTTTTTTGATTGGGTCTAATGATTAGGTCTGAGTTAACAAAACCTAATCATTCCCTAATGATGGTCGTGTTGATTGTAGAATTCATCCATAGGGGATATGTTTAACTCAAATAAAGTTCATCATTCAAAATAACATAAAACTAACAATCATTCACCAATCTATCATTATTTGTCAAGGATGGTAAGCTAAGAAAACCTTTGCTCATAAATAGCTAATATCAAATTAAATATATCTATGTTCAACTTAAATAATCTTATGTCAATAAAGATGTGGCCTGTGTCCTCTGTCTGCATGGTTTTACCAACCAAATGCAACCACATGAAATGCTAATATGACTAGAGCCCTCTAACTGGGTGGCTTGGCTTCTATATGGATTCACTATATTTTGATCACAGCAATAGCCCATATATTCTCTAATGTCTTTGCTCCTTGAGCCATAAATTTGAAAAATATTTAAAAAGCAAAAAGCATTCTATTAGCTAAGGTTGACTTAAATTTGTCAACTTAGACAAATATCACCTCAGGGCTACAAGAATACTTTGGACGATGCAACCCATAGTTGCTAATAAGGATTATTTAATTAGAAACTATTTCTCCTAGCTAAGTAGAATAGAATCCACAACAGTCTAGGATGACAAAACTATGGGATCATGATCAGGACATGTTATCAAGATGGCGGAGAACATCCTCAAAGGTATTTTTTTTTTAAATGATCAACCGAGTATTGAGTCATCATGTGGCACCTTGAGTATAAGTTTCACTTTTTAATGTTTAAGTATGCTCCTTTGAAAATCATTATCATACCAGCTAACTTATTTAATGAGCAAAATATATAAAACATTATTATTAAAAGTAGGAAGATACATGATACTTGAAATTAGTAAAATGAGTACAAATGTGTGGTGTTTATTTTTGGATGTATGGTGGGGGGGACACTACATAGATCGTAGGGGTAGTTATTCAAGTGATTGGGTATAACATTGAGGTATGATATACTATCTTGAAAGATAGAGGAATCACCCTACAATAGAGCTAATCACCTAATAAGGACTCCTAAGGCATGACGGACCTTCAAATATACCAGAGATTTTTCCCTTATTTTATATGGATGAATAAAATAAGGTTTATATTAAATCAGGTTCTAAAGTTCTCTATGAAGGCAAGCTTCCATAGTTAATTCATCTTAGGGAATGAAATTCTTTAAGAATACTCCTGATTAAAGTAGACAATTATCATCTCCAAAGATTTCAAGGTTAATACTATCAAAGGATTGGTTATGTTTGGAAAATTGATTGGGAAGTTCATGGAGAAGACTTATTTTTGGGATCCAAATGGAGGAAGTAGGGAATGCTCATGATACTATGAAGTCTAGTGAGCATTCCAATCTATCCTATAATTGAGCTTTATATATTTGAAAGAGAATAGATTTATTTATTTGAGTTGAATTTTTATTAGATTACTAAGGCTTATAATCTGTCAACACAAGGTTGTGGAATTGCCTAAAAGGTGAGAATTTATGCTTGTAGCCTGAAGAAAATAGCCACCTTGGATCCTAAATCTAAGGATCTTTAGTAGGAGATAAAGCATGAACTAAATCTAAGCGACAGATAGACATAAAGGTTCACCTCCATAAGAGAGAATGAATCGTTTGACTTCTGGACTTATAACCTAGAGTGGCCGCCAGCTAACTCCTCCTATGATTTTAAAACCATGTAGTTTGGTATTATGAATTGTAAGATAGCTAAGGTAGTTACTTAATTAGAATGAGACTAAAGTCCTAAATCCACTCCTTAAGAGACTAGAGCATGAGTGGTATGCGCATATGACTTAATCTATAAATGCAAAATATTTTTAAATTTTACTTCTTTTATGACACATCATTTAGACAAAGGTTTTAGGATCTTTTTATATGCCTAAATGCATGATGAAGTTGAATATTGGCCAAATCAGCTAGAAGAAGGTGTTCTCCACCACAAGGGATGCCCTCACAAGTCAAGCATTCCCCTATCATGCAAGGATGGAGATCCTCCATATTTAAGAAAGAAGAAACATGCATGGATGATGTGAGACATACAACATACAACTAAGGGATTGTTAAATCTTTTTTATTTTATTTAACACCTAAGCTTTATGATGTGGTTGTGAGTTGTTTAAAAATTTAGTTATGAATGATTAATTAGATAGAAAATTTATTTTTTATCCAAGAGCTTACCGTATCTAGGCCACACATTAAGGCATCAAATATAAGAAACTATGAAGAAGCATGCTATTCTAATGCACAATCTAAATAAATTATCAATCAATTTTATAACTACCGCAAAAGAATAAAAGTCCAGTTGGGTACCATCGTACAACCTGAAAAAAAAAGATGTGTAGCCGAGCTCTACCCTTATACAACCTGGTATACAAAAGAATAATTACAATCTTATTAAATGCTATGGGGGTCTTCAATCTTCACTCCTTATTTGATTTGGATGTGCTTGCTTCAAAGGCATCACAGGGCACCCCAGGATAGAGCCTTCTGTCCACTGCTCATCCTAATCCCCCATAGCACTAATCCTAATTCCTATTGCAAAAATCATATTTGTATAGGGAAAAGTAAATCTCACTATGCTTGCAAATATATGTTATCTAAGTAAGCATAGAATCCCAAGAATTTATATATATGATTTGGGCATAGCACCCTACACATGGGTAACCAAGCTCACCTATCATAACTTGGATTATGCTTAAGGATTTAAGCAACCTGTAAAGAAAGAATTTACATTTATTTTTAAGCATCCCCATAAACATAATCCCCTATAAAAAGGCTAATATCGGCCTACCATGTAGTTTAAAATAAACACCCTAAAGTATAGTCTAAAATAATACATCAAAAATAGAACATATATCACATCAAACCAGTCCTAACATAGAGCTAGAAGTAGTGTGTATGTTGAGGTCTTGTATGGTATGTCTAAACTAGGCATTAGAGTTATATTTTTTCTAAGTTTGGAAACTATTTAAGTTAATATGATGGTGGGTTTCATTTGAAGTTGTTTAATTGATTTACGAATTTTAATTTGTATTTTATTTTGTTTCATATAATTTACACTTAACAACTAAGTGTTATCAAGAGAAGTAAGAAGGATCACCCTCTTCCATCCCTACCTTAAGCCATATTTAAAGCATGTTAATTTGATTTAGTTCTCTTTAGTGAATGGCTTATTAGATATTTTTAACTAATCCTAAGTTTAAGTTCATTATAAATAACCTCATTTAATATGAAAAACTTCCTAAGATTAATCCAATTTAAATACTAACACTTGACATATATTAAATCATTCATTTCCATCACAAATATCATGCATATGATTGAATCCTAAGTGTGTCTATGCATGCAACATATTTTAGCACACTTAAATGATGAATGTATATATATATATATATATATATATATATATATATATATATATATATATATATACAAGTTTATATTTTCATTTGATTGTATTAGTTTTAGCATATGTAAATTTGAAGCTCTATCTAAATTCTTATACAAAAATACATAAGAGTGAAATTAAATAGGTACGTGCCATTGTTAACCAGGGAAGTGAGGTAATCAAATGACCTTTATGGGGCTACCTAAAGCCTCTTATTCTTAGGATGTCCAAACTATATACCCGTTATCATTCAAACTTATGTAAATTTGCATATATGAATATAAGAAAGAGAGCTCCAAATCACATGATTAAATAATTCAATTATTTAAATAATTATGAATGCATGTATTTTTAATAGAAAAGATGATTATCATTCCCAAATCAAATATACACATGCATGTATAAAAGACATAAACAAGTACGTGCCTTGTTAACCAAAGAAGTGAGGTAATCAAATGACCTCCTTGGGGCTACTTAAAGCCTCGTATACCCAAGATTTCAGACTATATACCTTTTTTTACATACCTACATATGTATTCATGATAAGGAGGATGTGAATCATGCAAAGATTGTATTTTCTTTAATTAGATCATTTATGTGTATGATTTAAAGCTCTATGTAAATTTTAATGTTAAAATACATAAGAATGAAATCAAATGGATATATGCCTTTATTAACCAAGGAAGTGAGATAATCAAATGACCTCCTTAGGGCTGCTTAAAGCCTCGTATTCCTGGGATGTCTATACTATATATCTACTACCATTCAAGCTTATGTAAACTAATATATGAATAAAGGAGATAAAGACTTTCTTCGTGCACTTAAATTATAAACACATACATCTCCTATGTATTTATAACTATCATCACTGCACATTTTATTATTCATTTATAAACTTTTGGAAAATATATTTGGATTTAATAATGATAATAGCTACACATATATTAAGTTAGGTGAACACATGCAAGCTTACATAAGGGAAATCTCATTTAACTCAATTAATTTTTGAAAAGAAATGGATGCATGAAATCAAATGACATACAATATTTAGCATGATTGGAGAGGAATAATTAAATACAAGCATTTGATTCATTCAAATCAATTAATTTCTAAGGATAAACATATTAAATAAAATTATTTTAATGCAAACCAATTTTTTTTATTAATTTAGTTTTGGATTTTGATTTGATGTTAAAGAGGAGGAGAACACTCATTTGTTATCTAATCTCATTCCCATATTGGTAATATGATTTGTTTTAAGAAGAGGTAATTAGGTGGGTTTTATGAATTAATTAAGTTAGACCCTCAATCAAATCAATTAATTACCCTTACCAATGTTACCTTAATATAATTAACCAAACAATTATGAGCTAACATGGTATGCATATGAATTAAAAATTAAATTAGCAATGGTCCTAAGAAATAAAAGGGCCTAATGCAATGGCTCATAATTGATGGTTAATTAAATTAAAGAACTTAGTTAAGTACTCTCATGGTTTCCTCACACATGTGGATTAGCCATAATTTCATTAAACTCTTTTAGGTTATTAAACACCTAAAGAACTATGCTTGATTTGATTAATTAGGATCTAATGTTATTATGATTTGAATTTAGTTAATTAAACTATTTAATTAATTAATTAAACCTTTAATTGATTTGATTTTAAAAATGAAATAAACTTAGGGAAAGAGGCAAGGAAAGAGGTCCCAACCCTATTCCATTAATCCATTCACTGTCCAACTGATTAACATGCTCAATTAGTTAATCTATTTGCTGATTAGGGTTAATTAATTACTTAATTAATTAAGAGAATAATTAAGGCTAAAATGAGCAATTTTCCTAATTACCTAAGCAATAAATCCCAAGAAAAATATGGGAGGTGAAGGTCATCCAATTAAACAATCTTAGAAAGTTTGGAATTAATTACTTGAGTAATTAAGCTAATTAAGTTTTCAATTAAACTCAAATTAAGTCTTAATGATTCTCCTCTAAAATACTTTTAAAATGAGTATTTATTTGCATTTTTATGATTTTTCTATGATTTATTATGAATGCAAGAAGTATTAGCCATTCAAACAGATTATTAACCTTAATTTAAGCTTAATCCCATCGACGCCACGTGGCCTGCTGATGCGACACACTTTCTACATGGCGTCGTGGGATTGGCAACTTAACCGCATCTGACTCAGCGCCTACATGGTGGTGGTGGATGCAATTTTAATCTCTATCATCAGATCTAAGATCTGACGGCAAGGATTAAACTTGTAACTCTTAAGGAATAAATCAGATAATCTAAAGAGATCTAATCACGCCGTCCATTCCAATCATGCGGAATGGATGGTGCGTGTTCGATGAGCAATGAGACGTAGTTTGTCCACCATTCCTCATTCGATCCGAGCTCACCTGAGCTTAGATAAACTCTAAAAAGATCCCACCTTCACAACATTGATTGGAGGGGATCCAATGGCTAAGATCTTAAGAAATTCACATTTCTTCACCAAGCTCTAACAAAATTTCAAAAAATCACAATTTTGAGAAATTACCTCATCGGAGCTCAAGACCAGTGGCACAATCGGTTGAGGAAGCTTCATCTAGTGAAGATAAAGCCTTGTTGAGTAGCACTTAGATCAATTTACCCTCGATCGCTTGGTGGACCAAAATCTGATGATTTAGAGCTTGGTTTATTGAACTCCTACCTCGAGTGGTCGGGAAGCTTGGAGGATGATTTGTTCTTGCTCGATGAGACATGGGGAAGGTGTGTGTGACGTTAATTTGGATTTTGTGGAGGTATGAGGGAATTGGATCGAAAATAATGGGTGCCCTTTTTTGGTTTTGAGCTTTCCGGTAATGGGGAGGCTTGGGATGTTCAAAGAAGGCTTGAGAGGTTTCATTTTGGGCTCTAGGGATTTTTTGAGAGTGAGAGTGCTGAATTCGAATTGAAATGAGTGGAATATATCCACCCCCCACCCCACCTTACTCAGATTGGATGAATGGATCGAGCTCCTCAATTTTTGCCGGCCAGCCACCGCCAAGGTTCTAGAGTGGTTAGTGTCACCTCCATGTCCCTCGATTGAGTTGGTGGAAGGCTTGGGAGGTGGCTCAAGGCAGTTGGTTTGGTTCTTGGATCCAATTGATCTGGCCATGGTGGGGAGGTGAGTTAACTCACCTCCCTTTGGTCCAAGGCTAACCTAGCCCACTTGGGTTGGGTTAGGTGAGTAGCTTAGGTCCATTCTTGGGTGTTTGATGGCTGCCACATGGAAAGGGAGAGTGGACTTTGCTATTTTTGGCTAAAACTCATGTGGGGAGGAGAATCCAAGGGGGATTTACCTTGGGTTGAGCTCAATTTGGGTTTGGGTTGGTTTTGGGCTGACCCAAGATGGGTTTGGTCAAGTTGGATCATATTCCAAGTGGTCATGGCCTGGTTCAAAGAGATTTATCTCAATTTGACCCTTGGGCTAGGTTGGGTTAGGTTGACCAATTGGTCAAATTGGGTCAAACTAAAGCTTGGGTCAAGTTCAAATGATGATTTGAAGTGTTTTGGTTCAATTTGTTTCAATTAATTTGGCTTAGATTTTATTTTGGCTCATTTGGAATCAAATGGGTCAAATGGGTCAAGTTGATCAATTTGACCAAATTGGTGAAATTGGCTTGGGTTAGGTGTAGATTCATGTTCAACTAGTTAATTGAAGATGATTGTAGGCCTTGGTTTGAATTAATTTGGATTAATTTGGATTTAATTTGGATTTAGGCCAAATTGACCATTTTGGTCAATTTGGGCTAAGTAGGTCAATTGGGTCCAATTGGTCAAATTGGGTTTAATTATGGCTTTGGTCAAGTTCAATAATCAATTTGGAATGAACTTGAGCCATTGGTTGCAATCAATTTGGGTTAGATCATGATTTGACCCATTTTGGTCTTTTAGGTTAAATTGGGCCAACTTGGGTTAAAGGGCCAATTAGGCTGGGTTTAGCTCAATTGGTGATCAAGTCATGTTCAATTATTGATCATAGGTTAGTGTGAATCAATTGTTTCAATTGATTTATTGTAGGATGAATTTTGGCTAGTTTGAGTTCATATGGGTTAAGAGGTTGACTTGGTTAAATGACCAAGTTGACTTCATTTGACACAAATTATGACAATTGATCATCCTAAGGTGATCATCAATCATGATGGGATGTTTTGATGGGCTTTGTTCAATCCAATTTGGGTAGGATTAAAACTTAGCTCAAGTAGGTCAAATTGGTCACTTTGGGTCAAGTGGACCAATTGGGCTTAGTTGGTTTGATTTTGGGTTGATTTGGGTTTAGTTTAGTTTATATGTGGGTTTAGGATATATTTATAAATTTGATTGCAATTGGTTTGGATTTGAATGGGTTTTGGTTCATTTGAGAATTTCAAGTCAAATGGGCTAAGTTAGGCATGATAGAAATAATTTGATTTGGTTGGGGTGATTGTAGGTTTCACTTATATTTGTGAACATGATTGAAGGTGTGACTGATCCATGAGAAAATCAATTGAATTTGGGGTTTGAATTGAAGGAATTTGGCTAAGTCCATGGAGTTGGACTATGTGGCTTAGGAGGGGTTTGAGTGAGATTTTGGTTTTGGTTTTGGGCATTTGAATGCATATTTGATTTATATTTAGGAAGATGATCGAAGAAGTAATTGATTCATGATAAAATCAAATGATTTTGGATTGAATTGGAGGGTAATTTGGCTAAGTCCATGTGATGGGCTCATAGGGCTTAAAGAAAGTTTTGATGATGTAAATGTATATTTGATTTATATTTGTGGGATGATTGAAGATATGATTGATTTATGAGAATATCAATTGAGTTTGAATTGATTTGAAGGAAAATTTGGCTAAGCTCATGTGATGGGTTCATAGGGCTTAGAAAAGAGTTTGATTTAGTTTGATTTAGTTTTGATCCTTTGATTTGATTTGATTCATTTAGAATTTGGTTTGTTAATTGAAGAGTTGAATTGATTTATGAGAAAATCAATTAGGCTTGATTTGGTGTTAATTTGATTAAGGCTATGTCCCTAGGACAAGAATTATCGAACTTAAGCTATGTTGATCAGAGTTTGGGTTTGGAATTTTGATCATAGGTTTCAATCATTTGATTTGGATTTTGATTTGGGTTTGATATGAATTGAATTTGGTTGTGGTTTAAGAAGGTGAACATAGGTTGGGTTTAAGTCATGGGATAGGTAGATTAACCTAATCCCTAAGGAATAACCTAATCTTATGGTTAACCCTTCTAAGTCTCTAGGCTTAGGTTAAGTATTTACTTAATTGCTAGAAGTGTCTTATGACTAAGAAAATCTTAATATCTAGAAGAATCTTAAGTCTAAGGAGGGAAGACTGAATCCTCAATCTAAAGGTAAGGTCAACAAAATGATAGAAATTTTCTCTTAACAAAAAAAACTTCTTAGACCTTTGGCATTCCATGTCTTTGGTATGTCTTCACCAGAATGAGATTATAGTCAGTATGTATTGAGATCGACTTGCTCTTAGACTATGAAAGGTCCATCCCAATTATGTGCTAGTTGGTCAAAAACATTTTGTTAAACAATGACATCTACTTTCTTCAACACGAGATCGCTGCTTTTGAAATGCTTCTCTTTTACATAGTGGTTGTAACACTTGGCCATCCTCCTTTTGTTTTCTCATACCTTAGTGATGCATCAATTTTGAGTTCGTAGAGCATATTGAGTGTGTCTTTTGTAGCCTCTAAGTTTGCCTAAATCCACTAGTCATCTCCACCTCATTCTTTCTATTATGAGGACTCTTTATCTTTAGACTTCATACTCAAATGATAAGATAACTTTTGTACTATGTGATAATATAAAGGGTGAGTCTCCAGTGGCTTTAGTGGGAGTTTTCTTAAGCATTCATATTACTGCAAGTAGTGTGTCTACCCACTTAGCTTTTTGCCTTTGACCCTTTTCTTGAGCAAGTTGAGTTTCTTCTTGTTAGCAGCTTCAACTTACCCATTGCTTTGCAAGTAATGTACTGATGTAAATTTTAGCATAATTTCTTAAGGCTTGTAGAATTCCTTAAGGTCTCTCAAGGCAAATTGAGGCCCATTATCAGGGATGATCACCAATAGCAACCCATACCTATAAATGATGTCAATCCAAATGTAATTTCTTATTACTAAGAGGTGATTTTCGCAAGTGACTATGCTTCGATCCACTTGTTGAAATAGATGATCATGACTAAGATGAAATTCTTTTATCTGCTAGCAACTAGTAATAGACCTACATATCCATTCACCAAACTGTTAATGGCAATTGACTAGTGATAGGTTACAAACGTTGTGATGGCTATTGCGAGTGTTGTGAATTTCTAGCATTGTATACATCTTCTCGTAAAATCTTCAACATCCTTTCTTAGTGTTGGATAGAAGTACCCTTGCCTCAAAATTCTATTGGTGAGTGTCCTTCCTCCTGATTAGCTAGCACACTGGCCAGAATGGATTCCCTCAAGGACTTTCTTTTCTATGCCTCTTTTACACATCTAAGGTTGAGCGAAGTTGCCAACCTTCAGAATAGCTCACCTCTTATCAACAGGTATTGGGTTGCTCTGATTTTGAACTTCCTCAAGTCCTTCATCATTTCTCCAATTTTGCTAGTCTCTAAATAGTTTGTGATACAGTGGACCTAGCTTATCGAATATTCATAATCTATCTACATTTGCTCTTCTTCTTTGGTACTCAGTTTGGTGAGTTGGATGACTATGTGCTCCTTGAGCCTGCTAGCTCTAGATAATAGGTTAGTGAGTTTGTTTACTTCCCTAGGAACTTGCTTTTTTAAAATATTCTAGTTTTCCAATCTCTACTTTCACTTTAAGCAAATATTTTATCAAATACTCATCTCAAACTTCATATTCACCATTCACTTGTCTTACCACAAGTTGTGACCCAACGAGTAAAGCTTCATATTTGGCTTGATTGTTTGTCACCATAAAGTTGAATTTAAGTTGTTGTGTTATGGTGGTCCTTATTAAGACCTTTAGCACTATATTTGTGCCCATTGTTAGTTTGCTAGAAGAGCCATCAACGTATAGTTGCCACAAGGGCTCCAGGTTGACAAGAATATTCTATGAGCTACTAAAGTCAATAAGAAAATACACAAGTGCTTGTGCTTTGATTGTGGTTTGAGGCAAGTATGATATATCAAACTCAATTAGCTCTTTAGACCACTTGAGCAATCTTCTTGAGTGATTAGGCTTATTAAGCATAGATAAGTGAGTTAACAATGTTGACTTATATGGAGTGTGCTTGGAAATAAGGTTGCACTTTCTTGTCCATGGTGATTAATGCTAGTAAGAGTTTCTCAATGAGTAGGTAGTTCAACTTTGCACCACACAAAGATTTTCTAATATAATAGGTGGGTCTATTTTCTAACATTCTTCTCTAATTAAGACTGAGTTGTTCGAGTCTTTTTTTTTTGAGTTTCTGGGTAGTAGTAGGAAGTAATGATGAAAGTATTCATCAACTTATGCAGAGATGATAGAGATATTCATGGTCCCATGATATCTGGTCATGATATGGGAGTAGCATATATAGATAAGCCTACTTATATTTCGATCTCACCAATAGCAGTTGAGCCACCCGCAGGATAGATGGATAGTGATGTCACACTAGTATTGTCAATAGACGTTAGTGCTGCTTCCCCAATGTCTACTCAGTCTATTAGTAATGACCATATGCATATTGAAGAAGACCCACACACAGAAGAATTTGACACTCTGATGATTAGCCATGAGGCACTCTTGTCAGATTTGACTTGGGTGATAGTGAGCACCACTCAGGATGATTTTTCAGATGTTGATTCCTATACTAAGAGTCATAATATTCCTAGCAAGAAAGATATAGCTCAAAGGCTATATGGTCTGGAAATCTTATGCTTCATCTCCAAAATACACCACAGGATCTCAGATTCATTACATTCCTGCTCTTCAAAGAGCTTATGCCATATAGTGATAGCAGTATGCCTTCTACTTCTCAGTGTTGATCCAAAAGTCTTTCCCGAGCTTTCTAGCTTCTGCATGGAAGCTAATTTTTTAATAGATTGTGTTTTAGCCTTAGGCTTGAAGCAGGAGACCTACAACTTTAAGAATCTCTATGCAAAGTTGTTGTGTTTGGGATATTCTCATGACACAATACTTCTAAAAAGGTTTTGTCACATACTATTATAGAGACCTCACTCAACACCACTTCACATCAAGTCTCTTTAGCTCATCATGACTTCAAGAATAGTCTTAAAGCATATCAAAGAGAACTATCTATAACACAGATTGAGCTCATTGACATATCTGCTGAATTGAATGAATTATAAATGAGGGCATTATCTATTGGAAATGAGAGCTATGGTCAGATAGGCAATCAAAGCCATAGAGGAGGACTGCTCATAGACATAGGTGACCAAACTGGAGCAGCTTCTTTCCTCACTAATATAAGACCAGGAAGTTACCGTTTAACATCTTCATGAAGCTAGGGAGAGGTTGTCTACTATGGCCTATAGGGCTCATACAGTCTCTGTCTATATTAGAGAAATCCAGGCTAAACATTTATGGCTAAAAATTCTCTATGTTTGTATCTAAAATAGAATGATGAAATGAATGAAAAATGATAAAATTTATACATCTTAGCCTGGGGGTGCTGCGACACTAAAATTGTAGCACCTAGGCATTGTTGCCACCTTAAAAATTCTAGAAGCTCAAACCACCCTTGATGGTTCCTTGATTAAATGGCACAACACCACGGTGCTTTGATATCATTGTTGAGGCACTGTCATGAATCCTTAGTTTATTTAAATCAAGAAAGCCATTACCCCCCAAGCAACAATAACTGCCTAGGGGAATGAGGGGGGAACAATTACAACAATAAAAGCCCACTGCATTGGAGAGAATTGCCTACAAAATTGGGAGACCAGCCCCCCTAACTTCTTCTCTTATTCTTCCACTCACTCTCTCAAGTCTTCTTGCTGTGTTCTTTCTCTTAGAAATTTGTGCTTTCTATAGGCACCACTACAATAATGATCTCTTTTCTACTTTCTATAAAAGATTTTTAGAATAATGTTTCTTTTATGTAATTTTTTCTCAAAAAATTATGTTTAACCAAATTTTCACCATTAATCTTGGATCTAATGAGAAATAGAAGAGCACATAAAAGTCAATCTTGGATACGGAGTTAAAATAATGCTCCCTAAGACTTAAAAATTCTAAAATCTTGAATGTTGATTCTAATGAGCTATCTTTTTCCTTGCTCTTTATCCCTCCATTCTTTTGTGCTGGACTTTATTCCAACTCGCTTGTCTCATGCTGAGTGAACTGCTTTGCTCTACATTGATATCTAGTTCTTATCTTCTTCCATGCTCACTACACCTAGAAGGATGTTGAATCATATTCTATTCATGGATGAGGAAGAACTTACTTAGGCACATGAGAAGCAGGGTTTGAGCGTGTAAGTCAATAGCAAGGAAGTAGAGAGGGTGTGAAGTATTTTACTATATCGAGAAATCTAAGAACAAATGACCCTATCTTTTCTAAAAGAGGTGCTATAGTGTAGTGGAGAAATAAATGGCTGAAAAGGAATTGAGAAAGAACTCGAAAAGGAATCTCCAAAGAATCCTTCTAAAAGAGGTCTTAAAAAGCTCCCATTTTTTGTCTGAAGGCCCCCTTTTGTAGTGTTTCAGGAGGGGGACAGTTTTACATGTAGCTTGTGTGAATGTCAAGTAAATAAGAAAATGACTCTCGCGAGTTGCAAGTCCACCACTGTTGGGTGGTGAATTCTCTATGCTGGGAATCGTAGACTTTGGCCCAACTATCTATTTGTCGTGCTCTTAGATATGCGATTGCTCATATATGAGAGAGCGTTTGATCATAAGGCCAGTTGCTGAGTATCGATCGGTCAATGAAAGTTTCAGTCTTTATGTGCCCGCTCAGCGTGGGGTGAGTCTTTGTCCCTGATGTAAGTCATTATGCCCAAGCTATCATAATCTGGATTATCTTTTGATTGCTTGGCTCATGAGGCATATATGAGTATACAACGTTAATCTTTCAAGTGCCAAATGCAATGGGGGGCAACCATGTTTCTAAGGCTAGGTTGGCGAGTTGTTAGAGGGTTGTCCATGCGGGGCAAGTCATTTGCTGGTCTTCTACGGTCAATCTCCTGTTCTAGGGTCCTAGTTCTCTGGTGAGTGTTTCTTGTTCAAGGTAGTAATTTGGGTGTAAAGGTTATATGTATTTAACATCAAATACATAATTAGTTTGGCTTAATTAAAGCTAGAGTTCAACTCAAATATAATTAAAATTAAAAACACAACTCATATTCATGCTCAGCTTGAACTTCATAATAAATAAATAAATGGATTTAAATAATATAGTATTCAGCTCGACTTAGCTTGTTATAACCTTACTGTTCAAAACAAACTGATTCTTTATAAATTACACTAAAAAAATACTTTTAGATATTATTAAATTTTAAAAACCTTCTTTTTCATGTTACATCCCATAATTACAAGAACAGTGATTACAAAAATTGAAGTAGATCGACTGATTCGAATAATTCAAATGCTGCTCAATCATTTGATCGATTTGATTCAAGTCCAAAGCTTCTATATAGAACAACCAAAATCAACTAAAATTGGATGTAGAACTACTGATTCAATACTATTTTATGATGACCCAACTGATTTTAAAATTTATTTAATTTTTATTTTTTCATTTTAATCTGTTTGCTAGAAATAAAATAATTGAAATAAAAAATAGATGCAATAATTAAAATAACGTTCTAAAATGTTAATTTATAATTATATTTAAAATATTCAAAGATAAAATATCTTAAATTAAAATATTATTTATTTAATTAATGAAAAGTATACTATTATATTATTTAATTCATATTATAATATTTTAAATATTTTTAATGTCATTCGGTTCAATTTTCTGATTCAGTCGGTTAATTTAAATTTCTTCAATCTTTTTTTTTAATTACAGTCAAATTTTCAAAATCACCAAAAGAAATTACAGACCGTCGACTTTCTTCTTTAAAAAAGCTACCAGAATCTCTGATCTCTGTCTATTCTCTTCCTAAAAAATTGCAGTCCGTGACCTGTTTTCCACCAGAAGTCTCCCATTGGTCCAATCTGCTCGATCCTAGGTCGGCCTTCTTTTTTTTTGGAAAAATTTTGAGGGCAAGAAGCCCAAGTATATTCCAAATGTAAAGGTGTTACAAATAACAACTAGTGATTACAAAAACACAACTAAAACCCCAGAAAGCAGCAGTTACATCATATTCATCAGGGGACAAAAACAGAAATGAAAAAAACTAAGAAGACAATAAAACTAGAAGAAGAAGAGCTGAACACTTATCAACCTGTGTAAGAAAAGAGGAAAGGTGGACTCAGAAGACAAAAACTGGTGGAAACCAGCAAAAATTATATGTCATCAATTAGACATCTAGATCTTAAAAGGTTGTTCCTGTGGTTGCCGAGGCCTTCCATTGGAGAGCAGACAAGAGTGACATCCAGGTTGCCGTTGGCCTTCCATGTACAGGAAACCTAGTCAAAAGGAGCAGCATACAATTGTTTTTCATCATTGTCCACCTGAAGGAGGAGAGGGAAGAAAGCAGATTATGGTGGTTTGAAATTTCTCCATTTAAGAATCATATCCTGTACTTGTGATGGCCAGGAACTCTTGATTTTCCATAATTGTAATTTGGCCGCAACTCTTGTACGAATCTCAAGTATAAGTGAAGATGCAGGGATAAAGCAATAGATACGTTCTCTCCGAGAGAGTATACCGTAAGGTAGTGAAGGCGTGTAATTGCATTATGTTGAGTATCATCCACATAGCTTAATACCTGTTGCAATGAGGATTGCAGCAATAGAGAATGTCCATTCAAGATAAGAGCTCTTACAGTTTTCATGGAGTATGGGCATTCAAAAAATAAATGTGAGTGGGTTTCATGAGAATGACAGAGAACACAGATGGTGGAGGAGCCGATCCCACGTTTAGCTAAAATATCAGTAGTTTTGAGTCCTTTCATATATGCCAACCAACAGTAAAGTGCGTAATTCACAGCATTACCTTTATACCATATCTCCTTACTCCAACTCATGTTAGGATGGGATTCAAAAACAGCTTCTTTGAAATCCATAGTAGTAGGATTATGAACATTCAACCAGCTTCTTGCCCTTCTTTTTATTGCTTTTCAGAGGAGTAGGAAGAGGGTTAGATGTAGAATGACCACCCTCATTTACAGCTTTGCCAGGGGATTTGGGCACTTTCCCAGAATTATGAAGTAGATTTTGTTTATTAGGAGAGACAGCGGCCGATCTAGTGATGACCCCAACATAATTAGAGTCACCCATAGTAGTACTATTGTAGTTATCAGTGTTTTCAATCGAGGCAACTATATCCTCTTCCTGTGTCAGAGGAGCATCCAGAGGGGGAGAGGGGATAGGAGATTGGTTTAGATCTGCAATAGCAGTAGAGGGGGAGGGGGGTCTATTAGATCCGTCAAGATGGGATGCCAAGGTATTAGGCAGATCGGATGACTTAGAAGTTGTCAAGACTTGGGGGAGAGAGGGACTTATCTGAGGATTGGTCAATTCCTGATGGGGGGAGGAATGCCTCGGAATTTCTTCCTGATGATGGTGTGCCTCTCTTCTAGGAACCCGTAAATGAACACGACTTCTACTGCGCCCTCTAGGGTTCTGTGGGAGAGTGGGATTATGAGGGCAGGATCTAGCATCATGGGAGAAAGTGTTGCACGAGGGACAAACAGTGGGTTTCCAGTCATAGATGATTTCCTGATCGAACTTTTTACCATTTAAGTTGATGGGAATTGAATCGGGAAGAGCAGAGGAGGTGTTAATCTGAACACATATTCGAGCAAAGGTGATGCGAGTCTTGGCGGCAGTAAGATTGTCCACAGCTAGCGGAATGCCGACCCGACTTGCAACTTTGGAGAAGCCAGATTCATTCCAACAGTTAATTTGATCCAGGGGAGCTGATGGATTCTTTGGTAGGCCTAAAGTCCCAGGTCCATTGTTGGAAAATAAACGGCCGGCCATTAAGAAAGCAAGGTCCATTGTTCCAAACCAGATTGTAGTCTTCCTGGCAATTGAATCTGAAAAGGAAATAATCACCATCTAGGGTGAGGAGGTCAAGAGTACCTTTGAAACTCCATTTCTTCTTAATCGCAGTGAGCAGAAGGGTCGTTTCCCCATGACCAATGAGGAGAGGTGCCATTCCTTTGACCATCAGTGAGCTCTTCTTGAGAAGGAGACTTCCGTGGTGGAATAAAGGAGAGAGGGAGGGCATGGCTCTTCTCGTTTTGAGAAAGAAGAAGATCCTTCCATACATTATTCGTGGGAGGGTGAAGGGTATCTGGGATGGATGAAAGGGGAGCAGAAGATTTTAGAGGGGGGAAAGAGGCGTGAAGAAGGGGGTTAGGTGTAATAGGGTCCATATCGAACCCACAAATCAACATGGTGACCTACCCGCCAGGTGAGCTCCTCAGGAAGGAAAACCGGGATCGACGGAGAAATGAGGAGGGAGATCGAGGAGGGAGAGGGGAGAAAAACCTCATCAGCCCGCTCTTTCCTTCTTACGAGCTCAGCTAGTGTCGAAAAGAATTACAGCTCCTTCGGATATACTGACAGATCCAACAAGAGCCAGCAGATCATGGCCCGTCACGTTTATTTTTCATATTTTAAATATAAAAGTTAATATTAATATAAAGAAAATTCAGAAATATTGAAAATTTGCAGTTTACCTTATGACGGTTAGTATTAAAATTTATTCGAAGATTATTATTGAGAAAATTAAAAATCGAGTGGAAAAGAAGCAATGAGGAAGCTAGGGAGACGAGCATGGCTTTCCGGCTTTATGCTTGTATCCCAAAGCAGGAACTTTCCTTTTATAGCATTATTAGGAGAATACAAGAATATGGTATTGGATTTTCTATTTTGGCTAGCCAATGCTTTATATTTGCATCATGTAAATTATGTTTATAAAAGCCTTTTTTTTTTTTTTTTGGCTTTGACAAAGGGTTACTACATATTTGCATATAGAATCTTATAATTCAAAAATGAAGCTAATATGCAAGTTTAATCAGCTTATCCCAAATTTTATAGGCCTAGATTGGGATGTATTCCATATATTTTATGTAGTTGATTTTGGGGGTGTAAGTTTATTAACTAAATGATAAATTATAATAAAATATTTTACAAGAAGAAATAAAAATATAATCTAGAATAGACTCTAGTTTTTATCTATCTTTATGACAAATATTTATAAATAGGTACTTCATCAAATCAATGGAAAAAGAGTGGACTGTGGCTTAACTATTCTCCTAGTAAGATGTATCACTTTAATCACTCGTAGACACCTTGTAAATAACTCTCGATAAATGAAGGCACAAAATTGAATCTAGTTATTTTTTTTTGAAACTTTCAAAGGAATATTTGCATAATATCAAGAATCATCATTATAAAATCATTTTCCTAATCATTTTCTTAAATTGAAAAGTACAACTGGTAGTCAAGCACTACCCATAACTACAAACTTCAACAAATTTCATTAAAACAATATAAATTAAGTTTCTCTATGCTTCTTGTCCTTCATCTAGTTTATAATGTGTGTTTGTCCTTTAGGGTTTGGTATCTATAAGTATCAAATAAAAATATAGTTTATATTTTATTTTTACATCAAAAGATTGTAAAAGGCATTATATAAAAAAAAGTAAAACTCATAAATTAAATGGAGCCATCACAACATAATAGAAGTAAAAGAAACACATCTCAGAGTAAACGTCATTGAGCTATTCATCTTTGATGCATGACCCTTATAAAGTAAAATTAATTCATTGGTCGTACGACAAACACTTGCAAATAATATTTCTAACATAAGAGCAGTACAATAGTAGAGTAACACAACACATTATAATTTGTACAATTAATTAAAATAAAAAATTTTAGCAGCACTCTCACAATCTTATCATGTATAGCCAAAATGATAGCATAAATAAAGAGACCTAATTACAACCTTCATATACTTGGGACTATAAAGTTGTGGACTATCATAGTACGTAAGTGTGTGCAAGTTAGTGCATCCTTAGGAACACTCTTATATGACCTTGACTTACCAATCTAACTCATAGGAGTGATTTAATCTTTGTAAGGCTTATTACTTTTGTGTATATTTTATACAAAATAAGTAATAGGCTTAGGCTATTCAAGAATGCTAATTAGTAATATAAAAATTTATTCATGATTAAATAACTTTAGTGTCAAATGAATTTACATCCAATAATACAAGTTAATTTATCGTGATTTAGGTCAAGTATGGATTCTAAATATATATATTATAATCTCATAGGCTTACATGCAAATGCGTCAATACAACAAATATTAACTAACACGATCAACTATAATTGGATGATTTGGTATCCAAGCAAACCTTGGATATTAGAGATTCTAAACAATGTGATGTAAAACACATAATGTTCATAATGTAATGATTAAGTGAATAGAAACCATCCATTAAAAAGAAAGAAATAAGTTTGAGTACAAGTCTATACTCAAAATATAATGTTGTTTAGTCATAGTGGCTAGTTGAACTAAGGAATAACTTTGTCATAAGTGTAGGACTTATTTGAATAAGAGCTAAGTTAGCTCTCATTAAACCTAATTCAAAGAAATGATTAGGTTCATTATGTTGAATTCAATATTGTTCATGAACGAGGTGAAACCTGCTTAGGCACCTAAGAAGCAAGATTAGTGCGGATAGGATAGTAGAGAAAAGCGAGTCTATAAGAGATTTTATTATGATAAGAAATATGAGTGCAAACAACTCTTTTTTTCTTTAAGGAGGTGTTACGGTGAATGTTTTGAGGGAAATCAAATAAAAGTTTTTCCCAAGAAAGGTTCCTCTAAAAGATGAAGAAAGCCCACCAAATCCTCAAGGAGGAGGGGAGATAAGATATATGACTTTCTTGTGAGAGGTGAGTTCACGTATGGGTTGCGTTTCTTTTACTGATGGATCCTGGACTTTGGCGTGATGGTTCATCCAATGTCCACTTTGGATGTATAGTCACTTGCATATGAGTGAGTTGTCAGGCTTAAGATGAGTAGTTGAGCATCACTCCCTTAGCGAAAGTTCAACCCCTTGTGTGCTCGCCTTGCGTGGGCCTAGTCTTTGACCTTGAGATGGGTCATTATGTTATATCTATTCAAACTAGGATTGTTCTCTTGTCTTTGTTTATGAGGCACATATGGATATTCATTTAGCTTCACAACTCGTCTGCTCCTTATAGAGGTAACTCGTAAAAAAGATAGGAGAATAAAATTATATTTAGTCATAAATTCTTAATGAATTTAAAAAAGAAAATAGCTTTCTTGTTAGTAATGTTACATCAAATTTGACTTGGTCTCTTTCTTTGGCATTTCTTAACTTCTGGACTATAAAAAAGGTTTCAGCCTGAAGTTGGTATTTCATCACCCCACTTTGTTGTATAGTTGATATCATTCTTCCCTTCGTCAAGTAGATTTTTGTAAGTAGAAAGGTGCTCCCTTCACGATGATTCTAAGAGGCCTTGTGGTTATGTTGACCTTGTTGAGATCTATGTGAGTCTTTGGAGGATGAAGATGACCATGAGGCATGCAAAACTTGTGATCACCTTGCTGGTCGAAATGAGTACTTTGATAACTCCTGCTTGAGCCAATGTTGGTGCTCCAGTAAAGGGTAGTGATGAAAAACTTTGGACAATAGCAAGTGTTCCTCTTTATTTGATTAAGAAGAGTGCATTTTCCATGGCAGAGACATCTTTTGCCTTGCCTAAGAGGAGATGCTTGATACTGAGGAAGAGGAGGAGGACGCCCCTCTCATTTGATGAAGGGAGTCATGATAAGCAGATTGGTAAGAACCACCCATGTTAAAAAGATGATGGAGAAATATCTTATTGAGGTAGTAATATTTATTTGGTTATCCTATTATATTTCATATGTCTACTGATTTTCTGTCTTGTCACCACAGTTGAGCATGACTAGTTTATAGGCATCAATTAAGGGTGATAATAGACACCCGTCAACTCTTGTAGTTGTCTCTCTCGATTCCCAAGGAAGTCTCAAGAAAAGAGTTCATTTGTTTATAAGCGAGTTGCTAAGACAATATCAAAGTGATGAGAAAGTTTATTTGCTACAATAATGGCTTCCTTGCTTGATGAATTTGTTTCTCATCATGTAGATGTGATTCATGATCTTCTGGGTGTCCCCTTTGTGGGCTTGGGTTGTCTTTACTATGGAAGTGGCTTGTGTAGCTTCTACTTTAATATCTGCTAGGATAGCTAGCTTTCCCTCGATACATATTCAAAAATATTGGTGAACTTCCCTTTGTTAAATTGCTATGATAGTGACATGTCTGAGAGGAGAGCACCATCCCTAGGGAGGGGATGTTGAAAGGGAGCCTTAATTGCTCTTCTACTCCACCGAGGTCATTGCATTATATAGAAAAATGGCCTTTCTTGAAGAAGGCACAAGCTCATTGGGAGTTAGTCAAGTTGTAGATGAGGCTAGAGGTTGAGGCACAATGAAGGCGGTAGTAGAGGTGGAGTCCTAATAGAGGTTGGCGATCGTGGAGGCTGAGTTGTCCTCCCTTCAACATTATGTCAAGTCAAGTAAGTATTCCATTTTCATCATGGGCACCAATTTTATGTTTAATTACTTGTATAATAAGGGGGCACTGATAGAGAATGTCTTAAAAATGATGCAAGTAGGGGTTAGCGCACTTGTAATATTATTGCCATAATAATAAAGTATGCTTTTTGAAAAAGTAATCATGTCAGTTGCCTACCTCTTTCACATCAAGTTCTTGGCAAGCTTTTAAGAAGGCA
Organism: Cymbidium sinense; assembly: GCA_021442155.1. Lineage (NCBI taxonomy): Eukaryota > Viridiplantae > Streptophyta > Magnoliopsida > Asparagales > Orchidaceae > Cymbidium > Cymbidium sinense. The sequence goes on from CM038215.1 coordinate 52,099,706, forward strand.
AGTAGATGATTATATATATATTTTTTTGTGAATTGTGCTACTTAATATTTTCATGGAGTTTCATAATGATATCTTCATTTAATGCTTAATGCAACATCCACATTATCAAACCATGGTTGCAACTTTTATAAATTATCTTTTTCCATTGTTGTTTGAACTTTCATTACTTCTTACCCTTTGGTCTAAGTGAGTGGTCTCTCACCATGGTCAATTGATTTTTTATACTTCTTACCTTTGTTCTAAGTGAGTGGTCTCTAATTGTGTGAGCTACTTTACTATTTTCTCACCCACCTTTTGGTTCTTTGCAAATGCATGATAATGGGGGCTCTAAAGAAAGTAGCTGTTAGGCTCAGGCATGTTGAAGATAAGGAAATGACCAAACTTTACCCATCAATTATGATGGAGAAATCACGGAGATAATGTTGCAGTTGATGGAAGAAGAAGAAATTCTTTAAGGTCTTCCACTCACCAAAGTGGAAGGGATGCGATGAAGTTCTACTCACCCAAGTAGACTTGCAGTGAAGGATCATCGAATCTTTCGGACGGCCAGCCACCATGCTCCAACTAAAGAGACTACACTCTAATTTTTTACACAAAAATAAGTCTCACTCTCCATTAGGTCAGAATAAGGGTTTATATAAGTACAATACTCCAAGGGATGTGTTCCTTGAGAGAATACTAATTAAAACTAAAAAAAAAGTCAGAGCCTATCATTTCATAGCACCAAGGCATAGCAGACTAGCACTAAGGTGCCCTAGTTGAGTGTCAATTTGCTAACGTCTCTGTCCCCAAACATTAAATAACATGGAATGCAATGCTAGGCTTTAGAAGACTAGCCCCTTGGCTCAGACTAATGCATATACAAATTATTCCATAAACTTACATAATTTCAAACACAACTCTTATATAACACTTCAACATGATTAATAACATCCACTACTATATAATGTAACACATAAGACATCAATATTAAAATCATAATACATAAAGTTTAATAAAAGTCTTCATAAGTTCAAGCTTTGGTTTGGAACCTCATGACAAGTCCTTTCCTCCTTCAAAGTGCTACATCAAATTATCTCATTCATCTTTCACAACTACTTCCATGATAGCTTAGATTTTTCAATGAGAGTGGCTAGTGAAGATGAATGGTTTAATACCACCATGTTGGATGAGTTTTGTGTCCCCTTATACTACTTTAGGTTTGGTTTTTGTTACCCTCATCCTTCTGATTTTGTGGATATCCTTAATTTTTATAGGGCGGTGCCTACTCAAGTACTATCAAATTCAGTGGAGTGCATCACTATGTTCCTTTTTTATTTAAGAGAGGAGTGATTGCCATAGAGTATGTCCCTCTTTTGTCATGTCTTCATCACCAAAGGCCATTCAAATGGCACCATCTAGAGCTCGACGGTTCTACTAAAAATCCTTAGCCTAGTGAATAATGTCAGAAAGTGGCAATCAAAGCCATGTTTCTTTAAAAGCTTGGTCAGATGGTCGGTGTTGACTATTCCTATGCCATTCTCTATGGAAAAAGTGATGGGTCTAGAGGTGAGTCCCTAGGTGAAAGAGATACTGGAGAAGGTGACGGGCAAGACTTTTCACATCCACCACTATCTCAATTTTAATGAAGTCAATGAGTTGCTCTTTAGTAAGTACATCATATTCATAATTATAGTTGAGTCACATCTTCTAAATTTTTTACTTGCTTGTTACCATAGGATAATGACTTGGTTTCCTTTACTTTTAATATTGATGATGTTACTAACTTTCTTGATGAGTGTGAGTCGGTAGGCTTCCAAAGAGTTCGATCTAAATAAGCTCAAATAATTAAAATAATAAAGTATAAGGATTATTTTCTTCTACTCTTGATCCTTTCATTATGATTAGGTTATATACCTATTCCTTGGAGCTAGGAAAATGCTTCAAAATAATTAAAATGTAGTGGATCATGAAACCTTACATAAACTTAATTGTGCATTGAAAACTTGTACAAAAAAATGCAATATGGGAAAATCATAAAACTAAATGGGACTGTTACAACACATCAAGATATAAAAAATTATAGCATCATAGACCTCATTATATAATATATATGGATGAAGGGCTTGCATAAAAAATAAAGAGAAATAGCTATATGTTAGGAACCTGAAGAAGAATATCTCTATACTAGCTAAGCAAATCAATACATCAGAACATCACATCACAAAAATATGACAAATAATAATCTCAAATTCTAGTCATTCTTAAATTTAACTCATATTAAACATAAAAAATTTTATATAACAAAATATTGTCCTAACTACACCTTCGCTATATTCAGTAGTGAAGGGCTATGAACTATCATAACATCTAAGTATATACAATAATCTATGTATTTTAGGATCAACTCATACAATCATGATGACTTACCAACTAAATCATTTATAAGAGTATGATTTTAATAAGGCTTATCACTTGATCCAAGTGATTGGATTTTGCTAATTAATCTTCTTAAATGATCATAAAAGATATGATTATGAATAAAAAAAATATATTATTAGATTCAACTACTTATCTTCATTTTATAATGTGGTTATTGATCTCATTTTTGGATGAGGTTAATATCATTTTGAAATAAGTAATTAAAATGTTCTAATCTTAAATAAGAATCTCCTAATTCAATGCTTAAGATATTATACTTAGTGACATAGTGCACCCTTCTTGGGTTTGATCTAACCTAACGAGCTTAGGTAGACTTGACCCAATTTTCAGATTTGGATTAAATCAAATAAAATCCAAATTAATCAAAATAAAATCAAATTAAAATAAAGGAATGAATCAAAAATGAAGCCAAAGTCAAATATAGTCAACCCATTTGACATAGGTTTGACTTAGGTGGGTCCCACCAAGTCAAAGGTCAACCCACCAAGAATTTGACCAAACTAAATCATTCTAGATATTTCAAATGATCAAATAAACAAGTTTGAGCATAAATCTAAAGAAATTTAAGTTCAATTAGGCCTTAATTGGGTTTATTAGACCACATAGTTTAAATTACCCAAAATGGATCATATTGGGTTCAAACCTAAATCAAATTAAAATTAATTCAATTTGATTGCTCTAAATCATAATTAAACACAATCCAACCCATCATTGGGTCTAATTTGGTCAAATTGGTCATTTGACTCAAATAAAACTTAAGCTTAACCCATTAAACCCACTCTGGGTCAAATGGGTTCAAATTGAAATCCAATTTAAATTAAATGAAATCAACACTCCAAATCATCTCACACATGCGATCAAGTATGATTGGAGCTCAAACTCAATTCAATTGAGTCAAATTGGTTATTTGAACCTAATTGAATCAAACTTAACCTGTTTAATTTTAAATGGGTTGAAATAAAATGAAATCCAAAATTAATTCAATTTTAAATGAATTAATTAAATCAAAATTGAATCAATAATCAATTAAAGATGATTGATTCTAAAATTAAAAAAAATTAAATTAAAACTAAATGCTTTGAATCCAAATGCTTAGATTGGATTCAAATTTCCAACCCAAATCAAATGAATTTAAATTTGATCTCAAACTCATTTTGAGTTTCATTTGGGCAGCCACATATTAATCTAAGAGCTTTAATAGTGTTGCCAAAAGAAAAAAAAAAAGAAACCAAAGAAGAGGAGTGCAAATCTTTGACCAAGGGATAATTCCTCTCTCTTTCATTATGAAAATCACTTAGATTTTATCCAAATGATGCTTATACCATTGACCACCTCTTAGGAGAGTAGTTCAAAAGGCAGAGAAGGAGAGGAGATCAGCCCAAAAGCTAAAAAGAATTTGGCTTCCTCCATGGAGGAACCAAAGAGAAGCCAAGGAAGAAGAAGGAAGTGCCACGGCTTGGCCAAGCAAGAAAAAAGGAGGAGATGTCCTCCATCATTACAAATTCTCATCCGAACATGTTCACTAAGCCAAGGGGGATTGAATCCACCCGTTCGCCAGCCTTGTTTGTGGTGGTGGCTGGAATCCCGCCACCTAGAAGGCCATAAGCATGCCTTTCGTCCAAGCATGGAAAGAGGGGTGGGAGGGCCAATTCCCTCCCTCTTTTTATCTCAATTTATTCACCAAGGGTAGATATGAAGGAGACAACCCTTCCTCCATCTCCTTGCCACTAGTGCATGGGAAAAAGAATGAAATCGGCAAAATTTGAGCACCATTAATGATGAAATGCAAGGGAGACTCTCCCACATCAAATAGAATGTTCCAACACATTCTAGAGGTTGATAGGACCTCAATCAAATCACCCACACCCTTGCCACCGGTAAGTCAAAGAAAGGCCAAGGTTGATGGAAATCCAATTCAAGGTTGGTCTAGGAGGCGATCCATAGGGAGGCAAGCTAAATTGCATACATGACTACAACATGAGATGAAGCTAATGGAGTCATTCCCACCACTAGTGATCACCACAATTGAGGTATGTTCCCCCACCATCCCTTTAGGCATTCAGTTTTGGAACATTTCAAAAGAAAATTGATCCCCATGTGAATCAAATCGCATGGATTGGTTGTAAATTGATCACATATCATTTTGCAATTGAAATCACATAAAAAATCATGCGATCATCAGAATTTTATGAAAATGATGGACGACCTCTGACACTCACTAGAGATTCTCAAGATTTGATCTCCACCGTCCAATACTTCTATTTTGAATGGACAACCGAGATCTAGTTGGATGATCTAATTTTAACTTTTGAGGATAACGTGGAATGAATCAGGAGCCTCTGATCTTTGATTGGATGGTCAAGATTCATCCCATGTGGCATAGCTTTTGACTTCAGTTCCAGATTGCATGGCCCAATCACTGCTACATGGCGACATGCACGTGACGTACCACGTTGGACGGCCTTCTTAAAATGAGTAAATGCCCCATAAATTAAATAACAAATTAATTAAAAATCACAAGAAATTCAAAAGAATCATAGAAATTTAAATACAAATAAAAAAAATGCAAACTTGGGCTCTATGGATTTATCTTGATGAGAAGAATCATTAAAATTAAAATTCTCAAATTTTTTTGGGTATTTTAGCTTTAATTTGACTTTGAATGAAATCAATTAAACCTTTAATTAATCACAAACCATTAATCCAATTCAAATGAAACTTTGGGGAATAAAAATTGATGTTAAAACACACTTTAAGAATTTTCATGAATTATTACAATGTGATTCATGAAATATTAAATTTCAAATCCTAAACCTTAATTTTAATTAAATAAATTAAAATAAAATGAAATAAATGATCAAAATGGATTAACTCACTTCAAATCAATTTAATAAACTCTAATGAACATAAAATTATCAATGAATCTCATTGGAACTAAATAAATTATAAAATGAGTTAATTAGGTAATTAATTGAACTAAATATTTCAAATAATTAACTAGAAATTAATTAAATCATAATAAATTAACCAAATTTCAAGAAATTATGAATGACCCTCTTTAGAAACATCTTTTAGAGAGGAATCAATGAAAAAAAATAAAAGTATAAATGATTTGCATCAAATTAAGCCTAATTTGGAATTTAATGAAATAAATAAAACTTAAATTACAACTTACTTATGAATTTAATCAAGATTGGAAACTTGAAATTGGCATGGAACACCACTTGCCATAAAAATTTTAAACCCAATTGACCTTTGGATTGGGAATTATTGAATTTACAAATTCTTTAGTCAATATGAACCAAATAATTATTAAATAAATTTGCAAATTCATCAAATCAAGAAATAATTTGAAATAATCTACATCAAGATCAAAAACACTTAGGATAATTTTCAAACATCCTAAATTAATGAACTTAATCAATTTCACACTTAAGAGTTAAGGAAATTAATAATGCATATTAAAAGTAATTAAACCGTAAGTTTATGAAATCACAAACACTTTCATTAACCTAAGTGTCTTAGGTTAACAAATGCAACCAAATGAAATGAATATAATTCAACAAACCTAAAAAAAACTAAAACCAAAGCATAAATGCAAACCAAATGAAACAATTCAAACAAAAACAAATGAAACAATTGAAATATTCCAAGTCAAATGAAATAATTCAAACTAAACCAAATTGAAAACTAAACCAAGAATGGAGAATCAAATTTTAAAAGAATTGAAAGATTAGTCAAAATCCAAATTAAATTCAAACCCAAATCATCTAAATCAAACTACAATGATTAATTAAGATACTTAAGTATCTTCATTAGACCTTCAGATAAATCTTCATCTTAGGATGAAGGTTTCATTCCATAGGAGTTAGGATGTTGAATCGAGTGAGTTCCATCCAAAAGTGAGATCCATTATACTCTTCATTCTCAAAAACCTAATATTCACTTTAACTAAATAAAAGTGAAATAAAAATGAAAATAAATCATTAAATCATTTGAATTGAAACCATCCAAAGGTAATAGTTTAAAAAAACCCAAAATCCAAATTGATACTTGAACTAAAGAGGCTACAAAGTCTTGCTATATAAGCCTATTTACTTCATACACTAGATTGTTAGGTCACGGACCATAGACTTAGGTTAGGCTATTCAGTGATTCTTTATGATTCCCTATGATGTATTGTGATATTGTGTGCTTTGCATGTCTTTGTGGTGTACTATTTTAGATGACATGTCAAGGATTATTTGCCTGTTGGACTAGATGATGTGATGTTCCTTTTAGATGTAACATTATCTTCTATAGGGGCTATGCTAGAAAGGACTGTTATCATAAATAAATAAATAAAATGTTATTTTCTTGTAGGTATGTTTAAGTCTTTAAGCATAGCCCATAGGATAAGTGGGTTTGCAAGCAGCTAATGCTAAGCTCATATGTTTATGAAATATAGTTGCTAAGTACTATTTATATTTTGTTGACATTTGTTTTGCAAGGCTTAGGAATTAATTTTGAATTCAAAATATAAATTTGATCTTATAATTAGGTTAGGATCTATGGGGTGTAGGATTAGTAGGAACTAACCCTACTAGAAGATCAGTGCAGTGGTCCCCTCTGATGCCTAATGGATGTCCCAAGTAGGAGACAATCCTGAAAATAAGACCCATAGATCTAGACTTGTAGTTCTAGGTTGGACTGTATAAGGGCAGAGCTCAGCTGCTCTTTTGCTCTTTCTTTTGCGGTGTACAGCGGTACCTAGCTATATTCTAAAATTAAATTGGTTTGATTTATTTTGGGTGTGCAATAGAATCAACATGATTTTCTAGATTTCTTGATGTGTTATACTTTCCTGTGATTGAATGCTTGGAAGATTAGGCTCATATGGAAAATTAAATGTTTTACCCAACTAAATCTAAATAATTGGAAAAAATTTTAAAACCTCACACAAATTAAAGCCTTAGGTAAAACTTCAAATCAATCAAAAACCAATTAGATCTTGAAACCATAAAATCATATTGCTCCAATCCTTGAATTGGGCAACTTCTCCAATTGCACATAAGGAACATCTGAATAGTGATGATTTTTGCCTTTTAGGGAAGCCTTCCTTCCATTATTTATTTGGCCCATAACCATTTCTAATTGCATAGTATTAGGCTTTAAAATGCATACCCAAGACCTCAAATAAATCTTGAATCAAAACATAAATATCTAAAAAAATATACATTTGCTAGATGCATTTCATACCCTATATAATCTTAGGGATTAGGATTGAGTCTAGGTTCAAGATTCTTTTCTTAAAAATACAACAACTCAACCATCTTGCATTCATGAGACTTAGCGTCATGAATTTAAAATATCTTTAGTGTTAGCTGGCTGCCCCTGTTGGCAAGTTGTAAGTCCAAAAGAGTTAGGGATATGTTAGTTCTATCAAGTGAGAGGAATGACCAATAATTCCCAAAATAAAACTAGGTGTGTCGGAAGAACTTGCTAACTAGGTTTTAAAGCATCCTTCTTGGAGTAAGTCTTCAACCCTAGGCATTTATGTAGTCTTGTGCTACTAGAATCTAAACCCTAGACTTCTAAGAATATTTCAATTCAAAATCTAAATAAAAATTTAAAATTTAAACCCCAATTATGGGATAGTTGAAATGTCTACTAGGTATCTCAGTATCAACGGGCATTTCTTACTTCATCTTGTTTGGCTTCCAAAAATAACTCTCTCCATTTTGGATCAATCCCAATTGAAATTTCAAAATTCAATCTTTTGAAAATCTACTTAGAAATCTTTAGAAATAACAACTTATTTCTTTAATCGAGAGTATTCTTAGGAAGAGACCATTCTTAAGATATAATTAACTATAGGGGTTGCCTCTATAATGAACCATGAACCCAATTTTAATTAAATCCTATTCTACTTTCTATAGTTCAAGGCAAAAATCTTTGATACATGAATGACCCATTAGCCTTAGGAGTCTTTTATTAAATGATTGGATTCATTATAGAATAACATATTTATCTTCTGAGATAATATGTTTATTCCTTAATGACGCATCTGATCATCCAACTAGAAATTCCTAAACTATATGTGGTGTCATAAATTCTATCATCAGTGGTGAACACATCGTTAATAGGATTATGATCTTCTTATGAAGCCTATCAAAATTAAACATCTTCAACATTGAATTTAATCACTTAAATGACTTTAGATCATTTTGGAGTCATGCTAACAAAGATCGAATCATGGTCAAACCACTTTGATCATCCAACCCAATTAAAGATAAACTCAAAATTAAGGTGTGATTTGTTAATTAAGTGACATTAGATCACTTCTTAGATGATTTGGAGCTTTTAACTACTAGTTGACCAATTTTAACTAAGAGGTAAGCTAAGATGACATAGTGGTATTCTAACTAAATAATTTTCTTCAAGAATTTGCTTTTAGTGAACTCAATCATTATGAATAACAATAGAAACTATAATAAAAACTATGTACACTAAAACTCTTGGGTCAAACATTACTCAAATGATGCCTTAATGGTATTTTAAGAATTAGTTTAATTAAATCTAACATAAGTCCAAATATACATGATTAAATGCTTCTTAATAATATAGATAACATCTCTAAACCAAATTGAGTTAATTGCATCCAAATTTGGTCAAATGCCCCATTAACACAATTATAATATATTAATGTCATGTTGAGTTAAACCCATTTAACTCATAATAAATTAAAACCAATATTAGCCAAATCCTTCTTAGTGGCTCAAACTAATTGCATAAATTAAATTTAAACTTTGTTGAACCTGAATCCACTTAAATAGTTCATTGACTTCATTTCTACCCATTAAGTTGTTGTAAGTTCATACCCATCTAAATTGAGTCTAACTATAATCAAAATTTATTATACACCTTTTGATGACTTTGATGAATCATCTAAACTAAAACAAATTTTGATTAAATATAATTAAAACCTTAATAAACCCATAACCCATTAATGATCCATTAAAGCCACTTAGATTGATAACTATCTAAATCTATTTATAAATAGGATTAGGAAAAAAGATTGTGGGAAGATAGGAAAGTAGCAAAAGTGTAGGAGAAAAATATAATTTTTATTGCTTAGAATGGCCAAAATATGAGTACAGAGTATAGCGGTCCAAAATAAAAGTCGAAAGGTCCCACTAGTTAGAAAAAAGTCCCACTTTCATAGAATTAAAAGACCCTCTTTTATGGACATGGACGTAAAGAGGCATCACGTGGACATTGATCTCATAGTTTTATGGGCAGGCCTTCACAAGAAGGCCAAGAAAGTAAAGAAGTCAGAGGAGACAAAGGTACATCCACCCCTTCTTCCTCTTCACCAAGAATATTCTTATGGCTGAAGTAAGCATTTTAGCTACTCCAATTACATTAATTTCTATGTTAGCTATTCCTTCTAACCCATGAGTAGAATTAAGCACCCATCTATCTGAGGAGTGATTTGCTGTGGCGAGTGAGCGATTGATGACTATTCCTGGTGAAGAGGAAGAATAGGTGGATGCACCTTTGATTCAATGTAGGAAGGTGATGGTGAGCGATTAGTTGGGACAATCGAGAAGGCAGCCGTAGAGGAATACCTCATTGAGATGAGTTTTATCTATTACCATGTACTACGAGTCTCTTTTAGTTAAGTCTCTTATTTTCATCATTCGTCATAGCTAACCATATCCATCATTTAGGCCTCAATAGAGGATGGTGAGGGGCACTCATCAGCCTATCAGGTCATTGCCTCCAACAATCTAGGTAATTTCATAGAGTTGCTTCACCTTTATGAGAGATTTGCTGGGCTACTTCCTGAGTAAAAGTAATTTGATAAGTGATTATAAAAATTTTATGTGATTGTATTGCCATCATCATGTGTTTTATATTAAAATATATTTATTTTAAATATATTTTATATCGTAATATGGTCGATCAATAGCATCGTAGCAAGATGGCATGGAAGATTAGATTCATGATGATTCAAAAATGGTTTGAGTAGTTTTCAAGCAGTTATGGTAGGAGAATCTGGACAACCGACCAGGGATATATCTAGGTTATAGTTAAGGTATATTTATAAGGCAAAAGAATCTTTTTTCAAGACTTTTTCTTTTCTTTCTTATTTTTCTTATGAAGTGGGTAAATATGTGAGAGTGCAATGACAACACTTAGAGAGTGACAGTCCAAGTGCTATGTACTATGTGTGAGTGTATGAAGTGTGTGAAGGGGATCACAATCAAGAGATCAAAAAGAAGGGTACACAACAAAGGGAGAGAATTTACTGGTGCACTCTTTCCATTTAGTTTTTCCTTATTTTGTATTTTCTAGTATTTCTTACACATATCACTCTTTTCTTTTCTTTTTTCCTATATATTTTTATTATATATTTTTAGTATTTTCTACATATATTTATGTATTATGTTTGTGTTGTACTTTCTAAAATATTGAACTAAGTATGTTAACTTTGAATTGATGTGAACTTTTGGGATATTTGTATTGTATTAGACTTTATTTATGAATTAATATAAGAAAAATATTTATGCTTTGAATGAAAATGTGTTTTACTTGCTATCACATTTACTTGCAATATAGCAAATTATAATGTTAAAAATAAGTTTAATCTAGAGATATCAATGGAATTTGAGAAGAAAAAGTAGGAAAAATTCAATTAAATATGTTAAATAATCATTAGTGTGCTGGATAGGTTGGGATAGCAAAATAGATATTAAATATATGACTATTTTTAGGATTTGCAATCACTTAAAGGGTAATATGGGTTAAGAAATCAATCAAAATTTATTTGGCATTAGGTGGGTAAAGGAATTGGTTTGGTAATACTTGTTTAGAGATAAAGAGAATAACACTTTTGCTCCTAGTTGACACTTCAAATTTTAAATTAATCCATAATATATGTTAATATAATACCTAGTCTAAAGATTTCATAAATTCAGAGTACTTATTTTAAAATTAAGAAAAACATCTATATATTTATATAAAAATATAAAAATTTATTACTTTAATATTTTACAAAATAGCATATAGTAATTTTAATTAAAAATTTGCATTTTGTTGGATAAAAACTAGGTGTTAAGAGCTTAGTACTTAACTTAATATAAATTAATATCTAATTTTACTCTAATCCTCATGGGAAAAATACTCTACTCATTTTGTATCACTTAATTTGACACATGTACTTGTGTAATAAGGATTAAAACCATCTATCTAAATTCCAGTTACTCAAAAGGTGGCTTCTCTTTGTAAGGGTGGGACCCATAACAAATCCTCTTATTCAAATTCCTCTCCTAGTTTTGGATGAATTTCATTCTTGTTGACTAGTAGTGACTCAAGCTTTGCCACCAACTTTATCAATGTTGTAGGTGGATTTAATAGAGATCTCTCCTCAGTGAGAGATGACCATCGATGTTTCCAACACCAAGACCAACTTCACATCCATCCACATAAGAGAAATGATGGTCAGTTTTCCTTCTCCTACTTGAAGAGATAGTCGCAAGTCTGCGAAGGGGAGTTTACCCATCGACTGGGGATGATGCAAAGGAACGCAAGTATTTGTGGACTCCTTCAAGAGTGAAACTCTGCGAGAGGAGATCGCCCTCTGAGGGAAGCCTTAGACTCAACATAGCCAGACATGGGAGAGCTACAAGCATAACTAGAGTTGGGGTTGCAGCGACGGTAGTGCTTGAAGGTAGAGTATCATTGTAACTTCATGACCCTGAGGGCTGAGATATTATTGTTATAGAACTCCATCAAGTTGTAGAGTACATCACTTCTCCTATATGGTTTGAGTTTTTTGTTTGATTATATTTGTTAGAAAGGTGGACTTGTCAAGGACTGACACTCAAACCCCATAATAAGATTTACTAAAAAAGTAATATATTTTGGTTTATAGTGAGTATATTGTACCTTTCTACCCATAAATAAAAATAAATATATTTATATTTTTCTACTCATGAGTACTGTTTGATTTTTTTTACTATTATGCATCGATTATTTTTTGGTAACTCTTATCTCTTGAGATGTCCATGAAATTTTGTTAATCATTTCCTCACTTATGATTGATTTGACATCCATGTTACTACATATTTCTTACCATGTCTATAAATTCTCCTTAATGAGAGTAGTTGTGATTTTTATTTCTCTCATTGAGTTGAGTGATTAGAACTTCCTTGAGAGCAGATCTTGATTGCCTTTTCGTTATCAGTGAGTATGGCTCTAAACAATTGCTTCATCTTTCCACTAGGCTCAATTCGCTTCAACATTTATCTAAATATGAGCAACAAGATCTATATTTTGGAAACCAAAATTCAGATCCAAGTTCTTTTAGACACCAACCAATATCTTCATATTTACATTCAAGATATCAAAGTAAAGATTCAGGCTAACATAATTTTTTCCACTTGTAATAAAAAAATGAAAGATTTTTTGAATGACATAAAGCACATTAGCTCCAACATGTCATGCCCTTGGATGGTTAGAGGTGATCTAAATGCGATTGTCAACTCTATAGAAAAGAAAAGAGGTAAAAACCCAAATCATTCAATTATTTCTAAATTTAGTTGAATACATTAAAGAAGCTAATCTATTTGATGCAGGTTATTGTTGTACTCCTTTCACTTGAAGAGGTGGGTCAGGGGTGGGGGAATGGAGGAGTGAAAGATTTTTGAAAGAATCGATAGACTTCTCATTAACTCATCATGGAACTCTTACTTTAGCTCAATGGAGTTACAACATCTCTCATAATTGCTTCTGACCACTCTACAATTTTGTCCAATTTTAGCATTTCCCCAAGCCAGATCATCATTCTTTCAGGTTCCTTAATATGTGGACATTTCATCCAAATTTTAACAACTACATCATGAATGCTTGGAAGGGGTAAAGAATAACAATCCCTAAATTAAGCTATGGTCTCTACACAAAACTATCATCTTGGCTCTCAAAAAAAGAAGATAGAAGCTTTTGGCAATATACATAATATAATTAAATCCACTGAAAGAAAAATCAATAACCTGGATAAAAGTCATTTCTAAAATTGATTCCCAAGGCATGCATGAACTTTAAACCTAACTAGAGCTAGGTCAGATAAACTTATAATCATACATTGATAGAGAGGAAGACATTCTACTATTGAAAGCTTCTTCCAATAATGTTATCCATAGATATAGGAACTCTTAGTACTTTCATGCTTGAATGAAAAAGTAAAAAAAGAAGGAAAGTTCATAACCAAAGTCAAAGACATCACTAGTAGATGGATTTACAACCAAGATAGCATTTTGAAAGATTGTGCAAAATATTTTTCAAATTTACTCAACTAGCCACCAAAAAATACTAACCCCTATGCCCAACTACAACTTCTTTATGAAAGACAAAGAATTGATCAAAAAATGAGGAACTTACTTTAGTCTCTTTGGAGAAAAATAGTTTGGTTGCACTCAACTCAATGGATGATTACAAAGTAGTTGGACATGATGGATTCTCAGCTTTTTCTATTAGAAGGTATGACACATTATGAGAGTGGATATCATCACTTCTATACAGAGCTTCTTTAGGGGTCAAGATGTTCATAAATTTATCACCACATCCTCCATAGCTTCGATTCAAAAAGAAAGAGAGACTCGTACTTGGGAAAATTTTAGACCTATTTGCCCAACTCCTATCATCAACAAGATTATTAGCAAAATTATTGCTAACAGACTTCAAAAGCTTTTTCCATCCTTTATCTCACCAACTTAGTGGCCTTTGTGAAAGGAAGAAATATCACTAACAATATCATTCTTTCACAAGAGTTCATCAAGGACATTTATAAAAATGGAAGAGGGGGAAATGTGATTATGAAGATTGATATAAAAAGCCTTTCATACCATTAGTTGGATGTTCATTATAAAATCCTCTTTAATGGGCAATCTCATGGCTTCTTCTAAGAAAGTAGGGGTGTCAAACAATAAGACCCACTCTCTCCATCCCTATTTATATTGGCTTTGGACCTCCTTTCAAGAAGACTAAACATTTAGCTAATTCCAAGATAAAAATTAAATTTCATACAAAAGTCAATCTTAATATCACACGTTTGGCCTTTATAGATGATCTATAACTTTTTTTTAATGGAAGCAAAAAAACCCATCAACAAATATATGAAAATTATCAATGAATTCATAAACCTCACAGGTACGGAACTAAATTCTAACAAATATTTTTTTGTGACATGATAATAGATTAATAGAAGCAAAATTAAGTGAATTAGGAGAAGATAGGTTTCACTCATTCGACTAGTCTCTTCACTTACTTTGGCATCAAACTATACAAGGAAGACTCACATCAACCCTCTTCTATGAGCTCATAAATTGAATCCACATCAAATTAAGCTATTGGATAACTCATTCCTATCTTTTGGTAGAAGAATCACTTTGGTGAAAAGTATCCTCAACTCCATTCCCTTGTACACCACACAGATACAATAAATCTTTGCAAGCATCGAAAGAAAAATTGAAAGGATGTTCAATAGATTCATTTGGAATCACAAAAATAAATTAATACATTGGGCCAACTATACACAACCTACTCTAGTGGCCTCTTGAGTGTCAACGGAAGAGCTAATGAGGAAATCTAAAATAAAGATTATTTCAAGTTCTGTAACCAATGAAGGCTGATGGAATCATGACCAGCTGAGGTATTGTGCTTATCATTATGATCATACCATGATATTGAGAAGTGTCAACATTTGAAGAGTTTAGTGAACAAGTTGATAAAGTCAAAGAGGTTTAAGGAGTTCATCAAAAGGAAGATAGATTTTGTTGAGGTTGGTAATGAACCCCATACCTATATATGTTATTCATATTGTTAGAGTCATACCTACTATTTTTTGGGGGTGATGGAGAGTCCTCCAAGAAGGAAAATATGAAAAGCATAAGATCTAAAGAAGTGAACTCAGCAAGCACCCTCCATGACCATTACACTAGTGAGTTTTCTTAGAAAGGGGGATATTGTTAGAAATCCCTACAATGACACAATTATGGTGATAACCCTAATCACCATCTATATGGTAAGAAACATTTTGATTTCCATGGGGATCTTGATCAATTTCATTTTTAAATTAGTCTTCAATAAGTTGGGCCTTGAAAATTCTAAACTTGCTCCCACTGGAGGACCATTAAATTATTTCACAAGAGAGCAAAGAGAAACTTAAGGGATGATTAATTTCCCCATCACCTGAGGAGAAGGTAAGAAATAGTTTATGATAATGTCAAATTTCATCATGGTAAAGGTCTTTGCTGCTTACAATGTTATCTTTGACCAACCACTACTTAAAACATTCTAGGCAGTGGTGTCAATGTATCATGTAGCCACCAAATTTCCCATAGGAGGAGAAGAGATTACTAGTGAACCTCGACCAATCGCAAAGTTTACTTGAAACTAATTGGTGAGTCGAGCAGGAAAGATGAGGTGCTACAACTAGATATAGCATGAACAGGTCCAATTGTGTAAGATAATGGGCGAGTATTAAGGGTTGTCTCAGCATTTTACCCCAAGCATAAAGAAACCCTCATCTAAACTCTCCTAAAGAATTTAGATGTCCTCAATTGCCTAGCATAGACGTCAACATTATTTATCATTACCTAAAATGTTGTACTAACGTGTAACCATAAGTAGAAAATGAGACAAATAATAGCTATATTCATTGAACCCATCAAGGAGGAGAAGGTTTAATACCCATAATGGGTGTCTAATATGTTGATGGTGCAGAAGTTAGGTGAAAAATTGAGGATGTGTGCCAACTTCACCAACCTAAACTTAACATGTCTGAAAGATAGGTATTCTCTCATGTGAATAGCTGTGATCATGAACTCAGTGGTTGGATTCTTAGTGATTTGTTTCTTAGATGCATTCTCAGGATACAAATATATTAAAATGCATATTACAGACTCTGAGAAAATAACTTTCATTATTGTTAAAGGATTATACTACTATGGAGTTATGCTTTTTGGGCTAAAAAATACATGGGTGACTTACCAAAGACTAATGAATCGAGTCTTTGAAGAACAGGGAGAAATGTTAAAGTCTATGTGGGAGATCTACTAGTCAAGAACAAGTAACCAATGCAGCATATCCAAAACCTTAAAGAGACATTCACCACACTTAAAAGATATAACATGCACCTTAACTCTAGAAGATTACTAAAATGGTCTAAAGAATTAAGCAAATTTAACATATCATACTCACCCCGAATTGCAATTAAAGCCCAAACACTCACATATTTCCTTGTTGACTTCAATATCTCACATGATATTCTCATCAACTTAGAGCCCATGTGGTAAATATAGATGATGGCTCTTTTAACGAACCAACCATGGGCTTGGCAATAGTGTTGAAAAATCTAATAGGGATCACAATAACATAATAAGTTACATTTTGTCTTTAAGGAGCTTTACTTGCTAGACTGAGATTCTCTAGGGGACTTGGAGCCATGCATGTGGCGACTTACTCAGACTCATAACTTATGGTAAGACAAGTAAATAGAGAGTGCGAATTATGAGATGAGACTTTGATAAAATACTTGCTTAAAGTAAAATTAGAGATTGGACAACTATAATATTTTAGGATAGAACAAATCTCTAAAGATGAAAACTAACTTGTTGACCTATTATCTTGGGCTATTAGATTTAAGGAGCATGTGATCATTCAGCTTGCCCAATCAGGCACTAAAGTAGAAGAGCTAAACTAAGTGGATCATGAATACTTGCCAAGTTGGGTCAACCCCATCAAAAATTACCTATAAATTAGTGAAATTGAAGAAATAACAAAGATTTAAGGAGGTTCAAAATTAGGGTATCCCAATAATGTTGATAGGAGGTGAATTATTCAAAAGATTGGTGACCTCACTTACCCTCAGATGTGTGAAAGAGGCTAAATAAAAGAGGGTCCTTGAGAAAATATATTTTGGTGAGTGTGGTAGCCATTAGAAAGGAAGGACACTCACTAACAAAATCCTGAGGTAAAGATATTTCTAACCTACGCTCAAAAAGGATGCTGAAGATTTTGGGAGGAGATGTGTATAGTGTTAGAAATTGCTAGCACTCTGACAATAGTCATCACAACCGTTGCAATCCATCACCAATCTTTAGCAATTTTATTTGGGAGAATGGACCTAATAGGTCTATTAGTAGTCACCAATGATCAAAGAAAATTCATATTAGTCACACTATTTTAGAAATGGATTGAGGCAAAGCCACTTATAAAGATCACTTCTTATGTAGTAAGAAACTTTATTTGGATTAACATTATTTTTAGGTATGGGTTACCATTGGTGATGTTCACTGATAATAGGCCACAATTCATTGAGAAAAGCCTAAAGGAGTTTTGTAAATCTCAAAGGATCAAGCTAAATTTCAAGTTAGTGCATCACCCTCAAAGTAATGAATAAGTAGAAGCCACGAATAAAAAAGATCTTAACTTGCTCAAGAAAAAGGTCGAAGGCAACAAAGCTAAGTGGGTAGACACACTACCCAAATAGAATAACACCCAATGTAACGAGATACTCATCATTCACATTGTCACAGAGCACAGAAGCCATCCTACCCATTGAGAATGAAGTCTAGAGTTAAAGAGTCATAATAATGGAAAGAATGGGATAGAAGATAGTGAGTGGGTTCAAGAAAACTCAAAAGGATGAAATACACTTGACATGCTTAAAGAACTCATGATTGATGCATCACTCAGATAAGAGAAAAAAAAAAAAAAGAATGGCCAAGTACTATAACTATTATGTGGGGGAGAAACATTTTAAACATGGTGACCTAGTGTAAAAAAGTAGATGCCACTTATCAACAAAATGCAAGCTCTCTCATAATTATGATGAAACTTTCATAATCAAAGAGCAAGTTGGTCCAAGCACATACCATCTATAATCTCATTTTTGTGAAGATATACCATGGACATGGAATGCTAGAGACCTAAAGAAGTGTTATCTCTAAGAGAAAATTTCCATAATTTGTACTCTATTAAATTTGAGTATCATGTATCTTCCTATTTGTAAATAATTAGTTTTTTTATTTTTCTTCTTAAATAAGTTGACTTATAGGATAATGATACATACCAAAGGAGCATACTCAAATGATAAGAGGTGAAACTTACACTCAGAGCTATGTGATGACTTAGGATACTCGATTCACTATTTGTGGCCCAAGGAATGGTCCCACTTGATGAACAAGTAGGAGATCCAAATATTTAGCACACCACTCTTGGCCTAAAAAATGTCAATGTCTAAGTAAAGCTTTGATGTGAGTTCACTTAGGGAGCTACTTGATGACTCAGGATATTTAGTGTGCCACTTGGTGAGTGGTGAAAGCTTGAGTAAGATATTTGAACATTTTGCACACCACTCTTTACAGAAGAAGCATCCTATAATGCGAGAATCCCTTTAATGACTTGAAGGCTTTACTCAACTGACCACCTTTAATGTAAATCCTCAAGAAAGGTTAAATGTTACTACTAAACCTAATAGTTGGAGATAATGTAGTGAGTTTTATTCTAATTAGAGAAGAAGAGATAAAGAAATGTCTAGTTTTCTATATTAGTAAGTCATTGAGGGGTGTTAAGTTGCATTATCCTATTATGAAAAACTCATACTCAACCTCATCTTATCAGCTCAATGACTTTAACCCTATTTTAAAGCTCACTTAATCCAAGTCATTATTGATCATTCACTCAAGTTAGTAGTAGTGAAGCATGATCATTTAAGACAATTATTTAAGTGGTCACCAAAATTGAGCTAGTTTGATATCTCATACTTGCTATGAATGGTGATCAAAGCACATTCACTTGCTACCTTTGTTATGGACTTCAATGACTAAAATCATGTCAAAGGTAGCTTGATGCCATCTTAGAATTTGTTTGTGGCTAGATCATTTGAAGAAAAGGAATAGGATCTAGAATTGTATTGAAAAGCCTAATAGAAGAAATCATGGATACCCACTCAGTGAAGTTTAAGTTTCAAGTGACCAATTATCAATCAGAGAATGAAGCACTACTTGGTAGACTTCAATTTTTGCAAGGCCTCAACACCAATCACATTATATCATATTCATATATATAGCTTATGGAGAATTTAATTAATTTAGACTATGAAGTTATACATGAATATTTGTAGAAATATTTGTATAAAGTGGAGTTAGAGATAAGAACGTTTAAATATTTTAGGATAGAGCTTGTCTCAAGAGATGAAAACTAATTTGTTGATATATTATCAAGAGCAAATGATTTTAGAGATCAACCAGTATCTTGTGATAAAAATATTTATGGTCAACCTTGAGAAATGATGTTGAAGACTTTACTATGAGATGAGAGCAATGCTAGAACTTTTGTCTTATATAGCTACAACTACCATAGTATTTACAACCCATCATAAGTTCTTAGCTTTTTGTAGTATGGAGGATGGACTTAATAGGTTCTTTACCAATCACCATTTGATAAAGGAAATTTATATTCATCATGGTCCACTACAGTAAGTAGAGTAAATCCACACACCAAAATAATTGTACATATAATTTAAAACATTATTTGTATTGACATCATTTGTAAGTACGAACTGCCTATGTTGATCATCATAGAAAAAAATCCTCATTTTATGACAAGTCTTTAAAGCAATTCAAATATTTTTAAGAAATATAGCTTGAGTTCACTTAATGCAACATTTGTTGACTAAAGGCTTGATATAAACAATGAATAAGAAGGTTCACAACTTATTGAAGAAAAAATTTTATGGCACAAATGCAAAGTAGGTTGATGTCCTACCCATTGTACTTTGGCTTCAACATGACTCCATCATCATCAACTGGATATACGCCGTTAGCCCTGACAGATGGAAGTAATTTACTTGGTCGAGTATGAGTTAGACAACAAAGGATCATGGTGATTGTTGACCTGGATTAAGAGAATGTTGGTTGGTGAGATTGAATGTAGAAGACATGAAAATCATACTCAATCTATTAGAGTAGTTGTGAATCAAAGCATCACTAATAAAAGTGAAGACCAAGAGGTAGGATGGCTTAGAATAATAATAAAAGCATAAAAGAGAAACATTTTAGACTTGATGATCTACTATTATAAAAAGTAGATGTAGCTACATGACAAAACATACTCGACAAACTCACCCACACTTATGATGGACCCTACATTATCAAAAGTTGGTTTGATTGAGAACCTACTAATTGTGATGGTCATACCTCAAACTTATAATGTGATAGATGTGAATAAGTTCAACCTCTAAAGGAAGTCTTACTCTTGTATTTATTTTCTTTCTATAAGCTATTATTTCTAAATAATCCTTTTTTACTCAAATATATGCTGGGAGAATTTTGTATTTGTTCAATAAAAATATAATTGTACTCATCAATTTTTCCATTTTACTTATCTAAGCATATATAAAAAATTTATACACTCACTTATAAATTTTGCCACTTGCTTAAAGTAATTCATTCTCAAATAAACTAAGATAGAGAAAAAAATCTTTAAATGTTTAAGTTGACATAAGTTTAAAAAGGTATAAAGTTGCACTTTATGAGCATATTGGATCGAGTGTAGAAACTTAACTTACTTGGAAAATTACACTCGCATAAGTAACTTCATGAGCTATATTATCATAAATGGCTTAGCGAGCTACACTAGCCTAAATAAATAACATGGTGAGCTACATACTAGCCTAAGTTACTCTATGAGCTATATTTGCTTAAGCCACTCGATCAACCACATTAGTCGGGTTAGTTGACGAGCTTCATTTGGTCTGAGCTCAAAAGAACTTAGAGGCCAACATGTTAACTCAAGTTACTTTATGAGCTACATTTGGTCCAAGCAAAAGTATTCATTCAATTATTTGTATTTAGCATAAGCATACGACCTAACATAGTGATCTACATTTTGGCTGAGCACTTGGCCCAACTCAGTGAGCTACACATGGATTTAATAAATTCCCTAAACTTGGTGAGAACCTTTGGCTATAAACCTAAACTTGACAAATTGAGCATAGAAGTGAGAATACTTACAAGAGCTACCTTATCCTAAATGGCTTGGTGAGCTACACTGGCTAGTAACATGGAAAGCTACATATTAGCTTAATTTAGTCTATGAGCTATATTTCATGTAAGCCATTAGATGAACTACATTAGTTATGTTAGTCGATGAGCTTTATTTGGTTTGAGTTCAATAGAACTTGGAGAGCTACATGTTAAATTGAGTTACTCTATGAGCTACATTTTGTCCAAGCAAAAGAATTCATCTAGTAATATGTATCTAGCATAAGCATACAACCTAACTTAATGACCTACATTTTGGCCTAAGCACTTGGCCCAACTTAGTAAGCTACACGTGGGTTTATTGAAAAGCCTACTTTAGTGAGCACCTTTGGCCTAAGTGTATAAAGGTCAACTTGACAAAGTACTGAGCATACAAGTGATGAAAATACTAAAATTTCTATGATCCCTTAGAGTAAAGTATACCCATATGAACATTTTAACCTATTCATCTTAAATTAAATCATCTCCCCTAAAGAAGTATGGAGGTGACTCAAGGGAACACCTCATAAAGGACCTAGGGGTACACAAGGTGAATAATGATTAGTCACCTCTCATGAATGTGCTTGACAAACTTAACACATTAGAATTTTAAAGATCAACATTTTGTGTGGTTAGAGACAACAAATTAAAGATCAACTCCATGTAGTTGGTAATTATAATCTAAGAGCAACTTTCTATGAAGTTGGCAACTACAAATTAGAGACATATGGCTAGTGACTTAGTATTTTCCCATAAACATATTAATACTACATCAATGAGCATGTGTAACTCCATAAATAAGACAAGTAAATTGGCACAATGAAAATAATAAAGCATGTACATTAGTACAAAGTAAATAATTAATCATAAATTCATGAACATCCAACATGAAGATAAGTAAAATAAAAAGACTTTATTTCATAAAGAAAAATACTAATTACAAATGGTGAGTGGGAGTTATAAGAAAATATATTACTCTTCTTCTCACTAATAGAAATAGAAAAAGAAAAAAGAAGTAACACAAAAATAAACTCAAATAATCCAACTCATGCGTCCATCTTCATCCCTCTTCTCAGACTTCAACTTTAACAAGATGAGCACATTACCAAAATCTAAGAACTTGCCTCAAAATATCTTTGTAGTTAATAGTGTTGAGAAAGATGGTCAACTTGGTCTCCTTTTGTTGAAAGTCCTCGATGTAATGAGAGAGTTTAACCTCTAGTTGCTTAATTAATTCAAGAGGTAAGCTAGCTCCATACCACTAAATCCTTCTCATCTTCTCATTGTTCATAGCTCCACCTCAAATTTGGTCACCTGGGGTGGGGCTTATTACTCACTTCTTATTGAATAATGCTCCATCTTGGTAGTAGCATAAAATGTTAACTTAGATAAATATTCTTTAATAAAATCCAAAGCTGACTACCATGCCATATTTTAGGAAGTCATGGTGTCATAATGAAGTTGCTTCCCAAGTAGCTTCACAAGAATAGTGTCCTATTTCCACTAAGTAAATAAGATTGCCCAGCTCATAAGCTTGACTCATTGGATTGACAACATTTGTAGTAATTATTATAAACATAGTGATATGGAGGATCACTTGCCTTCTCCTTTCCTTTATCATGCCTCTTGCTTGGTGGAGATTATGGAAATCATAGAGTTGTTAGTCTTGGTGACCTCTTCTTGGATAGCTTCAAAGAAAAACACAACCTAATTGCACTTTCCTCCTCGTATGGTCTCTTAGACACAACCTTAATGGGTGTAGAGTGCCTCCACCTTCCTCTCACTTAGATTCACTAAAGAATTGAAGCACCTTGAGGTTAGCTGAGAAGGGTGTGGAAACATCATGCCTTGCATGAACAAACATAGTTAACTTATCAAAGAAAAAAATGATAAGCTTCAAATTGGTGAATACTTATACTAGATCTTCTCATGGATATTGCTGAATTTAAGAAAAAAAATTAATGTTGAGTGACTTTCCCACTAACTTACCTAACATCTTCTCTTTAATAGACAAGTAAAGAACCACTATATTGTCAATGGTAAATGGAGTAAGTGTGGTCATAGAGAAGATTTATATAACCACATAGATTACTCCTAAAGCTAATGAGTCTTTAATATTCTAGAGATTTTCCCCTGAATATATAAGGAAGTAGAACAAGATTTATTTATTACAGAGGTCATAGTTCCCTATAGTTAATTACATATTATAAGGAAAGTAATTCCTCATAAGAATACTATTGATTAAAGAAACTAAAATTTATCTCTATGGATATCAAACTTGTCTTAAAGGATTGCTAACCTAGAAATTCAATAGGGAATGATCCAAAGAGAAAGATTTATTCTAGGAAGTTAATTGAGAATAAGTAGGAATTGCTTATTGATATTAGGATGCCTAGTAAACATTTCAACTATCATATTATTGGACTTTACATCTCTAAAATTTAAATTATTGAGATTTTGAGTTGATATTTTATTAAAAATCTAGGACTTAGATTCTGATAATATTTTACTATAAAAATATTTAGTAATGGAAGACTTACTCCATTGGGATGATTTAGAACTTAAGTATAAAAATGCTTCTAATAGTAGTCAGAAGCTCAACTAGTTTTATTTTATGAATTGGTTCTCTTTCTCACTTGAGAAAACAAACCTATCCTGACTCTTCTGGACTTACTACCTGCTTGGAAGGGTCACCAGCTAACACCTAAGCGAATTTAAATTTCTAAGTTCAGTTATATGTATGCAAGATGGTTGGGATGAGTGTAGAAAATTTATGATACCTCATACAGTTTAGGAATATCTTATTTGGATGATCAAATGCATCATTAAAGAATAAACATATTATCCCAAAGATAATAGATTCAATCATTTAATTAAAGACTCCAAAGGCTAATGAATCTTTCATGTACCAAAGATTTTTTCCTTGAACTACATGGATGGTAGAACAGGGTTTAATTTTTAATCTTATTTTAAGTTTCCCTATAGAGGCAATCCCTATAGTTAATTACATCTTAACCTAAGAATACTCTCAATTAAGAAAAGAGTATTTATTTCTAAAGATTTTAAAGTTGGTTTTCAAAGGATTGATTTTTGGAATTTCAATTAGGATCGGTTCAAATTGGAGAGACTTATTTTGGAGGCTAAATAAGATGAAGTAGGAAATGTCTATTGAAACAAGATGCCTAGTGGACATTTCAACTATCCTATAATTGGGCTTTAAATTTGAAATTTAATTTAGATTTTGAGTTGACATTTTCTTAAAAGTCTATGACTTAGATTCTAATAACAAAAGACTATAGAAATACTTAGGGTTAAAGACTTATTCCTGAAAAAGATGCTTCAGAACCTAGTCTACAGATGCTTCTAACACATGTAGATGATTGACCTTATTCTATTTTTAGGAATTACAATCATTCCTCTCAGTTGATGGAAATAACCTAGCCTTGACTCTTCTAGACTTACAACCCTCTTGGAGAGGGCTGCCAGCTAACACCACATAACCACATTTTAAATTCATGATGCTAAGTCTCATGAATGCAAGATGGTGGGTAGTTGCATTTTTAAGAAAGGAATTTATAAACCTAGACATACTCCTTAATCCCTAAAATCATGTAGGTATGAAATGCATCTAAGTAATGTACATTTTTCTAATTTTTAAATGTTTGGATTCGAGATTTATTTAAAATCTTGGGTTTGCCTTTTTATGCCTAATGCTATATAATTAGAAATGGTTATGGGCCAAATCAAAATAGATGGTAGACTTCCCCAAGAAGGTGGTCATCCTCACATGATAGATGCTTTCTGCAATGGGAGAAGTTTCAAATTCAAGGATTGGAGCAAAATGATATCATGGTTTCAATACTTGATTATTTCTAATTAATTTTATATTTTGTCTAAGGCTTTAATTTATGTGAGGTTTCAAGTTTTCTTTAATTTTGTTTCAATTGTTTAGATTTAGATTAAGTATAAAATTTAGTTTTCCTATGAGCCTAATCATCCAGGCATTCAATCATATGAAAACATAACATGGAAAGAAATCTAGAAAAGTAGGTTGATTCTATTACACAAAATAAATCAAGCTAATTTAATTTATGAAAAAGGCCAATACGGCCTGGTACTGCTATACACCCTAGCAGAAATGGCAATTGGGCAGCCGAGCTCTGCCCTTATACAGGCCGACCTAGAACTACAAGTCTAGATCTATGGGTCTTCTTTCCAAGATAGTCTCCTTCTTAAGGGACATCCATTGGGCTTCACAGGGGACCACCGTACCTATCTTCTGGTAGGGTCAGCTCCTGCTAATCTTAGACCCCATAGATCCTAACTTAATTGTGATTTCAAAATTAATTCTAAGCCCTACAAAAATAAATGTTAGTAAAATATAAATAACAATAGTTATATTTTACAATCATACAAGCTTAGCATTAGTTGTTTGCCAAGTCCACCTATCATATCGGTTATGATTAAGGATTTAAGCATACCTACAAGAAACATCATTTTTAATTTTATTTATGATAGCAATCCTCTCTAGCATAGCCCCATGTAGAAGATAATGTTAGATCTAAAAAAAATATCCTACCATCCAGTCTAACGGCAAACAATCTTAGACATGCAGTCTAAAATAGTACACCATAAAGACATGTGAAGCACATCATATCAAAACACATCACAAGAAAAATCATAAAGAATCATAGAACAAATTAACCGAAGTCTAGGGTCTGTGACCTAATGATCTAGTATGTGAAAAGAATAGGCTTCTATAGGCCTCCTTAGTTTAAGTTTCAAGTTGGAGTTTGAGTTTGTTTGAATTTTACCTTTGGGTGGTTTAATTCAAATGATTTAGTGATTTATTTTCCATTTTTATTTCCACCTTTATTTGGTTAAAGTGATGTTTAGGTTTCGAGAATGAAGAATAGAATGAATTCCATTTTTGGATGGAATTCACCATATTCTACATCCTAACTCTAATGAAATGAAATCTTCATCTTAAGATGATAATCCATCCCAAAGGTTGATGCTTCATTTATTTTCTTTGCAATTTAGTTTGATTTTCATTTTCATTTGATTTTAATTTGATTTGATTGAATTATTTCTAATGATTTTATTTAAATTTGTTCATTTCATTTAATTAATTTATTTCATTTGGTTTTTTTAGTTTGATTTGGTGTTTTTACTTTGGTTTGTTTCATTTTATTTATATTAACATTTTGGATTAAGTTATATTGGTTTAATTTAGTTTGGTTCATGTTAACTTAGAGTATTTAGGTTAGGGTTTGATTTGATTTGATTTGATTTAGGTTGTTTCATGATTTAATAGATTAATGATTTTTTATTCCTTATTTGATTAATATTGACCTAGGAATTTGGAAATTCATCAATTCCCAATCCAAAGATCAATTGATATGGCAAGTCGGGTTACATGCCAATTTCTTATTTCCAAAGTTACATCTTGATTAGATTTATAATTAGGGTGTAATTAAGATTTTAATTATTTCATTAAAACCTAAATTAAGGCTAATTTGATGCAAATTATTTGAGAGTTCCATTTTTCATTGATTCCTCTCTAAGTGATGTTTCTAAAGAGGGTTCATTCATAATTGTTAGACATTTGGTTGATTTAATTAAGTTTTGGTTAATTAGTTGAATTATTTAATTCAATTAATTGCTTAATTAAGCCAATTTATGATTTATTAAGCTTGGATGAGTTTCATTAATGTTTTAATGTTCATTTAGGTTTATTAAGTTGATTTAGGGTTGTTTGATTCTTTTTCATTAATTAATTCATTTTATATTAATTTATTTAATTAAAATTGAATTTAAGATTTGAAATTTCATTACAATAATTCATGAAATTTTTTCTTAAAATGTGTTTTAATAATAATTTTATTTTCCAAAGTTTCATTTCAGTTGGATTAATGGTTTGAGATTAATTAAAGTTTAATAGATTTCAAATTAAACTAAATTAAGTCTACAATACCCAAAATTAATTAAAATTTTAATCTTGATGGATTCCTCTCATCAAGATGAATCTATAGAGCCTAAGTTTGCATTTTTTGGATTTATATTTATTTTTTTATGAATTTTGGAAGTTTATATAATTTTTAATAAATTTTTAAAGGGATTTACTATTTTCTAACAACGGGCTGATGAGGCAACCACCGTGGAGCGGCGCCAATAGCCACGTGGATCCACAAGGAATCCCCATCAAAAGTGGTGACATGTGGGATTATCCTCGACCAACCGATCTAAGATCAGGCGGTCTGGATCAATTCTGTGGTTCTTTAAGGACTTAAATCAATCATTCACCTAGATCAAGGCCATCTAATCCTAATAGAAGGATCAGATGGTTTGAATTTATCCTCATAGCTCACCAACGTAAGACGAATGCCATCCATCTTTTTTGCCCAATCATCGATAATTGCTGATGATTAGTATTATGATTTTGATTGCAAATCGATCAGTGATCGATTTAGGACTTATATATGGTTTGATCCAATTGGGGATCAAATTCCCTTAAAAAAGTCTAAAACCAATGGCCTAGAGGCTTGGTGAGGAGCATACATTGATTCTAGTGATGGGATCGAGTTTATTAGCTTCATTTCGAATCGACCACGGTGTGTATGAAGTTTGACGGTTTCCTCCCCATAGATTGATACCTAGACCAACATTGGTTTAGTTTTTCGGTGGTCTTGGTCAATTTACGGTTTACCGGCGGTGAGGAATTGGGGTGGCAATTCATTTGAGGTTGCCTTGACCTCTAGAACATGTTGGAAGCTTCAATTTGATGAAAGAGACTCCCTTTGAATTTCATCATTAGAGATTAGTTTTTGTCTATTCATTAGTGTGCCGAGTGAGAGGCTAGGGGAAGGGTTTGGATCTTCATCTCTTGCATTGGTGGACATTTTGGAATGTATCAGGGGAGGGAATAGGTTTCCCCTCCCCTCTTTCTATAGTTGGCCGAAAGCTTGATTTATGGGATTTTTGGTGGCCAGAATCTAGCCACCAGTCACGGAAAGGCCAGCCAAGTGGTGGATTCAATTCCCCTTGGCCTTGTGAGCAAGATTGGATGGTCACTTGGAAGGGAGGATGGCTTCTTGGTTGTTTTTCCTTCTTGGCTGAGCCCCTCTTCTTCCTTCTTTTTTTCTTGGCATTTGGCTTCTTTCCTTGGAGAAGGAGAAAGCAAAATTCTCTTTTCCTTTGGCTTCATTGCCTTAAATTGATGGCAGCCATCCTCTTAAGAGGTGGTCAAAGATCCAAGCTTACTTGGATAAATCCAAGTTATTTTTATGATGGAGAGGGGGAGGAATCTTCATTTTGTCAAGGATTTCCACTCCCTCCCTTGGTTTAATTTTTTCTTCGCTTTTGGCTTTAGGCATCACTTATTAAAATCCTTAGACTAATATGTGGCTTGCCTACATCAAACTTAATATGAATTTGATTTCAAATTTAAGCCAAATTTGACTTTGATTGGAAAATTAAATCCAAACCAAGTGCTTTGATTCAAAGTGTTTGGATTTAATTTAATTCTCTTGATTTTAAGTTTAATCACCTTTGATTGATGATTAATTGACTTTTAATTTGATTAATTTCATTTAATTTTGAATTGATTTTGAATTTCATTTCATTAGTTTGGTTCCAATTGGGTTCAAATGACCAATTTGACTCAATTGGATTGGGTTTCGATCATGCTTGATCACATGTGTGAGATGATTTGGAGTGATTGATTTCATTTAATTTTAATTGGATTTTAATTTGAACCCATTTGACACAAAGTGGGCTTAATGGGTTAAGCTTGGGTTTCATTTAGGTCAAATGACCAATTTGACCAAATTAGACCAAATGGTTGGTTGGATTATATTCTATTATCATTTTTAAATGATTTTAAGCAATCAAATTGAGTTGATTTCAATTTGATTTGGGTTTAAATCCAATAGGACCCATTTAGGTTCATTTTAGACTAAGTGGTCTAATTAACCCAATTAAAGCCTGAATTAATTTGAATTTCTTTAGATTCATGATCAAACATGTTTATTTGGTCATTTGAGACATTTGAAATGTTTTAATTTGGTCAAGTTCTTGGTGAGTTGACCTTTGACTAGGTGGGACCCAACTAAGTCAAACTTATGTGAAATAAGTTGAGTAGATTTGACTTTGGATTTGGTTTCTTTGTTTCAATTTGATTTCATTTTGATTTATTTAGATTTGATTTGAGTTAATCCAAATTTGAAATTTGGGTTGATTCCACCTAAGCCAATTAGGTTAAATAAAACCCAAGGAAAGTGTCCTATGTGAGGTACAATCTCCTAAGCACTGAATTAAGAGATTCCTATTTGAGATTAAGACATTCTAATTACTAATTTTAGAGTTCAAATTAACCTCATCCAAAAATGAGGTTAACAAATGGAACCCTAATATGTGTAGTGGATCAGCTAGAGTACACTACACATATTGGCGTTGACTAAATTGATTAATATTACATGCATAAGCTTGGAAGGGTTCAAATGCAGAATTTTGATTTTTAATTTGATTTTGATTTTATTTATGTTTTGTTTTGGATTTGATTGTGAAATATATGCATATGTATGCCTATACTTGTTTCAATTTGATTCACTCTTAAGAACTTAAATTCACTAAGTTCTAAGATGAATTGGGATGTCATTAGGAATGGACCCAAAGGATGGTCTAATCTAATACAATCACTGTGCTCAAAGAAGATGCCTTCAAGGGACTTACTCTTATATGAGAATAGTAGTTGGAAAGGATGCTAATGTGGACACTTACTACTCCATACTACATGATCTTTAACCGGGAAGATGCCACTAGGGGATTTACTCTTATCTAGTTAGAAGACATGATTCCAACCTAAATAGCTAAGCTATGGAAAGGGCTTGAATAGCTTAATCCTAATCCTCAACATTTTGACTATTAAGCAGGAGCCATATGGACTTAATTCTTGTTTGAGTAGTTCAAAGAAATGGGTTCTTTAATGGCTTAATTCCATTTCTTAGTTTCCTTTGTTTTCAATAGACAAGGAATCACAAAAATTAGGATCCTATTCTAATGAAGTAAGCTAATAGGAAGTGGCCTGCAATAGCTTCCAACCTTGGTAGCTTTAGAAAGGAAAGGGGCCATAATAACTTTATCCCATCTTTATAATGATGCCTACTAAG
This sequence comes from Cymbidium sinense, assembly GCA_021442155.1. Lineage (NCBI taxonomy): Eukaryota > Viridiplantae > Streptophyta > Magnoliopsida > Asparagales > Orchidaceae > Cymbidium > Cymbidium sinense. The sequence continues at coordinate 52,130,367 of CM038215.1, forward strand.
GGACTTACTCCTTTATGATTGACTAATAAGAAGGGGTCTTCATGACTTTATTCCTTCTTGAACAACCATAATGAGGAAGAGGGGTCTTAATGACTTATTTCTAGACCTCAAATTTTGGCTAATAGGAATGGGGTCTTCATGACTTATTCTTAACCTAGGTAGCCTCTATGACAAGAAAGGGGTCTTCATGACTTATTCCTATTCTTGTCTTTTAGAGAGAATGCCTACAAGGGGACTTATTTCCTTCTAGCTTGCTGTTTAGAAGGGGCCTTGTGGTGTTTTTTTTTGGATGTGGGGGGACACCACGCAGATCGTATGTGATACTTATTGAAGTGATCAAGTATGACATTGAGGTATGATGAACTATCTTGAAAGATATTGACATCATCCTTCAATGGACTTAATCCCTTAATAAAGACTCCTAAGGCATGATGGATCTTCGAATATACTAGTAATTTTCCCTTGCTTTACATGGATGAATAAAGCAGGATTTACATTAAACTAGGTTCTAAAGTTTACATCTTAAAAAATGAGATTTTCTAAGAATACTCTCGATTAAAGTAGAAAATTATCAACTCCAAAGATTTCAAGGTTAACACTATCAAAGGATTGGTTATATTTGGAAATTCAATTGGGAAAGTTCAAGGAGAAGACTTATTTTGGAATGTAAAGGGAGGAGGTAGGAAATGCTCCTACTACTAGGAAACCTAGTGAGCATTCAATCAATCCTATAATTGGGCTTTATATATTTAAAAGTGATGATATTTATTTATTTGAGTTAAAATTTTATTAGATTGTTAGGGTTTATAATCCATCAACACAAGGTTGTGGAGATACATAAGAGGTGAGGATTTATGTTTATAGCTCAAAGAAATAACAATCTTGGATCCTAAATCTATGGAGCTTTAGCATAAGCTAAAGCATGACTTAAATCTAAGCAAAGATGGGCATAAGGTTTACTTCCACAAGAGAGGATAAACCACCCGACTGTTGGGCTTAAACCACATGAAGTGCTTGCCACTAACTTCTCCTACAATTCAAATCCATGTGGTCCGATCATATAAACTTATAGGATTATTGGGCTAATTTATTTAAAAAAGAGACTAAAGTCCTTAAACCCACTCCCTAAGAGACTAGAGCATGAGTGGTATAAGTAATGACTTAATCTAATGCTAAAATATTTTAAATTTTTATTTAATTTTTGATGCTTCATTTGGATAAAGGCTTTAGGATTTTGTTGCCTACAAGCATGATGAAATAAAATTGTTGGCTAAATCAGTGAGAAAGGGATTCCCTCACAGGTCAAGCATTCCCCTATCATTCAAGGATGGAAATCACCTATTTTGAAGAGCAAAATAATATGCATGCATGATGTGAGACATACAATATTTAGCTAAGGGGTTGCTAAATCTTTTAATTATCTTGATTTACATCTAGGATTTATGATGAGGTTATGAGTTCTAGAAAATTTTACTTATGAGTGATTACTTGGGTAGAAAATTTATTTTATCCTAAGAGCCTAATTACATCCAAGCCACACATTAAAGCATCAATCATTTAAGAAACTAGGAAAAGCATGCCATTTCTAATGTGCAAACTGAACAAATCATTAAACATTTTATTAAATAGTGTAAAAGAATAAGAGGCTGGTGCGGTCGGGTACCACCATACAATCCCAAAAGAAAAGATGGGTAGGCAAGCTCTACCCTTATACAACCCATAATATGAAAGAATATTTATAATTTATAAATGAATAAATGTTATGGGGGGTCTTCATTTTGTCATTCTTCATGTCTTCATGTATCTTCCTTCCCCTTTGATTTGGCAAACTTCAAGGCTTCACATGGCACCCCAGGACAAAGCCTTCTAGCCAATGCTCATTCCAATTCCCATAGCACTAATCTTAATTCTAATACAAAATTACATTAAAAATAGGAAAAGTAAATCTAACTATACCTACAAATAAGTGTTATCTAAACACACATACAATCCCAAGTAGTTATATATATAATTTGGACTTAGCACCCTACAAATGGGTAGCAAAGCCCACCTATCCTAACTTGGATTATGCTTCGGGGTTTAAGCAAACCTACAAAGAGAGCATTTATATTTATTTTTAAGCATCCCCTACAAAATATGATTAGGCTAAGAATAGCCTAACATTTAGTCTATGAAATATACACCCTACCGTCTAATCTAAAACATTACATCATAAAACAAAATATACATCACACCATGCACCATCCTAACATAGAGCTAGAAGTGATGACTTAATTCAATGTGTGTGTTAAGGTCTTATGTGGTTTGTCTTAACTAGGCATTAGAGTTATTTTTTTCTAAGTATTGAAAGATTTAATTTAAGATGAAAGGTTGGTTTCACTTCAAGTGGTTTAATGGATTTGAGAATTTTAATTTATATTTTATTTTATTTCATATGACCTACATTTAGCAACTACATGTTATAAAGAGAAGAAAGGAGATCATTCCCTTTCATCCCTACTTTAAGCCACTTTCTAAAGTACATTAATTTGATTTAGTTCTCTTTAGTGAATGGCTTATTACAAATTTTTAATTAATCCTAAGTTTAGGTTCACTTTAAATAATCCTATTCAAGATGAAAGGCTTCTTAAGATTAATTTAATTGAATTACTACCACATGACATATATTAAATCATTTCTTTCCATCACATGTAACGTGCATATGATTTTATCCTAAGTGTATCTATACATGCAACATGTTTTAACACACTTAAATGATGAATGTAGATGTATATTTAAAGTTTATATTTTTATTTTTTGATTGAATTATTTAATCATATTAATTTAAAGCTCTATCCAAATTCTTATACAAAAAATGCAGAAGGATGAAATTAAATAGGTATGTGTTATTGTTAATAAGGGAAGTGAGGTAATCAAATGACCTCCTTGGGACTAGCTAAAGCCTCGTGTTCTCAGAATGTCCAAACTATATACCCTTTGCATTCAAACATATCCAAATTTATATGCGTGAATATATGAAAGAAAGCTATGAATCACATGACTAATTAATCCAAACACTTAATCTATTATGAATGCATGCATTTTTAGTGGAAAAGTAGGATTTTCATCCTTTAGCCACACATACATACACATGTAAAGAGGAATTAACAAGTACATGCCTTTGTTAACCAAGGAAGTGAGGTAATCAAATGACCTCCTAGGGGCTAGCTAAAGCCTCGTATTCTTAGGATGTTTAGACTATGTACTTTGCTATCTCACTACACATAAATGTATATATAAATGAAGGAAAGAAAACCATGCAATGATTATATGTTTATTTGACTGAATCATTTATATATGTGAATTAAAGATATATCCAAATACTAATGTTAAAATGCATAAGAATGAAATCACATGGGTACGTGCAGTTGTTAAACTAGAGAAGTGAGGTAATTAAATGACCTCCTTAGGGCTAGTTAAAGCCTCGTATTCTGGGATGTCCAGACTATATACCCATTGCCATTCAATTTTATATATATCAACACATGAATAAAGGAAAGAGAACTCAACATTCGCACACTTAAGCTATAAGCACTTGCATTTCTTATGTATTTATAACTAGCATCATAATAAATGTTATTATTCATTTATAAGCTTTTGAAAAATACATTTGAATTTGATAGTTATAATAGCCACACATAAATTAAATTAAATCAATACATGCAAACTTACATAAAGGAAATCCATTTTACTTTACTTGATTTTGAAAAGATGGATGCACAAATTCAAATGACATACCAAATTTAACATGATTGGAAATAGAACAATCAAATATAAGCATGTGGATAATAAAATAAAATAAGATTATTTAAAGCAAACCGAAGCTTCTTTATTAATTATGTTTTAGATTTGATTTGATTTAAAGAGGAGAAGAGAATTATCTCTTGCTATTTTAAACCCATTCCCACATTAGTGATTTGATTTAGTTAAAAGAAATGATATTAAGTTAATTTTATGGGTTAATTAGGTTGAACTCTTAATTAGATCAATTAATCATCCTTAGCTATATCACCTTAAAGTAATTAACTAAATAATTATGAGCCAACATTATATGCATGGAAAATAAACTTGCAATGATTTTAAGAAATAAAATGGGACTAATGCAATTGGCTCATGATTAATAGTTGGTTATATTAAGGGACTTAATTAATTAATCTTATGATTTTCCACACTTATGGACTAAACATAATTTCATTAAACTCCATTAGGTTATTAAACACCTAAAGATTACCCCATGATTTAATTAATTAAGGTCTGATGTAATTATGATTTTAATTTAGTTAATCAAGAAATTTAACTAATTAAGTAAACCTTATTTAATTTCCTTTTGAAAAATGAAGTGAACTTAGGGAAAGAAGCTAGGAAAGACGTCCTAACACCATTGCATTAGTCCATTCACTATTGGAAAGTGATTAATGAACTTAATTAATTAATTTATTACTATTCATGAGATTAACTAACCAATAATTAGATTACGAGAGTAATTAGGGCTTAATTAGTTAATTACCCTAATTAAGTAAGTAATAAATCCCAAGAAAATTATGGGAGGTAGAGATCATCCCATTAAATTAACCCATAAAATTTGGAATTAATTATGCAAGTAATTAGGTTGATTAATTTTTAAATTAAACCCTAATTAAGCCTTAATTATTATTCAAAATTATTTAGGATCATTTTTAATTAATGCTCCTTTGAAATACCTTTAAAATGAGTATTTATTTATATTTTTATGATTTTTCTATGATTTATTTTGATTTTTAGAAGTTTTAGCCTTAAAAAGGATTAATTAAGGCTAATTAAAGCTTAATCCCATCAACTCCACGTGGCATCATGAGATTGGCTATTTAAAACTTATTTGACTCAGCAACTACCTGGCAACGGTGGATGCACTTTCTCGTCTGCCATCTGATCTATGATTGGATGGCTACGATTAATCACACGGCTTAATAGGATTAAATTAGATTGATCTAGCAGATTTAATCATGGCTGTCCATTTCAATCATGCGAAATGGATGGTGTGTGATCTATCATCATACAAGAAAGGGAAAATTGAGTCCATTTGCCATTACTCATTTGATCCAAGCTCAGGTGAGCTCAGTTCATCTCCAAATGCATCCCGCACCTTGGGGCGAAGGATCCAAAGGGATCCAACGCCAAGATCACATGAGATGCATATTTTTCTTCAAAAAGCTCTAACCCATTTTTTTCCTAAAGATTGATTTTAATGGCATACCTCACCGGAGCTCAAGACCGGTGGCAAAACTGATTGAGGAAGCTTTGTTAAGTGGAGATGAAGCCCTACTGATCATCATGAGCCTTGATTTGGTGTAGTTTGCTCGAAATACCAACACCCAAAGCTTGGGAGGTCATCATTGATTGAAGTTACATGTCTAGTGGTCGGAGGGCTTGGGTGGTGATTCGCTTCTTCGATGAAGTGTAGGGATGGTGTGTGCAAAGTTGATTTAATTTCTATGGAGGTTTGAGCAAGTTGGGATCGAAGGAGGGATGCCTTATTTTGGCTTGGGTGAAAATTACAATGGGGAGCTTGGGGAATTTGGAAATGACTTTAGGATGCTCTCCTTGGGGGGGTGCTAGGGTTCTCACTTAGGTTTACTTCTCATTTTGGAGTTGCAATGAGGTGGGGGGTATACCCCCTCCTCCTCTTGATCGGGCAGTCTGATTGGAATTGGCTCCTAGTGGTCGTCTGACCACCTCATAGGGTTGTGGGTGGAAAGGTGTGGATGAGGTGGCTTGGTTTGAGTGGGTGAAGGTGTGGAGGTGGCTGCCAAGGAGGGATAGTGGGTGTCCTATGGGTTTCAAATGCTCCAATGGGGATGGTGAGGTGATTTCACCTTTCATGGGTCATGGTCAATCCAACCACCCATTGAGTTAGATTGGGCAGTGTCCTAAGTGCCATGGTGGACCATTACGAGAGTGCTAAGTGGCCAAGGAATGGAAATGCCCACTTACATGGGTGATTTGTCTCATGTGATACCCTTGACCCAAGGGTATAATACTCATTTGACATTGGATTTGATTTGGGCAGATTTGAAATGAGTGAAAAGTGGGTTAGCCTAAATTTCAAGTGATTTGGAGTTCAATTTGTTAAGTTTGGCTCAATATGGCTCAAATGGGTCAAATTAGGTCAAACTAAGGTTGGTCAAGTTCATATGATCATTTGGGATGTATTGGTGTCATTGGTTTGGTTTGATTTGGCTTAGATTTTATTTTAACTTATTTGAGTTCAAATGGGTCAAATGCGTTAAGTTGACCAATTTGACCAAATTGGCCAAATTAGCTTGGGTTCGGTGTTGGTTTGGGTTTGGTTAACCAATTGAAGATGACTGTAGGTTTGGTTTCAACTAATTTAGATTTGGTTTTGATTTAGGCCATGGGATAATTAGGTCAATTGGGTCTAATCATGACTTTGGTCAAGTTCAATGATCAATTTGTAATTGGCCTGGTTTAGGTCTTTGGTTTAAGAGGTTCAATTGGTTTTTGGTTGAACTAAGGTCAAGTCATGTTTAAATATTGATTTTGAGTTTGGTATGAATCATGGATGGATTAGATTGCTTAGTTTGGGTTCATATAATGAGTTGACTTGGTCAAAGGACCAAGTTGACTTGTTGATCAATTTATGATAATTGATCAACCTAGGTGGTCATGATAGGAGGTCTTGGTGGGCTTTGTTCAGTCAATTTGGGTAGGATTGGAACTTAAATAGTCAAATTGGTCACTGTGGACCAATTGTGTGTTGATTTTGAGTTGAGTTTGATTTAGTTGAGTTTATATATGGATTTGGGATTAATATATAACTCAATTGCAGTTGATTTGAGTTTAAATGAGTTTTAGTTTATTTGAAAATTTCAATTCAAAATGGCTAAGGTTAGGTTTGACTTGGGTTGATTTAGTTTGGCTTGATGATTGTAGATTTCATTTATATTTGGAGAGATGATTAAAGAAATGATTGATTTTTGAGGAACTCAATTGACTTTGTTGATTTGGATGAGATTTTGGCTAAGTTCATGAAGTTGGGTCATGTGGCTTAAAGAAGATTTTGATTTAGTTTGATTTAGTTTTGATGATTTGAATGTATATTTCATTTATATTTGTCAAGATGATTGAAGATATGAATGGTTTATTAGAAAATCAATTGAGTTTGAAGTGATTTGAAGGCAAATTGGCTAAGCTCATGAGAGTAAGTCGTAGGGCTTAGATTTGGATCTAATTTGATTTGGATTTTGATTTATTCATTTGAAAGTAGATTTTATTTTTATTTAGGATGATAATTGATGGAACAATTGATTTATGAGAACATGAACTGAATTTTATTTGGTTTGAATATGATTTTGGCTAAGTCCATAAGATAAAATCATAAGGTTTAGGTTGATTTTGAGTTTGGATTTGATCATGACTTCAATCATTTGACTTAGAATTTGTATTTGGATTTGAATTTGATTTGAATTTGAGATTTGGTTTTGGCTTAAGAAAGTAAACATGGATTGGGTTTAGGCTATAGGTAAGTTGATCTCTCTAAGTCATAAGGCATAGCCTAATCCTATGATTAACCCTTTTAAGTCTCTAGGCTTAGGTTAAGTGTTCACCTAATCACTAGAAATGTCTTATGACGAAGGAAGTCTTAGTATCTAGAAGACTCTTAAATATAAAAAGAGGAGAATGAGACCTCACTCCAAAAGTGAGGTCAAGGACCCCTGGTGGTGTAACGACAAGGCACAGCATGATGCTTTTGATCAAACGATCAACAATGTTGAAGATTGACTAATGAAAATGATCTATACCTAAACTTGAGAGATAGATAAATCAATCTTAGTGCAATAACTCATCATTCCAAGGGAATAGAGGAAAAGGATTTGATTATTTTATCAAGGACAAGGAGAGATCTAGGGACCACACAAGCATTGAATACGGCATGTGGGAGATTTATGCCAAAGGCATAAAGGAGGAATCTACTAGGGATTGGGTATGTGAACCTTCCACTAGGGAAGCAGGTTCAAACTATTCACTAGGGATATGGATTTGAGTTTGTTTACATTGATTTGTTTGAGGGGTGTATTCACTGGGGAATACATATTTGAATTTGATTTTGTTTAAATTTAATTAGTTTATTTAATTAAGGGCTCTATTGAGGAGGAATGTGATTTGAATCCACTAGGGAGATTGAAATTGGATTTGATTTAATTTGTTTTGAGGGAATATCCACTAGGGATAAGAGTTTGATTTAATCTCCTTGATTTGTTTGATTAGCTCTACTAGGGAGAGATGGGTTTGGATTGTTTCAATTTAGACTCAGGGAAGTCGATTTGATCTGTTATGGCTCTACTAGGGAGGATGGTTTTGAATTGAGGGCATATCCACTAGGGATGTGAACTCGATCAATATTGATGGATTTAATTCATAGACCCTATTGGTGTGCGATGGACCCACTGAGAAGGGGATATATCGACATTGTTCTATCTTAGATTTACAAATCCAAAGGGATAGCCTAAAAGCCATAAGTTAAGGCTATCCAACCTAAGGGTTGCCTTTCGGTGTGCAACAGCTATGCTAGGAAGAAGGCGTAGTAGACTTACATCTTCCAAAGCAAAGAATAGCTGCTGGGGTGACCTGTTGGTAGCATAATAAATCAAACTTGATCTGGGGCACTACTGAGAGAGTGCCACTAGGGATCTTGCCTCAACTAAAGAGTAGTCAAGATTAATTTGATTTGATTTGATTTGATTTGATTCAATTTAGTTTGATTTGATTTATGAATCTTTGGTGTGTGATGGACTACATTAAGAAGGGGCTATAAGTGGCTAGCCTATCTTAGATTTACTGATCCAAAGGGGTAGCCTACCGGCCGAAAGGTAGGACTATCCAACCTAAGAGGTGCCTTCAGGTGTGCAATAGTTGTGCTAGGAAGAAAGTGTAGTAGGCTTATATTTTCCAAAGCAAAGATCAACCACTGGGGTGACTTGTTGGAAAGACAACAATAACCCTAAAACTACTAAGTGAGGGGATCTTACCTCAACTCGAGAGTAGTCAAGTGATTCCTATAGGGAGTTTTGCTGACATTGCCCTAAATATAGGATGCGTACTTGGGAAAAGGTATCGCTGAGGTGTCCTCTTAATCTACAAGCGAATATATATTTATTTGTTTTCATATGTTTGTGTGGACTCTATTGGTGTGCTAGGGACCACACTAAAAAGAGGCTATGTCAGCCTTGACCAATCTCAGATTCACTAGACCAAGAGAGAATGCATCCATAATCTCCAACCAGGATGGTTACTAGAAAGAGGACATCCAATAATAGTAACCCTTGTAGTGTCTAAATGGAGTCACAAAGGATGTGATCCAAGTAGAGTGCCCACAGGGGAGGTGCCACTAGAGGCATTATCCTAGACCCTGTAAAGAAAAAAGCCTATAGGTATACGGTGGCTAACTCAAATAGAAAGCGTAGTAGACTTACATCTACCATGAGTGGTGTATCCACCGGGTGGGTCGATGTCAGCATAGCAAACACCAACCAAACTAATGTGTTCGTCGGTGTGTGACAATCAGTATAGGGAAAAGGCATGTAGTCTTATATCTCCCTAAAGTGAATCATCATCGGGATAGCATCATTGGCTCGACTAAAGTATCCGCCTGGTGTGTGTGTTGTGTGAAGAATGCATAGTAGACTTACATCTTCCAAAGTGAGGAACAACCATTGGGGTGACATGTTGATAGCACAACATATCAAATCTAACTTAAGGGTGACTACTAAGTAGGGAGTCTCAAAGAAAGACTGGACCGAGACATGAAGTAAATAGGAGGAAAGGAGCCATTGGGGGACTTACCCTAATCCTCATATATACTCAACCTAGTCAGCACATGATGGGTAGTTTAAGAAGAAGGTGTAGCAGACTTTCATTCTCTTAAATGAAACCATCATGATGGTAGCATATTGACCATGCAGTAAGGCCTACCATGCTAACAAGCCGGTGCAAGATCAAGGAAATAAAGAGTAACACTTACATCTTCTAAATAAGAGATGGAGTTACACCAGGTAGACGTCAACCCATCCTAGAACAGCTACTAAGTGAGTGCCACTAGGGCGTTATCCCAACTCGAAGCAGCCCGAGATAAAAGATTTGTGTTTATTTATGTGTTTGTGAAGTTTGTGTTTGTGTTGTGGAAAAGGAAATAGAATTCCGCTTAGGATCTTTCGCACCTATTCCTATGCGCATCGTGGTGGATTCAAAAACAAAGATGTTTTCAATATTGAAGAGATTGAATTTGAAATGAAAATTTCATTGATGATTATTTTCAAACATAATTTATGGATAATATTTCTTTAGGTAAAGCCCATTGATCAGAAGCATTAGGCGCTCTCCCTTATGATTAATAAACTAATATGATCCTCCTTGGTAGGCCTTCTCTATGGAAAAAGGGTCTTCCTAAGTGGGTTGAAACCGGCCTCCCATCCTGTGATGGGTAATAATTGGTCTCCTTAATGCTAAAATAAGCTCTCCTACTTAAAAAGCTCTAGGACAGACCAACTTGTTGTGAGATTGAATCATTTTGGCTTTGTACAACTAAAGATTTTGGCATGCCCATAGACATCTCTCCTCCAAATCTTTGAGCTCTTCTAATCATAATTTGGCATTCTCTGTTGATGACTTGCTCCGCTATCCTCGGATGGAGTTGGTTCTAATGGTGGAACTACACTAAGGAGAAAGGAGTAGATTGTGTTGGAGTTTTGTATGTGGTGTAGTAGGTCCACAAAGCTTCAACCAACTGCCCATGCCACTATCATTTGTTGTCGTCGAGTGTCTTCTTCAATATTTGGATGAGAGTTTTGTTGAAGGCTTCTGCTAGTCCATTTTCCCTTGGATAGTAGATGGTGGAATATCTCCAATCTATGCTATGTCTCTGGGCAAAGTTGTTGATCTTGGTGCTCTTGAATGTAGTACCATTATTAGATATAATTTATCGAGGCACCCTGAATCTATATACAATATAGTTCTTGAAAACTAGAGCACATCGAGTGACCTCTGAATCGACCCATTTAGAAAAGTAATCGAAGAGGATGAATCATGAAGGAAGGAGGGTCAATTAGACCCACTATGTCGATATCCCAATAATCGAATGGCCATGAGGCCAATGTAGGATGTAGAATATTGGATGGTTGATGTAGGATCACACCGTGTACCTAACACTAGTGGCATCACCTAGCTACATCCATACAACCTGTGATCATCGATATCCAGTAGTATCTAAGTCTCTTGATCTTGGATTTCATCTTCAGACTAGATTGATGTGCTCCATATAATCCTAAGTGTACCTCTGTCATCATCTTACGGGCTTCATGCTTGTGTAAATAGCATAACCACATATGATCGAAGGACCATCGATATAAGGTGCCATCTACAAGAGCGTAGGAAAGTGCTCTCTCATTTGATGATGCTATTTCTCTGAGGTTTGCCTTTATTTAGGTAATTCATGAATAGTTGCCGCCAATCCAACTCCTCATCCTTCTTGGCAATGGCAACCTCCCCTTCAAGAGAATACTTTTTGATGAGTTCGATATCAATAAGGGATAAGACAAGTCTATTTTGGACCCTTATTGATATGGACTCATCTTTCGGACATGCCAACTTCTTGACAAGTTTGGCTAAAGTATTTTCTATGGCATTTTCTCCTCGAACAATCTTATAAATGGTAACCTCTAGGATTTGGGACAAAAACTCCATTATGTACTTGTTGTAGTGATGGAGTTTAGGCTTTAGAACATTGTAGGACCCAACACTTTTATTGATGATTAATTGAAATCCCCATAGATGTTGATAGCCTGGATTCTTAGAGTAATGTTTAATTCCAAACTGGTAATCAAAACCTCAAATTTGGCATTGTCATTGGTGCAAGGATTGGACAGGTGATATGAGAATCTCATCACATCACGGTTCAGAGTTAGGAGAATTACTCCTACCCCTTCCTTTCTTGGAAGAGTAGATTGTGGTTCTCCTCCTCTTTGAGAGGAAGCCTCACCATCAAAGTACATCTCTAGCGGTGAATGCTAGTGTCTCCTAAGGTCATGATTTGTTCATCAGGGAGGTCATCACTAAGTGAGAGTTAGCAGGAAGTGGTGTGCTGCTAAGATATTTGTGAGTGCTTGTCCTTTCACCACACGGAGGGGTGCAAAAGTAATGTCAAACTTCGACAAAATCATGGACCAACATGCCAACTGTTCGGATAGCGTTGATCATTTCATGAGATATTACAGTGGATTGATCCTAGAGATCAAGTTCATCTTATGAGAAAGCATGTAATGTCATAGTTTTTGGGATGCAAAGATTAAAGCTAGGCAATGCTTATCAATGGATGGATAGTTTACTTCAGTAGGAATTATATGACGGCTGAGGTAATAGAGCATATTTTCCTTCCCTTCATTGTTGGCTTGGGCCAACAAAGCCAAAGCAATGTAGCAGAATATGAGTGGCTTGGGATAGCTTAGAACTGACGCCATTAGTGCTTGATGTTGAAGGCATACTAACACTTATCATCCCAATTAAACTTGGCATATTTTGACAAGTGCTGAGAATAGTTGGTATCTTCCTGATAGGTTGGATATAAAGCATCTTAGATATGTCAATCGCCCTTAGAATGATCTGAGTTGAGTTAGAATTTTAGGGGATGGCATTTTTAATATCGCTTTGATATTCTCTGGATCAATTTTAATTCCATGGTGTCGGATAATAAAACCCAAGAATTTTAAAAGCTACTCTGAATACACACTTTAGAGGGTTCATTTTAAGGTTAAATTATCTAAACTATTCAAAAAATACTCTTAAGTCAAAGAGATGGTCTTCCTTTTCTTTACTTTTAACCATGAGATCACCAACATAACATTCGAGTTGATGCTGAATGAGTTCTTCGAAGATTCGAGTCATAGCCCATTGGTATGTAACACCAGCATTTATAAGGCCGAAAGCCGTGATCTTATAACAATATATTCTGATCAGGGTTCAAAAGGTAGTATTCTTCTCATCTTCACGGGCCATCTTTATTTGGTTATATCTAGATGAGCTATCCATGAAGGAGAAGACTGCATGAGATGAGGCAATATCCACCATCAGTTCTGGTATTGGTAGGAAATTTGTCTTTTGGACTTGCCTTATTTAGATCCCTAAAATTGATGCATATACAAATTTGGTCATTCTTCTTCTTAACTAGGACGACACTGGCCAACCAGATAGGGTATTTTTCTTAGATGAAAATAGCATCGATCAATTTCTTGACTTCAGAAATGACCCGCTGGTCAATGTCAAATCGCATGCATCTAGGAGCTTGCTTGATAGGGTTAGCATCAGGCTGTATTGCTAGTTTATGGACTGCTACGATAGGAGACAAATAGGGAATCTCTTCATAACTCCATGCAAAGCAGTCCTTAAACTCAGTTAATAGCCTAACTAATTCATTGGTTTTAATTTCATTGAACAAGGAACTGATGTATGTCAGGTGTGGATCTCCTTCAGTTCCTAAATTGATTTTCTTGAGCTCATCGATGGTTGACTTGATCTCTTCTTCAAACTCTGGTGGTGCATCTCTAACTTCAAAATCATCTGGATCATTTGAAGTTTCTAAGCATACCTCCTAATATGAGTTAATGTGATTTAAAAAGAACCTATCAACTTCCAAATGATTGGTGATGATTAGGTAATAATTTTCATCATCGACTGGACCCACTATACCGAATCCTAGTCCTGGTCTTGATTGAGAGCTTTTGCATTTGTTCTCCCATATTCTTTCAAAATAGTCTGAACTATGCTTTGACCATGTATATGGGATTAACCCTTTCTTTGCAAAATTATGAACATAAGGCGAGTACCATTCAAAAGGTAATTCTATTAAATCATTCTCATGTTGTACATTAACTTCTTGACTTAGGGATGATGCTCCTAGAAAGAACCTTTGAGTCTTCACATCTATGGATGATTTAGGGGCTTCCTTAACTACCAAACCCTTAACTTCTTATTAGGAAAGTGCGGTTAAAGCTAAGGTTCCCAACTGATGCTTAGCTATTTCACATATAAACTTGGATACACTTATACTTTGCTTTGGAGCCAGGTCTTCATCACTCTCTAGCTCAAGTGTCACCTCCAAAAGAATCTATTGCTAAGAAGAGTGCTGGTGTACTAACCATATAAGACTCATCGTTTGAACTAGATTTTAAGTCTATATGGATAGTAGGTGTACCCCGGTGGTTGGTACATATCTTCTATTGGGTGGCCAATAATAAGATTTTCCACCCCGGGACTACCCCTGAAATGGCCTCTTTATCTGCCTAGTGAAGGTCGAGTCATCCTACCCATATGTTTGAATGGAGTAACAAACTGTGGGTGGAATCTAGTCTTAGGCTCCACTTCCTCTTCCAAGTCTATTTCTCAAACCCTTTTATTTTTTTTCATATTTTTTTTTATTTTTTTATTTTCTCTTTCATTTTTCTTTTTCTTTTCCTTTTTATTTTATTTTTGAACTTTGGCCAAGTTCCTAAGAATAGACTTGTTGATTTTTAGGGAGGTAGTAAGCCACACCCTCATATATGCCAACCTCGTGAATTATAAATGGCTTGAGATCTCCTTTGACATAGTAGACGATCCCACCTCTCACAAACTTCATACACTGATGTAGAGAGAATGGAACCGTATTATTTTCATGTATCCATGGCCTCCCAAGCAAAGCATTGAAGATGTATTCGAGTTTATAATGTCAAACTCGGCTGTAGTCTTCCAATCATCTATCTCCAATGGAAACACTATGGAGCCTAAGGCCCTCTCACCTTGATCATTGAATCCTCTCAACATCATCCTTTCTTTTAGAGTTTGGAGATGCCAATCCTCAAGTAGGTAATGGTTCTTAGACTCATAATATTGATTGATGCACTTGGGTCAACCAGAACTCTGGATAACCTATATCTACCAACATCCACTATAATATAAAGAGAACAGTTGTACTCAATCATCCTTAGAAGTAGGTCTGCATTGCTGATTGTAACCCCCAAGGTGTCCTTTGAGTAGTATGTCTCCTCTCCAATAATAGTCAGCTGAGCCAAGCATATCTTAGAATCAAGTAAAGCCTTGATTAGAGATTCCCTCATCTCTTTGGATAAGACAAGGGCATCGTATATGCTTAACTTAGCTAACAACTTTCTAAGTTGAGCAAGGGCATTATAATCAACTTTGGGCTAGTCCACCACAAGCATATCTATAGGTGGAGCATCCTATGGAGGGGCTATCTGCTCACTGGAACTATTAACTTGCTTACCCTTATCCTGAGGTGCTACCTTAGGTGGTAGAACTTTGCCACTACGGAGGTTGACTTCAGTGACTTCATGTGGTGGGTTGGTGGAAAGTTTTACCTATTCATCTAGTATACCTATAGCTTCTCCTATGGGACCCTCAGAGTCGGATGACTCTAAGTTAATCTCAATGGGTGAACCTGATTGATTCAAAAAAAAGTCTAATTCTGAATCAAAAGAGAAAGGATCAAAATTATTAGCTATTATTATTATTATTTAGGCTTGGAGAGCTTTCTTTAAAAATATACTTAATAACACCATCAGATGTGGCACAGATGTAAGTAAAATTAGCATTCTTCATTGATTTCTTTGATTTAGGTGGAGGTGCATGATAGAAATCAAGTAAAGCAAGTGAAGCGGAGGGATTTATTGCCCTTGTCCATAGGTACAATGCTCCTACTGGTAGAAGAAGAGGCGGATGAAGTGGTAGTAGCTACAACAGTGGAAGGAATGATGGACTTGGATGGTGGTTATACTACTGGCATATCCTGGGAAAGTAAGGACTACTGCTACTGAGGTCTCACCTTCCCGAGTTTTCTTTGGCAACTTGTAAACCCTCATTGGTGTTGGAGGTTTGAGCTGCCTCAGGCACATGAGAAGAAAGTTTCTTGATCTTAAAGATAATCTTTGTAGAGGTTCAGAATAAAGAAATATCCCAACCATCTTTTATCTTAAAAGGATCACAAGTATCCCTAAGGATTACTCTGACAAAATTAGATGGGTGTTCTAACAAGTATTCTATAGGGATAAATATGGCACCTGGCTTATAGCTATGCTCAAGCCAGTCTTTGAAAGTGATGCAATCTCCTAAGACATGGCCTAACATGCAGTGGTAGGGGAAAAGTTAGGATCATCGCTCATGCTTACTTCCTCCAGCCTTTTACGCTCTCGTACTTAGAAATCAAGTTTCTTTAGAATATTTTAAAAGGTCTACCTAACTACCTCTCTCTTGAATGAATAGGGATTATTTATCTTGTCTAGAAGAGTAGGTGGATAGTATCTACCTAGCGGTATAAATACCACTGTTAAGTGTGCTACTGCAGAGGTGGTGGTGGCGGCCACTACGGTAGTTGTGGTGGCTGGTATTATGCCTGAGGAGGTGGCAGTGGAGGATGCTAAGCTTGTGGTCTCTCAATCTAAACCCTGATTGGCTTGCTTTCCCCTATCTACTGAAACCACTATCTCGGCTTCTTCTTGAATACCTTCTACAGCTTGGGTTTGGATGATTGGTCTTGGAAGGGAAATTGTTTGATTTTCTCTTGCAGACTGGCTGCCTTGTTAATTAATTTCTCAAATGTTTTAATTATAAAGCCCTTGAGCATGAAGGAGACTAGGCCATGGATATTCTTGAGAAGATTCTCAATGGCAAGTTGTTCAGACAACTATGATTTACATTTCATACTCAGGTTATGCCACTTGAGAATGTAATGAATACGAGACTCGTTGGGCTTTTGCTTCTCCACAATGAGGTCACCTACAGTTACCCTCTTCTGGGTTCTAGTAAATCTCTTGAAAAAGAGTTGGTTTAACTCAGTAAAAGTCTTCACTGGACTGTTAGGCAGTTTGATATACCAATCAAATGCAACACCTGATAGACTTCTAACGAAGAGGCGGAACAGAAGTGCATCCTTGCCACTCGCATTGTAATAGCTGGCTCTGAAATATTCCATATGTTGTCATGGGTTCCCACAACCATCAAAACTTTTAAAGGATGGTGGCACGAACCCTTTGTGGTATTGGACTACATCGAATTCCTTGAGTAAGGTCTACCATTTAGAATGGATGAGCTCCAATGGGCTTGTGCCAATGCTACCTTCACTAGTTTTTCAACCATCTTCTCGATGTCCTTCTTATGCATAGAGGTACTGTCTATGACCATTCTATACAAACTACCACTATTCTGATCCATGAGAGAGCTACTATTAGGAAGATTGAAGACATGTCGAGCTCGAGCTGATTAGACTCCATGGGCTAGGCTATAAAATTGGAGCTTGGTTCTAGAGTGCTAGAACTGCTACTAACAAATCCTTAGCTCTCTTCTACATCCTGTTGATCTGCTCATCCTTCTGCCTGAGTTGTTAAAGGAGGTGTTGAGTTGAATGAACTGCATCATCTTCTTCAACCACAACACCTTCCTGACTTTGATGGTCTCTATGAGGGATCCTTGAGTATCGACCAAATGTCTCATGAGGGGGGGGGGATTGAAACTTACTACCACTCAAGAGTGGAGATGTCTCACGAGGAGAACCCTCCTTAGTAATGTGAGAGGCAGTTTCTATCTGCCTAGCCTCATGCTCATAATGTCGCTTGATCTTCCTATTCTTATTGCAGTGCTGCATCTTGGTGAGTGGAGCATGGTGAGAACTAAAACCTACCTTAAAGGTAGGGGAAATTATCTCAGATGCCAAGATAGCTTTCCCCTTCATAATGGGGGAAATCAGTGAGGAGGTGCTATCCCTCGTTGGGACTGCAGCGGGGGTGACAATAGACTGAATGACGGGCACTAAAACAACACTAAAACTAAAACTAGCACCAAAATAGATGGAACTGATATTGGTACTATCATGGGAACCTCAATGACCTTCCACTTCAATAAGGAATAATATGACTCAAGCTGAAGGTCAAAATGAAGGAGTGGCTTCTGCCCTATCACCACCTCTCTATTGATGGTTATGAGGGCTGGCCCTTTGTAGGTGACTTGAATAGCCTCGAAGCCACACCCAAACTGAATGAAATGCATGGTGGTGTCGGTGAGTATGGCCTGATCCAAGGTCAAATCCACACTAGACGAGAAGGAGAAGATCATCTTTCTAGGAGACATGATGGAAGACTAACTGAAGAAGTGAAGGACTGAACTGCTATCTCAGTTGAAAATAAAACTAAATCAGACCCTTTCTTTAATAGCTTCCTTCAATCATTAATTCTTCATTTGACTTTGAAATTGAACCCACACTTAACAAATTTAGGTATGTTAAGTGGGTTCATTTAAATTTAAGAGATTTTGAGATTTGAGAAACTTTTCCATAGGATTTGATTTTGATTTGGAACACACATTCAATAAATTTAGGTGTGTTGAGTGGGGTTCTTTCATTTGGAGAGACTTGGAGATGAATTTGTTTTATTTTATTTTGTTTTTGAAAATTTGATTTTGGAATCTATACTTAGCAAATTTATGTATGCTAAATGAGATTCTAATGTATGTTGAAAATCTTTGGAAAAATTTTGTTTGTGAGGGTTGTTGTTATATGTTTGATATGTTTGATTTGATTTTAATTTGAAATGGGATCCTTAACAAATTTAAGTATGTTAAGTAGGTTCCAAATGTGTTTGACATTTTATTTTTATTTGGAAATGAAACCCTTACTTAACAAATTTAGGGATGTTAAGTAGGGTTCAAGTGTGTTTGATATTTTTGTTCTTTGATTTGAAAATGAAAAACTCTTATTTAATAAATGTGGGTATGTTAAATAGAGTTTAATTTGTTTTATGTGTTGTTTGATGATGGAATTCTTGTTTGACAATTTTGGGTATGTCAAAATGGAATTCAAATGTGTTTTGATTTTCATGATTTTGGAAAAGGGAAATCTATTTAATAAATTTAGATATGTTAAATAGAGTTCCATTTGTTTTTAATTTTCAAAAATGGAACTCTCATTTGAAAAATTTGGGTATGTCAAAATCGAGTTCAAATATGTTTTGATTTTGTGTGATTTTGAAAAGGGGAAGTCTATTTAACAAATGTAGGTATGTTAAATAGAATTCAATTTATTTTGATTTTGAAAAAAAGGGAACTCTCATTTAACAAATTTGGGTATATCAAATGGAGTTCAAATACGTTGATTTTGTGTGTGATGTTGCTTTTGAAAAGAGGGAACTCTCACTTATCAAATTTGGGTATGTTAAGTGAAGTTCAATGATATGGTGATTTTTATTTTATTTTGATTTTTAAAATGGAACTCTTATTTGACAAATTTGGTTATGTCAAATGGAGTTGGTTAATTTTTTGAAAAAAGTGTTTGAATATTTTGAACAGCTCTCATTTAACAAATTTGGTTATGTTAAATGGAGTTGGTTGATTGATTGATTTTATTTTGAAAAACATGCTTTTGAAAAATTATGAAAAGGGTTTTGATTTTGATTTTTGAAAAGGATCTTCATTTAACAAATTTAAGTTTGTTTAATGAGGTTTGATTATATTTATTATTTGAAAAGAGATTTAAAAGTTTTATTTTTTGCAAACTTTATGTTATGTGAAGTGTGTTTCAAAATGATTTTATTTAGAACAAGTGTTTTTGGAAAATTTTGTAAAAGACTTTACTTGTTTGGTTTAAATTTTTTTGAAACTTTCTTGAATATGGGTTGAACCTTACCTCACCAAGCTAGTGGTAAAGAGGTTCTAAATTTAGTCATCTCCTTTCATTAGTTAATTTATTTTTTATCTATTGGTTTCATGTATCTTCCTTCTCCTTTGATTTGGTGGACTTCAAGGCTTTATATGGCACCCTAGGACATAGCTTTCTAGCCAATGCTCATCCCAATCCCCCATAGCACCAATCATAATTCCTAATGCAAAGTTACATTGAAAATAAGAAAAGTAAATCTAACTACACTTATAAAATAAGTGTTAGATAAAAACACATACAATCCCAATTAGTTATATATATAATTTGGGCTTAGCACCCTGCACATGAATAGTTAAGCCCAACTATCCTAACTTGGATTATGCTTAGGGGTTTAAGCAAATTTCAAAGGAACATTTATATTTATTTTTAAGCATCCCCTTAAGCACAATTCCCTACAGAAAATATGATTAGGCTAAGAATGGCCTAACATCCTGTCTATAAAACATACACCCTACCATCCATTCTAAAATATTACTTTACAAAACCAAACATACATCACACCATGTACCATCCTAACATAGAGCTAGAAGTGGTGACTTAATTATAATATGTGTGTTAAGGTCATGTGTGGTATGTCTTAACTAGGCATTAGAGTTATATTTTTCTAAATATGGAAAGATTTAATTTAGCATGAAAGGTTGGTTTGACATCAAGTGGTTTAATGGGTTTGAGAATTTTAATTTGTATTTTCTTTTGTTCCATATGACCTACATTTAGCAACTAAGTGTTATAAAGAGAAGAAAGGGGATCATTTTCTTTCATCCCTACCTTAAGCCACTTTCTAAAGTACATTAATTTGATTTGGTTCTCTTTAGTGAATGGATTTTTTAATTAATCCTAAGTTTAGGTTCACTTTAAATAATCCTATTCAAGATGAAAGGCTTCTTAAGATTAATTTAATTTAATTACTACCATATGACATATATTAAATAATTCTTTTCCAACGCATGTAACATATGATTTAATCCTAAGTGTATCTATACATGCAACATATTTTAACACACTTAAATGATGAATGTAGATGTGTATATTTAAAGTTTATATTTTTATTTTTTTATTGAATGATTTAATCATATTAATTTAAAGCTCTATCCAAATTCTTATATAAAAATGCATATGGATGAATTTAAATAGGTATGTGTCATTCTTAACTAGGGAAGTGAGGTAATCAAATGACCTCATTGGGGTTAGCTAAAGCCTCGTGTTCTCGGGATGTCCAAATTATATACCCATTTGCATTCAAACATATGCAAATTTTATGCATGTATATAGAAAAGAAGGCTTCGAATAACATGACTAATTAATCCAAACACTTAATCGATTATGAATCCATGCATTGTTTAATGGGAAAGAGGGATTTTCATCCTTTATCCACACATACATACACATGTAAAGAGGAAAGAGCAAGTACGTGCCTTTGTTAATTAGGGAAGTGAGGTAATCAAATGAACTCCTTAGGGCTAGCTAAAGCCTCATATTCCTGGATGTCCAGACTATATATTTTTCTATCTCACTACACATAAATGTATATGTAGATGAAGGAAAGAAAACCATGAAAGATTATATTTTTATTTCATTGAATAATTTATATATGTGAATTAAAGCTATATCCAAATTCTAATGTTGAAATGCATAAGAATGAAATCAAATGGGTATGTGCCATTGTTAAACAAGAGAAGTGAGGTAATCAAATGACCTTCTTTGGGCTAGCTAAAGTCTTGTATTCCCAGGATGTCCATACTATATACCCATTACCATTCAATCTTATCTATATCAACACATGAATAAAGGAAAGATAACTCAACACTCACACACTTAAGCTATAAGCACATGCATTTCTTATGTATTTGTAATTAGCATCATAACACATATTATTATTGATTTATAAGCTTTTGATAAATATATTTGAATTTAATAGTGATAATAGCCACACATATATTGAACTAAATCAACACATGCAAGCTTACATAAAGGAAATCCATTTTACTTTACTTGATTTTCAAAATATGGATGTATGAATTCAAATGACATACCATATTTAACATGATTGGAAAGAGAACAATCAAATATAAGCATGTGATCCATTCAACTAACCTAGCTCCAAAGGACAATCAAGTCAAATAAGATTATTTAAAGCAAACTGAAGCTTCTTTATTATTAACTTTTATATTTGATTTGATTTAAAGAAGAGAAGAGAAATCATCACTTGATGTTTTAAACTCATTCCCACATTAGTAATTTGATTTAGTTTACAAAAATGTAATTAAGTTGATTTTTTGGGTTAATTAGATTGAACTCTTAATGATCAATTAATCACTCTAACCTATGTCACCTTAAAGTAATTAACTAAATAATTATGATCTAACATGATATGCATGAAAAATAAACTTGCAATGATTCTAAGAAATAAAAGGGCCTAATGCAATTAGCTCATGATTAATAGTTAGTTAGATTAAGGGACTTACTTAATTACTCTTATGGTTTTCCATACATATGGACTAACCATAGTTTCATTAAACTCCTTTAGGTTATTAAACACCTAAAGATTTATCCCATGATTTAATTAATTAAGGTTTGATGTGATTATGATTTTAATTTAATTAATCAAGCAATATCATTGATTAATTAAACCTTAATTAATTTTCTTTTGAAAAATGAAGTGAACTTCAGGAAAGAAGCTAGGAAAGAGGTCCCAATCCCATTCCATTAGCCCATTCACTATTGGATAGTGATTAATGAACTTAATTAATCAAGTTGTTACTGTTCATGGGATTAATTAACCATTAATTGGATTAAGAGAGTAATTAGGGCTTAATTAGTCAATTCCCCTAATTAAGTAAGAAATAAATCCCAGGAAAATCATGGGAGGTAGAGATCATCCCATTTAGTTAACCCACATTGGAATTAATTGCCCTAGTAATTAAAGAATAAATATGCTAATTAATTTTAAAATTAAACCTTGATTAAGCCTTAATTACTATTCAAAATTAGTTAAGAACATTTTTAATTAATTCTCCTCTAAAATACATTTAAAATGAGTATTTATTTTCATTTTTATGATTTTTAGAAGTTTCAACCCTTAAAAAAAATTAATTAATCCTAATTAAAGCCTAATCCCATTGGCGTCACATGGCACGCTGACAGCATTCCATGTGGCGTCGCAGGATTGGATATTTAGTACTTATCCAAATCAATGCGTGGCGGTGGTGGACGTACTTTCTTGTCTGCCATTCAATATAAGATCGGACGGCTATAATTAATCTACAGCTTAATAGGATTAACTCAGATCGATCTAGAGGTTCTAATCATGACTGTTTGTTCCAATCACGCGGATTGGATGGTGCATGATCTATCATCACACGAGGGAGAATGGATTTTGTCCGCATTACTCATTTGATCCGAGATCACCCGAGCTTTGATCGACTCCAAACGGATCCCACACCTTCACATGAAGATCCAAAGGGATCCAATAGCCAAGATCATATGAGATGCACATTTCCTTCAAAAGGTCCAACCCATTTTTGCCTAAGGATCAATTTTAATGGCATACCTCATCAGGGCTTAAGATCGATGGAAAATCCAATTAAGAAAGCTTCGTCCGGCGGAGATGAAGCCCTACTGATCAGCACGAGCCTTGATTTGGTGTAGTTTGCTCGAAGACTAACACCCAAAGCTTAGGAGGCTAGCGTTGATCAAAGTCGCACATCCGGTGGGGCTTAGGAGGTGATTTGTTCTTGCTCAATGGAGTGTGGGGATGGTGTGTGCAAAGTTAATTTGATTTCTATGGAGGTTTGAGAAAGTTGGGATCAAAGGAGGGATGCCCTATTTTAGCTTAGGTGAAAATGGTAATGGGGAGCTTGGGTAACTTGGAAATAGCTCTAGGATGCTCTCCTTGGGGTTCTAGGGTTCTCATTACGATCTAGTGAGTGCTTATTTTAAAGTTAGAATGTGTGTGTGTGTGTGTTATATATCCTCCTCCTCTTGATCAAATGGTATGATGATTTGGCTAGTTTATCCCATTCCACCCCGAGGGTCGTGGGTGGCAAGGAGTGGATGAGATGGCTCGGTTTAAGTGGGTGAAAGTGTGGAGGTGGCTACTAAGGAGGGGTAGTGGGTGTCCTATGGGTTTTAAATGCTCCAATGGAAAGGGTGAGGTGATGTCACCTCCCATGGGTCATGGTAGACCCAACCACCCCTTGGGTTAGGTTGGGTAGTGTCCTAGGTGCATAGGTGGACCATGGAGAGAGTGCCAAGTGGCCAAGGAATGGAAACAATCACTTGCATGGGTGATTTGTCTCATGTGATACTCTTGACCCAAGGGTATAATGGTCATTTTGCATTAGATTTAATTTGGGCAAATTTAAAATGAGTCAAAAGTGGGTTAGCCCAAATTTCAAGTGATTTGGAGTTCATTTGGTTAGGTTTGGCTCAATATGGCTCAAATGGGTTAAATTGGGTCAATTAGGGTTAAGTTGACCAATTGGTAAAATTGTGTCAAGTTTATATGATCATTTGAGATGTATTGGTGTCATTGCTTTGGTTTAATTTGGCTTATATTTGATTTTGACTCATTTGAGTTCAAATGGGTTAACCTGACCAAATTGATCAAATTGGACAAATTGGCTTGGGATAGTGTTGGTTTCGGTTTTGTTGACCAATTGAAGATGATTGTAGGCTTTGGTTTCAATTAATTTGGATTTGGTCTTGATTTAGGCCAACTTGACCCTTTAGGTCAATTTAGGCTAGTTAGGTCAATTGGGTCAATTAGGTCCAATCATGGCTTTGGTCAAATTCAACAATCAATTTGGAATTAACTTGAGCCATTGGTTACAATCAATTTGGTTTATATTTTTATTTGACCCAATTTTGTCTTTTAGGTCAATTTGGGTCAAAAGGGCGAGTTGGGTTTGATTTGGATCAATTGAAGTCAAGTCATGTTCAAATATTTATTTTGAGTTTGTATGAACCATTGGTTTCAAGGGATTTGGCTTAGGTTATAATTTGGCTAGTTTGGAATCATATGGGTTAAGAGAGTTCACTTGGTTTGACCCAATTTATGACAATTAATCAACCTAGGGTGATAAAAAATCATGATAGGAGGTCTTGGTGGGCTTGGTTCAATCCAATTTGGGTAGGAATGGAACTTGGCTCAAGTAGGTCAAATTGGTCACTTTGGGTCAAGTGGACCAATTAGGCTTAGTTGGGTTTATTTTGGGTTGAGTTTGATTTAGTTGAGTTTATATATGGATTTGGGATTGATATATAAACTCAATTACAATTGATTTAGATTCAAATAAGTTTTGGTTCATTTGAATATTTCAAGTCAAAATGGCTAAAGGTTAGGTTTGACTTGGGTTGATTTTGTTTGGCTTGATGATTGTAGATTTCATTTATATTTGGAGAGATGATTGAAAGAATGATTGATTTATGAGGAAATCAACTGACTTTGGCTTGATTTGGATGAGATTTTGGCTAAGTTCATGAAGTTGGGTCATATGGATTAAGAAATATTTGATTTAGTTTGATTTAGTTTTGATGATTTGAATGCATATTTCATTTATATTTGTGAAGATGATTGAAGATATGATTGATTTATGAGAAAATCAATTGAGTTTGAAGTGATTTGTAGGCAAACTTAGCTAAGCTCATGAGGGTAAGTCATAGGGCTTGGATTTGGATCTTAATTTGTTCATTTGAATGTAGATTTGATTTTAATTTAGGAAAATAATTGATGGAATAATTGATTTAAGAGAACATAAACATAATTTGATTTGGTTTGAATAGGATTTTGGTTAAGTCCATAAGATAAAATCATAAGGTTTAGGTTGATTTTGAGTTTGGATTTGATCATGGGCTTCAATCATTTGATTTGGAATTTGGATTTAGATTTGGATTTTATTTGAATTTGAGGTTTAGTTTTGGCTTAAGAATGTTAACATGGATTGTGTTTAGGCTATGGGGTAAGTGGATCTCCCTAAGTCCGAGGCATAGCCTAATCTTATGATTAACCCTTCTAAGTCTCTAAGCTTAGATTAAGTGTTCACCTAATCGCTAGAACTATCTTATGACTAAGAAGTCTTAGCCCAGAAGTCTCCTAAATATAAAAAGAGGAGAATGAGAGCTCACTCCAAAAGTGAGGTTAACAGGCCTTCAATGGATTAATTCAATCTAAATAGCTTGCGTGGAGGAAACTAGTCTTGGATGAGTTGATCTAAACCTCTTTTTTTTATTTTGACTTAAAGATAGTGGTCTTAATGACTTTAACCTAACCTTATCCACTTTAAAAGGAAACCTACCATGGGACTTACTCCCATGTGATTAGCTATTAATATGGGGCCTTCAATGGCTTAATTCATCCAAAATAGCTAAGGAGAGGAAAGGGGTCTTCATGACTTAATCTGATCCTCAAAAGTTTGGCAAATATAAAAGGGGTCTTAATGACTTGTACTATCCAAATTAGCCTAGGTGACATGAAAGGGGTCTTAGTGACTTAATACTATCATGTAAATAATAGGAATGGTGCCATGAAAGGCTTACTCCATAACTATTGGAAGTTATAAGAAAGTTCCCACAAATGGGCTTACTCCCATCTTAAGGAAAGAAAGAGTTATGCCATAAAAGGCTTACTTTGAATTTATGAGAATGGTGCATAAAAGCTTACTCAAACTCATAAAGAAATACATGAGAAAGGTACTGCAAAGGGCTTGCTCCCAACTCAGATATGTTATAGGAAAGGTACCACAAATGGGCTTACTCCTAACCCATAGAAAGAAAGAGTTATGCCATTAAAGGCTTACTCTAAGTTTATGAGAATGGTGCATAAAGACTTACTCCAAACTCATAAGGAAAACATGAGAAAGGTGCCATGAATGGCTAGCTCCCAACTCAAGCTATGTATAGGAAAGGTGTCATAAAGGGCTTCCTCCTATCCTATGGATGATATGAGTAATGGCATAAAAGGCTTACTCTAAATTTATGGGAATGGTGCACAAAGGCTTACTCCAAAATCATAAGGAAAACATGAGAAAGGTGCCATAGAAGGCTTGCTCCCAACTCAAGTATGCATAGGAAAGGTGCCATAAATGGCTTGCTCCTAACCTATAGATGATATGGGTGAGGAAAAGGGGTCAAAGTGACTTAATTCTTATTCCTCAACTCTTTTAACTAATAAGCAAAAGTCAAATGAACTTGATCTTTACTTGATTAGTCAAACTAGTGAAAAGTGTTGAAAGGTTTGCTTCCATTTCTTGATTGCACTAATACTCCTTACACATGAAAAGTTTAGTTAATAAGATATAAAGATTTGATGTGTATTTTTGAAAGAGGATTTGGGGTATATTTTGGACCCAATGCTTTACTATGCCATGAGCATAGAAGATCATCATTTTTTTTTATCTCAAAGTAACATATAACCATGCTAGATGTCTAATTCATCGTAGGCAAGACATCATAAGGTACTGACTTAAGAATTTTACCTTTTTAAGCTTGCATGTGACTATGTACTTCTTTAGGCAGTAAGAACCAAACTCAACCAGTGCTTCTCAAATAAAATTTCTTTTTCTTTTTGTTTGGACATGTATTGACATGAATCAATAACTTATAAGGAATTCTCTTAGAATCAATAAAGATCAAGAGATTCCTTTGAATCTTTCTAAAATGAATGAGAATCAAGATAAATAAACTCTTGGATTCTCATGGATAAATTTTTTATTAGTTTTTACCTAATCAATAAAGGGATTTGAAAGGATTAACTTATTAGAGAAATTAAGATTCTTTGATAAGTTTGAAATTGAATTTCTTGAATTAATTTATTATTCTTTAAAGGTTTTATGAAATGATATTTCATAAATGGTTTTGATTAATTCTTATTTTGTATTTTTAATCCTTCTAAATTTTACTACAAGGTCCTTGAAATTACTTTAAAGGTATATTTCAAGACTTTATATGTAGTGATATAGTTATTTTTCACATCATATTGAAGTTTCTTGACTTTTCTTTTCTTCTTTTCATTTAGTCACTTTTTTGGGTGCAAGATTTTCAATATAACTCTCCACTTAATTGAAAGTGAGGTTATAAGAAATCTTGATCATGACCTTTTTTCAAATTGTCCCAATATTTTGAGACTAAATGATATGATTGTAATAGAACATTCTTATAAGGAGTTTGAATGTCATATCATATGCTTTTAATTTTCTTTTCTAGAATTATTTTGATTTGACAATTTTCAGATAAGTTATACTTAAAGAGGATAATCATATGCATGAAAGCCATTTTTTTTTGAAATGAAGTATGGGAAATATGAACCCATTTTCAAGGTAAAGATTTTATTCTAGTCCCAAGATGTGGGTCACATGGATTTGATCTTTTTTCTTTTATCATTCATTTTCATTTTTTTTATGATGTTAGCTAATCAAGAAGAATGTTTTCTTCTCATGTAAAGCCATCATTTTATAGCTTTTAAAGTAGCAAAATTTTTCTTTTCTTTTGGAGTTTGACCGCAGCCATCAAAGGACTTAGTTTATTGAAATGACATTAAGCTTAAGTTTATGACCGACATTTGGAGATTATTTCAATTTATTTCTAGATAATATAGTCTTTAGACTCAAAAGATAGTTTATCAAAAAATCATCAATATCTGACTCATTAAAGAGTTAGACTATTGATATCATTTGTAAATCAACTTTTCTTATTTATTTATTTTTTGTTTGTTTCTTTCAACTTTTCTTATTTAAAGAGTTAGACTCATTAAAGAGTTGGATTACATCAAGGATCACCTTTAAGCCCTTATCTTTTTTTCTTTAGTTATGGATGTTCTTACTAAACATTTATAGGAAGATGTACCTTGGTGTATGCTTTTTGCTGATGACATTCTTCTTATTGATAAGACTAGAGAGGGAGTCCAAGAGAAACTTGAATTATGGAGGTCAACTTTAGAGTCTAAAGGTGTTTATTTAAGTAGATCTAAAATTGAATATATGGAGTGTAATTTTAGTTATAAAAGTTCTAGTGGTAGTGTTGTGACATTAGGTGAACATGTTATTAATAAGAGTGATTCAAATATTTAGTCTCTATTGTTCAAAATGATGGTGAAATAGATGGATGTTATTAGTAGAATTCAAGTTGGATGGTTGAAGTGGAGAATGCATCCGTCTATTGTGTGATAGAAAAGTTCTACTTAAAATTAAGGGTAAATTTTATAAGATGGTGATAAGACCTACAATAACTTATGGTGCAGAATGTTGCCAATAAAAGAGAAGCATAAGACTAAGTTAAGTGTTATAGAGATGAGGATGCTTAGGTGGATGAGTGGCTTTACTCCTGGAGATAAAATGCAAAATGAGTATGTTTGGGAAAAATTTGGAGTAGCTCGATAAGATTAGAGAGTCCTTAGATGGTTTGGCCACATAAAGCCGGCAATGATGACCCTTAGGAGAGTAGATGCATTTAATTCCTTATGTTAAGAAAGGTATAGACCTAAAAGTCTTGGTTAAGATGTATTAAAAATGACCTTAGTATACTTGAATTAAATGAGAGTTTTACACATAATAGGACACAATGGAGATGAAGGATTCATGTAGCCGACCCCACTTAGTGGTATTAAGGCTTGTTCTTGTTCTTGTTGTCATGTCTTTCAACTTGTCAATTATGGAATTGGATTTTTCTTCAAATTCTAGAGGTGCATCCTGAACTTGAAGATTATATAGATCCCCAAACACATCTAAATAACATTCATTCAATAGGTTAGAGTGCCTTTGAAGAGAAAGTCAGGACTTGACTACTTAATAATTTTCAACTTATAATGGCTTTATGGTTCCATAATTTTTCTTGATTATGGTTATAGGCCACTTGCAATGAAATCAAAATATACTCAATTGAGTCCTTGACATAAAATGGATATGTACCCTAGAAAATAAGATCCATTATCTCTTTTAACCTGCCATGCGAGCTCACCCAACATGGAAAAGGTTGTGATGATAAAGTATGAGATATCTGATAATTTTTGTTTTAGTTAAGGATATTTCTTAACCTCTAACCCTACCACTTTGTTTTGATGTGGAGGAGTATAAAGTTTAAAATGTCCACATGCTTAGAAATTTTAGACTTCATACTTTTGTTCTTAGATATAGTCCTTCCAACCCTTTAATTTGCTTTCTTTCTTTTGTTCTTTTATTCTTTCTTTGTTTTATCAACATTTTGATAACATTTCAATTCTTTATGAAATGTTACATCTAACATTTTTCCTAGTTACAACGTTTACTAGGAGATTGGATGTATTCGACTTATTTTCATAACATTTTATTCTTTGTGAAATGTTACATTAAGCATATTTCCTAGTTACAAGATTTACTAGGATATTGGATGTATTTGACATTTTTTCCATATACAAGATTTGATATAATTTGATTCTTCGTTTTGATTGACTGATCATATTACTTGATATGATCCTTTTTAATTACTTGATTGAGCAAAAGATTTAGTGAGGTCATTTTTCTTAAAGAGTCTAGATTTACAAAGATAGAATGGATACAAACATCCTTTCTCAATTATTATTTTACTTCTTTTTCTTTCATTTCATTTCATTTATTTCTCTATTTAGGCTAGATAGGACCATCCAAGAGTATTAAAGATGTTCCTAAATTCATAAGTTTCTTTTTCATGTTTGAATTTTTATCTTCAACCAACAATGTGATTGAGATTAAGTTTTTTTCTAGTTGAGATTTCAAGATTAAATTTTCATGAAACTAAAGACTCCCTTCTTTATTTGATTGAATTTACACGGCACCATCTTATCAAAGCTTGATTAGAATTGGCCCTATATAAATTCACTTTCATGTTTACAATTGATGTTGTCCGATGCACCTAGATCAACAAGTATTTTGGAGATTTTCTTCTTTTGAATTTTCCACATCAACCAAAATGTTAATAAGTTCTTAGTAGTCTATCTTCAGCATAGAAGATAAGCCTAGAACCTTTTTATAGTGGAATACAACATTAGGAAGTTGCTTATAATTAAAGTATGCAAATTACATGATTATGTAATGCCTTGCTTCATATTTATTTCTTTAATTTTATATCATTTTCTTTTCTCTCTCTTTTTTTTAACAAAGCATTACGATGCTTGATTTTACAAGCAACTTCTCTAAAATGGGCAAGGCATCAGATTTTGAAGATGACTTATTTTCCAGTTCCTTTCAATGTCATTTGAGGTGGAATGACTTTACCATTTTGAATTTGATTTCAAGAATTTCTCTTTGATATGGAGGGAAGGTAGGTCTAACTCTATCCTCAATAGATCCATAGACCTCATGATTTATTCATTTGGAGGATCATCATCTAAAAGAGGACCCTCAAGGGCAGATGATATGCTATTAGGAAGCCAAGTTTGACTTGTACTTTTAGCACAAACAAGATTAAAGGTTATCTTAGCTTGCAATGTATTCTTTGACCACCATAGTAGACATTAAGATAATGTAAAGTGGGTTATAAGACATTGCAAAGGATTTACTTTTGATTCACTTTGTATTGAAAGCATATAATGCCTTAGTTTTTGAATGGAAAAACTAAGGCTTTATTCATTTATTTAGACTAATAAAGTCATAAGTGAGTTATCTATCAACTTACTAGAGATAAAGTTTCATACTTTCACTTTGAGAGATAGAAATATCACCCTTAAGACCTAATCCTAAGTCATGATTTCTTTAGAAAGATTAGAATCTTCATTTATTTTCTATTTTCGGATTTGTCCTTAAAACTAATTAAGGCCATTCATGAAATATCATTTCATTCAATGCGAGAAAACTCCCATTAAGAAAGTTGATTTAAATTTATTAGGTTTAAATTTCATACATTTCAACTTTATCAGAAGAATCAGAATTCTTTTTCTCTACCCTCTCTTTTGTTTTATTGATTAAGAATAAAAGTGAATCCTTATCACTTCATTATTTTTTTTATGTCATGTCATTTTTACCTTTTGACTCTTTCCTAAACTCTTAAGAATTTAAGGTTTTGGAAGGTCAAAAGATGGTTAACTCCAAGTCACTCCCTAGAATTGGCCAATTAGCTTGACTAGTTGATTTTCCAATATTCTAGTGGACATGTGGAGATGAATTAAGATTAATTTTGATTTGCATTTATGTAAAATTTTCTCTATATGGATAGAAGGCTTACATTTAGTTCCTTAATCAACGTCTACCTAAAGTCAATAAGGCATTTTTTTGGGTTGATTTTTTTTTATCACTCTATTTATTTTCTTTTGAGTTGATTCTTCTTCAAATGCAATTTAAGCTTCAATCATAGTGGTAAGGGGCAATAGTCACAACTATTCCTCCTTTTGATTTAGATTTTCTCAGGATTTGAAGGAACTCATTTATTTCTATGTACATCTTAAGAGTTTATTACCTTTGAATGTAGTAGAACAAAGGGTATAAACTTATGACCCTGTCCTCAATATCTTTAACTTTAGTGTTAAGCAAAAGTAAGATCAAGGACAAGTTTAACTTTGAGATTTGATTCTTGAGATTTACTTTTCAAAATTTAAGTAATTTTTAAACTTTTTTGAATATAACATTTCTTTTTCACATTGGAATGGTATCAAATCTATCTTGACCAGATTTAGATATTAACATAAATAATTTGGTTTTCATTTATTACTCTTCCCCTTTTTTTATTTTGGGATTTGGTTCTAGGACCCATTCGTTTAACTATGGTAAACAAAGAGTTCTATAACCTTAGTTCAAGATGTTGGATAGGCTCAACCAAGAATGAAATGGAGAGGTATCCAACGGGAAGAAATACAGTCTTGACCTATGAGTGGTACTAGTACACTACTGATATAGAGAAAAAACCACTTACTTCTAAAGATAGAGAGAGGAACCATTCCCTAGCGGAGTCGCTAGAAAATAATCTCTATGGAGAAAATTTATGACACCACATAGAGTTTAGAAATTTCTTATTTGGATGATCAAATGTGTCATTAAGGAATAAACAAATTATTTCAGAAGATAAATATGTTTTCCTATAATGAATTTGATCATTTAATAAAAGACTCCTAAGGGTAATGGGTCTTTCATGTACCAAAGATTTTTCCCTTGAATAACATGGAAGATGAAACAGGGTTTAATTTCAAACTAGGTTCATGGTTCCCTATAGAGGCAAGCCCCTATATTTAATTACATCTTAAGAAGGGTCTCTTCTTAAGAATACTCTTGATTAAAGAAATAAATTGTTATTTCTAAAGATTTCAAAGTTGGTTTTCAAAGGATTGATTTTTGTAATTTCAATTGGGATTGGTTCAAATTGGAGAGAGTTATTTCAGAGGCCAAACAGAATAAAGTAGAAAATGCTATTGATACTAGATGTCCAGTAGACATTTCAACTATCCTATAATTGGGCTTTAAATTTAGAATTTAATTTAGATTTTGAGTTGACATTTTCTTAGAAGTCTATGACTTAGATTATAGCAGGCAAGACTGCAAAAATGCACAGGGTTGAAGACTTATTCTTGAAAAGAATGCTTCAGAACCTAGTATATAGATGATTCTAACACATGTTAGATGCTCGACCAAGTTCTATTATTGGGAATTATTAGTCATTCCTCTCACTTGAGGGAACTAGCCTATCCCTAACTCTTCTAGACTTACAATCCTCCTGGAGAGGGCTGCCAGCTAACACCACTTAAGCACATTTTAAATTCATGATCCTAGGTTTCATGATTTCAAGATGGTTGGGCTATTGCATTTTTAAGAAAGAATCTATGAACCTACACTCACTCCTTAATCCCTAGAATCATGTAGGGTATGAAATGCATCTAACTAATGCACAATTTTCAAATTTTAATTTTTGGAATCAATATTTATTTGAAGTCTTGGGTATGCATTTTTATGCCTAATGCCATGTAATTAGAAATGGTTGTAGGCCAAATCAATATAGAAGGTAGGCTTCCCCAAGAAGGTGGCTATCTTCAGGTTAAATGCCCCTTATGTTCAATGGGAGAAGTTGCCCAATTCAAGGATTGGAGAAAAATGATTTCATGGTTTCAAAACCTGATTATTTTGATTTAATTTTATTTTCGCCTAAGGCATTAGTTTATGCAAGGTTTCAAGTTTTCCTTAGTTTTATTTTAGTTGTTTAGATATAGATTGTGTATAAAATTTAGTTTTTCTTATGAGCCTAATCTTCCAGGCATTCAATCACAGGAAAGAATAACATATAAAGAAACTAGAGAAGTAGGTTGATTCTATAGCGCACCCAAAATAAATCAAGCCAATTTAATCTATTGAAAAGGCCAATGCGGCCGGGTACCACTGTACACCCCTAAAGAAAAGGAAAATGGGCAGCCAAGCTCTACCCTTTTGCAGCTTGGCCTAGAACTACAAGTCTAGATCTATGGGTCTTCTTCTGTTAGTCTCCTTCTTTAGGGATATCCATTGGGCTTCACAAGGGACCACACCACTTATCTTCTAGTAGGGCTAGCTCCTACTAATCCTAGACCCCATAGATCCTAACTTAATTCTAACCTAAAATTTACATTTTGATTTCAAAATTAATTCTAAGCCCTATAAAATAAATGTTAGTAAAATACAAACAACACGCAATAGTTATATTCCATAAACATATGGGCTTATCATTAGCTATTTTCCAAGCTCACCTGTCCTTAGGCTATGCTTAAGGATTTAAGCATACCTACAAGAAATAATATTTTTAATTTTATTTATGATAGCAATACTTTCTAGCATAGTCCCTCTGCATAAGATAATGTTAGATCTAAAATAAATGTCCTACTATCCAGTCTAATTGGAAAATAATCCTAGACATGTAGTCTAAAATACTACACCGTAAAGACATGTGAAGCATGTCATATCAAAACACATCATAAGGATTAATAAAGAATCACAAATGGCCTAACCTAAGTTTAGGGTCTGTGATCTAATGATCTAGTGTGTGCAAAGAATAGGCTTATATAGCAAGACTTTGCAAGACCTCTTTAGTTTAAGTTTCAAGTTGGAGTTTAAGTTTGTTTGAATTATACCTTTGGGTGGTTTTAATTCAAATGATTTTGTGATTTATTTTCTATTTTTATTTCCACTTTATTTTGTTAAAGTGATGTTTAGGTTTCAAAAATGAATCGAATGAATTCCATTTTTGGATGGAATTCACCATATTCTACATCCTAACTACTAATGAAATGAAATCTTCATCTTAAGATGAAAATCCATCCCAAAGGCTGATGTTTTCATTTATTTTTTAAATTTTTAGTTTTAATTTCATTTTCATTTGATTTTAATTTGATTTGAGTGAATTATTTCATTTGATTTTATTTGAATTGGTTTATTTCATTTCATTTATTTATTTCATTTGGTTTGGTGTTTTGACTTTGGTTTGTTTCATTTAATTTGTATTAATATTTTGGATTAAGTTATGTTGGTTTCATTTAGTTTGGTTCATGTTAACTTAGAGTATTTTGGCTATGGTTTGATTTCATTTGATTTGATTTAGGTTGTTTCATGATTTAATAGATTAATGAAAAATTTTTTATTCATTATTTGATTTATGTTAACCTAGGAATTTGGGAATTCATCAATTCCCAATCCAAAGATCAATTGAGTTTGGACTTTCTATGGAAAGTGGGGTTACATGCCAATTTCATGTTTCCAAAGTTTCATCTTGATTAGATTCATAATTAGGGTGTAATTAAATTTTTAATCATTTCATTAAAACCCAAATTAAGCCTAATTTGATGTAAGTTATTTGAGGGTTACATTTTTCATTGATTTCTCTTGAATGATGTTTCCAATGAGTGTTTATTCACAATTTTTGGACATTTGGTTGATTTATTATGATTTAATTAAATTATGGTTAATTAGTTGAATTATTTAATTCAATTAATTGCTTAATTAAGCCAATTTGTGATTTATTAAGTTTGGATGAGTTTCATTAATGTTTTAATGTTCATTTAGGTTTATTGTGTTAATTTAAGATTGTTTGATTCATTTTCATTAATTAATTAATTTTTTATTAATTTATTTAATTAAAATTGAGGTTTAAGATTTGAAATTTCATTTCTCATAAATTACATTGTAATAATTCATGAAAAGTTTTTCTAAGATTTATTTTAACATCAATTTTAGTTTCCCAAAGTTTCATTTCAATTGGATTAATGGTTTGAGATTAATTATAGTTTAATAGATTTTAATTAAACCTAAATTAAGGCTCCAATACCCAAAATTAATTAAAGATTTTAATTTTGATGGATTCCACTCATCAAGTTGAATCCATAAAGCCCAAATTTGCATTTTTTTGAATTTATATTTGTTTTTCTATGAACTTTTGAAGTTTTTATGAATTTAATCAAATTTAAAGGATTTCTTATTTTCTAATAGCGGGCTAATGTGGCAGCTGTCGTGGTGCCTCTACCACATGGCACAGCATGAGTGGGCCACGTGAATCCCATGTGGTATCCACGTCAAAAGCAGTGCCACGCAGGATGATCCTAGATTGACTAATCAAAGATTGGACAGTCTGGATCAATTTCATGGTTCCTTAAGGGCTTAAATCAATCGTCCACCTAGATCAAGGCCGTCTGATCCTAATTGAAGGATCGGATGGTCCAGATTTAATTCCACAACACATCGGTGTAAGATAAATGCTATCCACCTTTTTCATCTTATCACTGGTGATTTGCATTGAGATTTTGATCACAAATTGATCGGTGATCAATTTAGGACCTATTTATATGGTTGGATCCAATTGGGGATCAAATTCCTCTCGAAAAGGTCTAAAATTGATGACTTAGATGCTTGGTGAGAGAGCATACCTTGATTTTAGTGATCAATGGCAATGGGATCGACTCCATTAGCTTCATTTCAACTCGATGAAGGTGTGGATGAAGTTTGACAGCTTGCCTCCCATGGATTGATCCCTAGACCAAGATTGGTTCAATTTTTAGTGGTTTTAGTCAATTTTTGGCTTGTTGGATTTGAGAGGTTGGCATGGCAATTCGTTTGAGGTCACCGACCTCTAGAATGTGTTGGAAGAATCAATTTGATGAAAGAGACTCCCTTTGGATTTCACCATTATAGGGGCTAGTTTTCCATCCTTTTGCTGGCGGCGAGAGGTCGGGGGAAGGGTTAGCATCTTCATCTCCTGCCTTGGTGGACGTTTTGGAATGAAAAGGGGAGGAGTAGCCTCCCCTCTTTCTGGCAAAGGTTGATTTTTGAGATTTTTGGTGGCTCAAATCCAGCTGCCAGTTGCGGAAAGGCTGACCAAGGGGTGGATTCAATCCCCCTTGGCCTTATGAGAAAGATTGGATGGTCACTTGGAAGGGAGGATGGATTCTTGGCTATTTTTCTTCCTTGGCCGAGCCCATCTTCTTTCTATTTTCTTCTTCCTTCTTCTTTATTTTTGGCATTTGGCTTCTTTCCTTGGAGAAAGAGAAAGCTAAATTCTCTTTTGCTTTGGCTTGGTTGCCTTCAATTGATGGCAACCATCCTCTTAAGAGGTCATCAAAGATCTAAGCTTACTTGGATAAATCCAAGTTATTTTTATGATGGAGAGGGGGATGAATCTTCTTTGGTCAAAGATCTCCATTCCCTCCCTTAGTTTAATTTTTTCTTTGCTTTTGGATTTAAGCATGACTTATTAAAATCCTTAGGTTAATATATGGCTACCTACATGAAACTCAATATGAATTTGAGTTCAAATTCAAACCCAATTTGACTTGGATTGGAAAATTGAATCCAAACCAAGTGCTTTGATTCAAAGTGTTTAGATTTTAATTTAATTCTCTTTGATTTTAAGTTTAATCACCTTTGATTGATGATTAATTGAGTTTTGATTTGATTAATTTCATTTAATTTTGAATTGATTTTGAATTTCATTTCATTAGTTTGGTTCCACTTGGGTTCAAATGACCAATTTGATTTAGTTGGATTGGGTTTGGACTCCAATCATGCTTGATCACATGTATGAGATGATTTGGAGTGATTGATTTCATTTAATTTTAATTGGATTTCAATTTGAACCCATTTAACCCAAAGTGGGCTTAATGGGTTAAGCTTGGGTTTCATTTAGATCAAATGACCAATTTGACCAAATTAGATCGAATGGTGGGTTGTGTTATGTTTGATTATCATTTCTAAATGATTTTGAGTAATCAAATTGAGTTGATTTCAATTTGATTTTGGTTTAAACCCAATAGGACCTATTTAAGTTCATTTTAGACTAAGTCATCTAATTAACCCAAATAAGATCTAAATTAATTTAAATTTCTTTAGATTCATGATGAAACATGTTTATTTGATCATTTTAGACATTTGGAATGGTTTAATTTTGTCAAATTTTTGGTGGGTTGACTTTTGACTAGGGTCCCACCTAAGTCAAACCTATACCAAATGAGTTGACTAGATTTGACTTTGAATTTGGTTTCTTTATTTTAATTTGATTTCATTTTGATTTATTTGGATTTGATTTGAGTTAATCCAAATTTGATATTTGGGTTGATTCCACCTAAGCCAGTTAGGTTAGATCAAACCTAAGGAAATGTGTCCTAGGTCACTAGGTATAATGTCCTAGCATTGAATTAGGAGATTCCTATTTAAGATTAGGACATCATAATTACTAATTTTAGAGTTCAAATTAACCTCATCCAAAAATGAGGTCAACAAGATGTTCTATTTAAGAAAGGAGGCTAAGAGCCCAAACTTGCTCCTTAACCCTGAGATAATGATTGCATGTTATGCACCTAGCTAATGCAATAATTTTTATCTTTTATGCATTTGGACTCATAATTTTATTTTAAGGCTTTAGGTATGTAATTTTATGCTTACAATGAGATGTAGTTAGAAAATCATTATGGGTCAAATTAGTATGAGAAGACACACTTTCTTAGGAAGGGTGGTCATCCTCACAGGTTAGATGCCCCTTTATGTATAATGGGTGAAGCGCCCAATTCAAGAATGATGAATAATATGCTTGCATGGTTCACAAAGTCAAATTATTTCTAATTGGTTTTAGTTGTATGTGTAGGGCTTTAATTATGATGAGGTTATGAGTTTTCATTTTTCATGTTTGAGTTATTTAATTATAATGAGGTAGAAAAATTTAGTTTTCTTAAGAGCCTAATGCATTTAGGCATCATCACAACATAACAATCACAAAAGAATGAAAAGCATGCAGTCCTATTACACACCCTAAAATAAATGAAGCTAAATTAAATTAATAAAATAGGCCAAAGTGGCCAGGTACCATTATATACCCTAAAAGAAAAGAAAAATGGGAAGTTGAGCTCTGCCGATATACAACTCGACCTAGAACTAAAGGTCTTGATCTATGAGGTCTTCTAGGATCGCCATATCTTTAGGGACCTCCATGAGCTTCACATGGAACCACCAACTAGTAAAGTTATCTCCTGCTTTTCTTAGACCCCATAGATACTAACCTATTTCTAGGCTTGAATTACATTTTAAAATTTAAAATAAAATTCTAAACCTTATTAATAGATGTCAAGAAATATGTACACCCACCAGCAGTTTATATTTCAAACATACGATCTTAGCATCAATGGTTACCAAGCTTGTATATCCTATTAGGCAATTCTTAGGGACTCAAGTAGCACCTACAAACAAATAACATTTATTTTATATTTATAATGGTAGTCCCTTTAAGCACAACAACCTATAGAAAATAGTGTTAGCCTAAAAGAATGCTTTAACATCTAGACTAGTGAACAAATAATTTGTAGCCATCCAATCTAAAATATTACACCACAAATAAGAAAACATCATTTCATAACATAATAGTATCATAGATCATCATCTTAACCTAGGTCTAGTCAGTGACCTAACAATATAGTGTGTCAAAGGAAGGGCTTGTGGTATGACATGTACTAGGCCTTTTTAAGTTTGAGTTTTGATCTGAGCTCAAGGTTTATTTAATTTCACCCTTGGATATTTTCAATTTAAATGATTTAATTGATTTATGATATTATTTTAATTTGAGATTTAGTTTTGTGTTAAAGTTAGATTTGGGTTATATAAAATGAAGAGTAGAATAAATCCTACTTTGGGCAGAACCCATTCTATTCAACATCCTAATCATTGTAAGATGGAATTTTGATCCTAAGATGGGGATCCATTATATGAGTCAAACTAAGAACCTAAGTATCATAATTAATCCTTTTGAATTTATTTGAAGGATTTACTTAAGTTGGATTTAATATGATTGATGTTCATTTGATTTAATTAAAATTTTAAAGATTAAGTTCCTTGAGTTTATTTAACTTCATGTATCTTGATTGTTGATTTTAGATTTGTTGGCTCTAAGATTAGTTTAATTTAATTAATGTTTAATTTATTTAGGTTTTATTTGATAAACTTTAATCAGATATGGTTTATGTGATTATACAATTTTAAATGTTATTTGGATTTAGAGATTTTATCTTTGTCATTTAAATTGAAGTTCATTAATGTTTCTTGATTTGAAATAATTTCTTTACTTAGGTTTTAACTATGGTTTTAATGACTTGATTTTAGTTATTTAATATAATTTCATGATTTAAGTTCATATTCAATTTTATGCTTCTTTAATTTGATTAAGATTTAAAGTAAAAAATGATCGTTCAATTTCACATATTTTAATTTAGTTCATTATTGACCTCATTCATTTACTTGCAATTCACCTTTCATTTAATTAATTAGTTAACTTAGTTAATTAATACTAAAATTTTAATTTTGATTTAAACATGATATATAGGTCTCTTAATTTTATTATGTAGACATTTTCTTTTTTTCATTATTTTTTTTTTTATTTAATGATTTTGAATTTTTATTAATTTATTTATCCAATTCATTATTTTATTTGATATAAGAAATGTGTTGTGATTAAAGATTTATTATTTAATTAAGCTTCCTATGATAAAATTTTATTTTTTAATACTTAACTATTGGCCTTAACCTATGAGAGCTAAAGAAATAGAGTATTTAAGGTCCCAAGCCAATTGTAGGCCATCTTGTGCTTTTAGGTTATTTAAATTAAGTAATTTGATTAATTGTTTAT
Source organism: Cymbidium sinense (assembly GCA_021442155.1). Lineage (NCBI taxonomy): Eukaryota > Viridiplantae > Streptophyta > Magnoliopsida > Asparagales > Orchidaceae > Cymbidium > Cymbidium sinense. Next base: position 52,171,201 of record CM038215.1, read on the forward strand.
ATTAAATGGTAATTAACATCTTTTACTAAATATTGAATGGATTTAAGATAATTTCAATTTTAATGAATTTCTTATTTAAACATGGATTTTAGAGATTGATTAATTTTAATTCTCAACTGATTATTTGATTTATTATTAATTTATCAATTTAATGATCTAGAGTTTGATTAATTTTTCATTCTTAATTATTCCATAAACCTAAATATATGATTAGTTAAATTCCTCAAATTCAAGGGTTACAAAAAATTCCTATGGTTTTTTTTTGATGTTATTTAAAATGTCTTGAGTTAATTCTATTAATTTTTAAAATTTTTGTAAAGTTCTTATTTAATATTTCATTTAAATAAACTTAGAACTTGGAAATTTTATAACTTATGATCTAGAAGCCATTTTGCTTCGAAATTTTTATGAAAAATGGGGTTCCTAGCCAATTTCATCTCCCTAAAGTTCACTTTTATTAGAGTGTATTTTAAGACTAATTAAAATTTTAATGATTTTAATAAAATTAAAATTAAGACTAGATCATTGGAGATTACCTACATATTTTAATTTTCTTTGATTCCTCTTTAGAAGATTAATTCAGAGAGGGTTTATTTGGATTATTTGTATTTTTGGTTGATTTATTATAATTTTCAAAGATAATGCTATTTAAATGAATTAATTAATTTAATCACCTAATTATATCAATTTGAGGATTAATGGGTTTTAGTGAGTTTTAATATTTTTTTAGGTTCATGATGTTTAGGTTGATTTGATAATTTTCTTTAATTTTATTGGATTATTTTTAATTTATTTTATTTAATTAATGTTTAGAGATTGAAAATTTTATATATTTCAATTTAATCATCAACAAATCGTAAAAATTATATCTAAGATGTGTTTTAGCTTCAATTTAATTCTCCAAAGTTTTAAGTTGATTGAATTTTTTATTTTGAGCATAAGTATTATTTAATTGATTTATATTAAACTCAAATTAACTTAAATTTACTAAATAAAACTATAGGATTTTAGGTTTAATGGATTCCTCTCACTCAGATGAATCTATAAAGCCCTTATTTGCATGTTTTGGTTGGACATTTTATTTTCTATGAATTTTTAAAATTTTATGCAAATTCTTATAATTTTAAATTTTAAAAAAGCTAAAATTTTCACTTAACTCCAACGTCATGTGACAATGACGTGACATTATTTTACACATGGCACCACGTGATTGGGCTACGTAGGATCCACATGGATTCCATGTCAAAAGGCGGTGGGGACACTGATTTGATTGGAGGCATTCTATCATAGTTCATACCTTAAGGGATTAAATCAATTATTTCATCTATATCACATCTATCTCATCCAAATAGAAGGAATGAATGACTATAATTCAATCTCTTTCATCCGAGGTGATGATCGAGTGCCGTCAAATTTTTGGGGCTAATCACCGGTGATCTACATAGAAAAATCATGGGATTTCAATTGTAGAATGATCAAGGAGTGATTTTGAAAGGATCTACATGACTTGATCTTAACTAGGACCAAGTTCACTTCAAAAATGACCAACATGAAATCATTGAAGGGTTGGTTTTGGCCATACCTTACCGATGTTGGGTCTTGGTGGTGCTTTGGGTTTTGAAAACACTTGAGAAGGTTATGCGAAGCTTTTGGGGAAGGAAACACATCTTTCCTCCCTTTGAATTTAAGTAGAGTTCAACGTCCATTACGCTCATCGAAGCTTGGTGTGGAGTAAAATCGGAGTAGTTTTCGAGGAGGGTAATGGTTCATTTTGCTTGACTTAAGTTGGGGAAGCTTTTGAAATGAGTAAGGGCCCTCAATTTGAATTCCTTTTCTTTTTTTTATTGGTGGTTGGGACCTTTGCCATTTTGAAATGGCAGGATGGCTGACCATTGGAATTGTGATCCAATGACAGCAGAGAAGGCCATGGAAGGTCAAAAGAATGTGTATGAATCCCTTTGGGGGTGAGGTAGCAAGCATGGGTGAGGCTTGGAGGGATAAGGTGGGGTCAGCCATGCTTGGCTTCCATGGGTTCCACTTTCCTCCTCACATGGCCACCTTATCGCCCTATGGACATTTAATTGTTCCTCTTACCCAAGTTAGATGTCAAATGGATCATAGGTTGATCCAAATAAGTCATGGGATAGGGAGGGGATAGAATTATTTGTACTCATATGCATGGGCTTCCAAATATCTTCTCCAATGTTTCCATCTCATCTCTTATGATCCCACCTTACATCTCCATCTTCAAATGGATAATTGACTACCCAAGTCAAACCATATAATGTGTACTAAATGTTGAGTTAAGTTTATTTGAATTGTATTTGGTTTAAGTGTTTAAATTTATGCCATTTGGGTTTAGCTTTGATTAAATTGATTTGAGTTAATTTGATTGCTTGATTGTCTTTAACCTTGGGTTATAATTATTATTAATTGTTCATTAAATGATTTATGGATCAATTGATCCATTTCACATGGAGGTTTGGTGTGATTTAGGCTTGTTTGACCCATTTGACCTAAATGGGTCAATATGGGCCTCCTAGCCATTATGCCATTTTAGGATTTTAATTTAAATTTAATTATTCTCAATTATTTATTCATGATGATTATGAATAATTAATTTCATTTAAATTTAAGTTTGATTTTAGTTTTAACCCAAATTGACCCATTTGGATCAAGTAGATTAATTTGGATTCAATTGAATCAAATAGCCAACTTCTCTCAATCAAAGTGTATTTATACTCTAATCATATTTAATTACATGGTTAAGATAGTTTGGAGCAATTAATTCTAATTTATTTGATTTACTTTGAATTTTGACTTGATTTGGACTTAATGAGTTAAGGTGGGCTCATTAGGGTTAAATGACCAAATTGGTCAAATTAAACCCAATGAAGAGTTGGATTATGTTTAATTATGATTTTGAGCCCTTAGAAAGTCTCAATTTGGTTGACTTTAGTGGGTTGACCTCTTGACTTGTTGGGGCACATATAAGTTAAGTCTAGGTCAAATGACTTATTTGACCATTTTAAACTTCGATATTATTTTTGGGTTCATTTACATGTGTGCATTCATTCTATGTTCTTTATTTGATATGATTTTGATTTATTTTGATTTTATTTGAATTAGCTTGGACTTAAGTGATTTGTGCTTAAATGGGTCAATTGAGTCAACCTTCCCAACTATCTTAGCTTAAGCTTAATTAAATTTAGATTTCAATTTTAATATGTTTGTTCTGGATTCCTACTTAATTATGAAGCTTGATTGTGTTTACTTACTCTAATTATGTCAGGGTAAGTCCTAATAGGTTTGACTAGGAAGTCCTAGTCCTTCACCTTAGGACATTAAATTTAATTTGCTTTTAAATTTTATTTTAATTTCAATTTTAGATTTGTATTTGATTTAACTTGTTCTTCGATCTTGATTTAGTTATAGACCTAGTTATTAAGTGTAATGTCCTAAGTGCCTAATTAGGATGATCCTAATAAGATTAAGGATTTTAATTACTAAGATTAGAGATGATTTTAATCTCATCCAAATAAGAGCTCAACAATGGTCAGCATTGCTCATCTGATTGAGCACCAGTTCTAAATTTGTTCACAAGCCAAATTTTTCTTTGGTGGACTACTGAGAATTACATAGTCATATACGTGTGTCCCTTAATAGAGAAGGTGTGGCAAAAATATGTTAAATTCCATGAACGACCCTCTTGCCTAAAGTATAGAATAGAGGTCATGAAACTAGCCATCTATTTCAACAAGACCTTAGCGAGCACCATGCGGTAAAAGGATAATGATAAAATTATTGAAACTTTATATAAATGCAAACCAATCAAAAAATAGGGGCTTGCCTCCATATAGAACATATATTTTAGAATAAATATAAATTTTATTTAAAATTTTAAAAGAATAGAAATATGGTTAAACTAAACCCTAAAATTTTTTCTATTTATTTTTTTAAATCCATTATAAAATGATATTCCATCTCCCAGGATAATATATCTTTCTCTATGTTATATTTAAATAAAATAATTAAAAAATTAGTTTTATTAAGTCTATGAAATAATACAAAATAGTACTTATATTTTTTTAAGATAGTATATCATTTTTAATGTTATATTTAGTTCCTAAAATATAATTAAAATTTTGAAGTTGGTGGATTCTAACAAAATTTCTCATATAATGATAATTAATTTTTTGTAATCTTGGTAAAATCATTATACTAATAAGCTATAATCTAACTTAGAATGTTTGCATCACTATGTTTGTTTTTAAATGTATCAATATGATGGGATAGTTAGAACTATCTGTTATTAGGTAGAGGATTTAAGTGTCCAAATTGGTTGTAAATAATTGTGGATAGAAATGTTCCAATGCATGGAAGAATACTTAATTACCCATAATGAAATTTAGAGTTCTGAATAGAAATGATCTAATTGTAAAAGGAAAAAATGAAACAAAATACAAGTTTATACTTAAAACCAATTATTTTAAATCATGGTGTGTGACTAAACATACCATAGTAGATATATGGTACTCTACAAAAATAGCTATAATTTCTCTCATTTGTCTAATATATAGAGAATTATGATAAGGAAACTATATGGAAAATCTCCTAAATCCCAAGTTTTTAATTTTTAGAACAAAGAATGTGTAAACCTTAGGAGTGAAGTCAATCCTTTCTATAAATAAAGTTTTAAAGCACTATCACGGTTGGACTAATCTGTCACGGTTGGGACATCCCTATCACATGTATTATTGGTGTTACACCACTTTGAAGTTGTTATAAAATCAACTTGGATGATCAAAATTTTAGAAGATAATAGGAAAAATTTGTAGAGCAATGTAAGAGGTACAAAAATCACATAAGAATATATTTTTGGTTTTAAAGGTTTTGTGAAGATATTAGGTTTGTAATTTTTAAAATATTAGCACAAGCATAAGCATTAAAAGGAAAAATAGTTTATTCAATTAAAGTAAAATTAAAATCTATATTTATTTATTAAACCTATTATAAATTTAAGAAAATTTGTGTATTAACTCATTTTAATTAATTGAGATTATTTTAAAAGTTTACCTTATTTTCTCAAGTTATTATATATGAACTTAAGGGATATTTAGTTTATTTATAATTTAATAAAAGATAATGAGCTTAACTTACATAACAACATGCTTCCTTAAATAAGTGATTTAATATTGATGAATTTAAATATTTTTATGTTGTTCATATATAGCATTAAATTTTCTAAAATAATATAACAATACTTTATCTTGTAAATAAAAAATAGTAACTTTGTAATTTTATTCAATATAGTTAAAATTTTTTTTTGACTTGAAATTTATAATTTTATGATACTTAATCTTGTAAGTAAAAATTTCTAACACTGCAATTTTATTTTGTTAGCAAGCTTAAGCAACATAACAAATTACTTTTACTTATTGGGGATTGTTAGATTATGAAAGAGATAAATTAGATTCTATCTCTTATTGAAGATCATGGTTTAAATATCTTCTTTATTAGTATTTTATTAAGTTAATTTAGAAAAAAAATTATGGGTTATCAATTCTCCAGTGAGATGTATTTATCTTGGTTAATTACACTTACTGACACCACAAAAAGATACTCTTTGATGTAGCTACCTCAAAGGAGGAAATGACTTGTCACTAGGTCATAAGCCAAAGCACAAACATAAGAATACTTTTAGTACACTTTATATGTTATGTTTCATGTGTTGCATTATATAGTAATGGGTATATTTAATAATGTGTAAGTATTGTATTAGAGTTATGGTTAAAAATATGTGAGTTTATGTATTTAATATCATAGGTGTGGGTTTTGCACCTCAGTGCTCAATTTTTACCACCTCAATGCTACACTCTATGTAGTTTTTAGCATTTAGAAACTGAGAAACTGCCACCTTAGCTCTGGGATATGGAATTACGACACTAGACTATGGCATCGTAATGCTGGTTCATTGCGCTAGGGCACTGTGAAATAATTATTTTGACTTTGTTTTTAGTTTTTTGATAGTTTTCTCCCCAAAGGATGCATCCTTTGGAGTATTGTACTTAATTAAATATCTATTTTGGCCTAATGAAGAACTTTTTAGCTTTGTGTGTGAAACTTGGTGTGAAAACTCTTTGGTTGGAGCTTAGTTACTGGTCGTCCAGGATATTTGGTGATCTCTTCCTATCATTCCACTTATGTAAGTAGAACTTTAGAATTCTACTTTAGTGAGTGGAAGATTTTCTTCTCTCATTCATTTTGGTGAGTGAAAGAATATTAGAGCATATATTTCTCTGCATCTACATTGATACCCTACTCTTCGCAATCATCCCTTCACCAATTTTTGGTATCAAATCCCAAGGTTTGGAGGCATGGAGAAAGTATTCATTGATAATCAAAATCAAATTCAAGTAAGTTTAGTTCTATACTTTATATTTTATGTAATTGTTTTTACAAAATTAGTGATTTTGCTTGGAAATGCATGCTAAATATATGTGGTGGGAATTCTAAGATGTTTATATTACTACCAACTAGTTGTCTCTACTTATGATGCCTATCCATTCCCCTACTTAACTTCACCATCATCATACTTGAGTGATAACTTGAGTTAGACAGAGTCCACTAAATAGCATACTTAGATACTAACCTTACATGAAGATTAAAATCATATCCTTAAATATTATATGTTTATTTCTTTCTAAGTGTGTTTAATGTTTCCTAGTATCCATGTGCTCCTTTATGTTTATTAAAGGCTAATCAATTTTAAAATATGTGCATCTCATTTGTGTTATGTTTATTTCATCTTTTCACATAATTAAAATCATCATTTTGCATGTCATATTTTTGTTTTATTTACATCATGTCCTTATTCCATTACTTTAGACCAATTAGAGGACTTAACTAGAAGAGTAGATGAGATTTTCATGAGAAGTGAAGAGAAATTCACTTGGGTAGAAGACTTTCTCATGAACCTCATCGCATAAATACAAACCTTAAATACTAGGCTTCTAACCCCACCAAATATACCTCATCCAAATGACTCATAACCTGTAAGAGGGAAAACATTGAACTTTCTAGAGATGAGTATCCTATGAGAAGGTAAAACCTAAGGAACACCCTTAGATAAGATCATCTTAGGATACATGAAACATCATAAGAACCTATAAATTAAGTTAAAATAGAAGCCCCAACATATGATGGTGTTCATGATGCTAATAAATTTTAGATTGGTTAACTTCAAATGACTTCTTTAATTGGTATCATATGAATGATTACTAGCAACATTTGCCAAAATGAAACTAGTAGGTCATTCAAAGATCTATTTAAATAACATTTTAACTAAAGAAGAGATACGATAGAAATCTCATGATGTGGGTAGAAATGAATGAAATTTTAAGGGCAAAATATAGTTTTAGAAATCATGATAAAAGACTCTATGAATAATTGACTAATTTTAAGTAATGAACCATGTTAGTAGTGAAATATATGAACACATTTGAGAAATTAATAGTTAGAATCTAATGCACTAATCAAGAGTGAAAAATCACTAACAAATTTGTTATTAGATTAAGAGGAGATATTAGGAATGAAGAAGAGCTTCATGATCCCAATTCATAGAGGACACCTTTCACTATGCCTTACTCCAAATAAAGCACAAAAAATCTACATTCACATCTAAAATGAAGGCTTAAATATCTACTAAATATCCACTTATATCTCAACCTCAAAAGCCTATCATTAGACCTAATCCTTCTTTATTGAATAGCCCTCTAAAATATACCCCAATAAAACTACTTTTAAAAATGTGAATGAGATAGTTTGATTTAAATGTCATAAGAAGGGTTATATGCAAAACCAATGTAAGACAGAAATCATGTTTCTAGATAAATTGGATGATTTAAAAGAAGAAGATATTGAAGAGATACTTGATGATACACCCTTATCTAATGAAGAAGTAGATCCAAATATAAATAATCCAATATCAATTTTGAGGTGTATAACTACTTCTAGAGAAGAAGAGATTGGAGAAGGAGGAATATTTTCTCGATGTATATTCTATATAAGGAAGAAAAGGTATAAACTAGTAATAGATGGAGGTAATGTAATGAATGTTATGACAATCGATGCTATCACTAATGCCAATATTATAACTGAGCCTCACCTAGAACCATTCCAAGTTAGTTGGGTAAATCACACATCCCTATCTATCACTAATAGTATTTTAATTAAAATAGATAGCTATAATGATCAAATTTAGAGTGACATTCTTCCAATGGAAATAACTCATCCTATTAAGAAAACCATGGCTTTATGACTTGAATTTGATTCATTATGGGTGTGGAAACACTTATGAATTCAAGCATAATGAGATAATAATTAAATTATTCCTTATAAAGCCTATAAAAAAGAGGTCACTTACATCCTCTCATAGAACTCTTCTTGCACCTTTGCACAAACCTAATTCTGAACTTCAACCCAAACTAAATCAAGGAATGTGGAACTCTAATTGATAGTGATATCACCATCCAAAGATAAAAAAAGGATACGTTTGATATACATCATAATACATGTGAATCTCCTATAATTCAAATTATAACCTTAAGATTTAGACATTTATATAGAGAGTTCAATGATCCTCCTTCTTTATTTATCTTGCACCGTCAAGAAATCCCTATTGATACTAAGGATCACAACATACCTGGTGTAGTCTTAGATTTATTTTCTAAATTCACTGATTTGATCTCTGATGACTTACCTACTACCACCATCAAGGGATATAGAATATCTTATAGATTTGATTCTTGATTCATAAATATCTAACTTACCTCATTATTATGTGAATCCAATTGAGCATGTAAGGATAAAATGATAAGTAAATGAACTAAACAAAATTCAAGAGAGTCCTAGTCTTTGTAGCTACTTTTTTAACACCTAATAAAGATGAAAATTGAAAGATGTGTATTGAATAGCATAGTAGTATATAAGATCACAATAAAATATAGATTTCTTATACCTAGATTGGATGATATGGTATATCTTATTTCAAGTTCATTATTATTCTCTAGAATTAATTTGAGAAGTAGATACCATCAGATAAAGAATAGACCAGTTGATGAATTCAAAACTTTTGATGGTCTTTATGAATGGTTAGTCATACCATTTGATTATTCAAACACCCCCAACACATTTATGAGACTAATAAATACTATTTTGAAACCTTTTATTGGGCGATTTTATGTAGCCTATTTTGATGATATTCTTATTGATAGCCTAGATGAGAAGTCACATCTACATCATTGAAAATGGTCTTAGAGAAGTTAAGGTCAATAAAATCATATGTAAACCTTAGAAATATTTTTTTCTATCTATGAGAAGTCATTTTTAAGATTAATTATATTTGTTGATAGACTAAAGCTGACCCATTAAAAATCAAATCTATTTTGGAGTGGCCAAGTCCAAAATCTTTTACAGGATTAGTCACTTTTTATATGAGGTTTATAAGAAACTTTAGTACTATTATAGCTACTATCACAGATTGTAAGAAAGATAAATTTATGTGGAACATAGAAGCTGAAAAGGCCATACAATGAATTAAAACTCTTATGCCTTTCTCATATATCTTAAGACTTCTTGACTTCATTAAAGTCTTTAAAGTGATTTATGATACATCAGATATTAGAATAGGTGACATATTAAGTCAAGAAAATCACCCCATTGCTTTCTTCTGTGAGAAATTAAATGATTCTAAGCAAAAAATATTTCACATATGATCGAGAGTTTTATGTGATTATTCAAACTCTTAAGCATTAGAGGCATTATTTGTTACATAAAGAGTTTACTCTCAACACTGATCATTAAGCTATAATGTTTATTAACACTTAAAAGAAACTAAATCATAGACATGCTATGTGGGTTGAATATCTTCAAAACTTTTTCTTTATGTTTAAAACTTAAAGCCGGGATTAAAAATAAACCAGTAAACATCTATCTAGAGTATCTTTAATGGTTTCATCCTTTAAATTTCAAATTCTGAGATTTACAACTTTGAAGAAAGATTACAAAAGTTATCTTAATTTTTATATAATATACTTAGAACATGAATCTATACCCTTAACTTTTGATATCTCCTTTGACATTCTAGATGTATAACTTTACAAAGGCAAGCAATTATGTTTATTTATCATTCAAGAAAAGATGTTGAGTATATAGTAGCCAAATGTTACACTTATTGTCAATATAAAATTGTTAAACAAAGGGTGGGCTATTACTTATCATTAACTACTCCTTTTATAATTTGGGAAGACCTATCCATAGATTTCACATTAGGATTACCTAGAACACCTCATGAGCATGACAGTATCTTCATCGTAGTAGATAAATTATCTAAGATGGAACATTTAATACCTTATTCTAAATCAAATGATGCATCTCATATAACAAGGTTATTCTTTAGAAAAATTATCATGTTGCACAGAGTACCATCTACTATAGTTTCTAAAAGAGACATTAAATTTTTATCTTAGTTTTTGAAAATGTTATAAAAAATAATGTGAAACATAATTAAAATTCTCTATACATTTCATCCTCAAATAGATGGATAGATGAAAATAGTCAATATGACATTAGAAAATCCTTTAAGGGGTTTAGTTGGGAAAAATTTAGGAAACTAGGACTTAACATTACTTACATTTAAATTTTCATATAATAGCTGCATTTTTAGAACAACCTATAAATCACCTTTTGAGATAGTCTATGGATATAACCATAAACTACATATTGACCTAGCTACCACACCTACTAATGCATTTTTTATTCAACATATACATTTTCTTATGATTTTTATAGCCTTTATGAATACATAAAAAATAATTAAAAATACAAAATGCTAACTATGATGAACAAAAGAATAAAGATAAAAATTTAAGGAATATAAGGTAGGTGATTATGTATTGGTTTGTATCCATCCTGAGAGATTTCTTTCCATGAAATATAAAAGCTACAAGTGAAAGCATGTGGGCCATTCAAAATTATTAGAAAACTTGATACTAATGCTTATGTTCTTGAATTTCCCCCTCACATGTATAATAGCCATGTCTTTAATGTGGAAGATTTAATATCTTTTCAAGGAGTTACCCAACTTCCAAATTTGTAGAATGATAATTTTGTAAGAGATATAAATTATATGTAAGTACCTCTTGCCAATATTCTTTATGGTGGAGGAACATCATCACAAATGAGGTGCCCACAAATGATACTACCAATCATAGATTCCTAATAAGGTGGAAAGATAAGCCATTAAGTGAGGTACATGGATGACTTTAGAAGAATTATAGAGTTTCTCCCCCCAAACTTCTTGAAGACTTTTAGAATCTAGCTCTTCAGAGAAGAGTTCTTTTAGGCCCGAGGGAGTTGATGTAGCACCTCAAAGAAGGAAAGGACCTATCATTAGGTCACAAGCCAAAGAATTAAGTCAGTAGGATAATTTGTAGGCTTTATATGTGGATTTATCTTTCATGTCTTACACTATGTAGTAATGGGTGTATCTAATCATGTGTAATAGTATTTTAGAGTTGTGGTTGAAAACATGTGAGTTAATGTATTTAATTTCATAGATGTGGGTCTTGGACTTTAGCCACACTCTATAAGTTTTATTATTGGGAGGTGAGAAGTTGGCACCTTGACTCTAGGATATAGTGCCACAACGCTGGACTATGGTATCATTGTATTGGTTCATGGTGCCATGATATGTGAAGTGATTGTTCTAATTTTTTTTTCAATTTTTTGATAGTTTTCTCCCTAATGGATGCATCCCTTGGAGTAATGTAGTTATTTAAATACTTATTATGATCTAATGAAGAACATTTAGCTTTATGTGTGAAATTTGGATTGAAAACTCTTTAATTAAAGCTTGGTGGCAGGCTATCCAAGAGAATTTGATCTCTCACTACCGTTCTACTTAGGTGAGTAGAACTACAAACTTCTTCTACTTCAGCAAGTTGAAGATCTTCTTCTCTATTCCACTTTGGTGAGTTCTCTTTCTCTACATCTACTGCAACATCATACTCTCGCAATCATCCCTTCAGTACTCTCATTTAGTTAAGGAATATAATTTGATTTTTGGTCATTAATTTTAATATTTTAAAATGAAAGGCTTGCAATTTTGCAATGATTACCATGATGAGAGCACTAATATATTGAATGTCCATTGACAAGGTTGAGGGTCAATCACCATAATTAAGCAAGAAGATAATCCAATATAATAAATGTCCACATTGTAATTATCACTAAGCCACCAAAGACTACAAAAAATACAATGGACTTAAGGGGGTTAGAAGTAACATGAGAGATTAAGGGAAAATGAAAAAAACATAATTAGTCTAGATCTTGTTGGTCCACCATTCCAAGTCATCATCCCATAATTATTTAGCTTAAGAAGGTAGTCAACACAATCATACCAAGTAGTTGTGCTTTATGAGAAAAGATTAGGGAAATATCAATCATATTAATTTGGTATGAGTGTTTGTATGATATAAGTACACTCAACTGAAAGGATTGGCTTCAACATAACAAAACAAACTTGTATACCCAAAGAGAGATATAGAGAAGGTGGGAAAAATGACATCCTAGTCAAAATGGATTGAGTACCATGATTCACCTCATAAATGAAGACTCATCCCATGCATGGTGAGCATCCAAGAGGAAGTATTCTAACCAAGCAACTAATGATTAACAACTCGCAATTTGCAAGCAACCATACGCTTAGTACACATGACTGCCAAATTGTCTCACTAACTCCAAGAACCACGATTAAGGGAATTCACCACCCAACACTGTATATTTGGCTCTTACAGGAATATGTCTCCCTAGGCCATACTTTATAAGACTTTAGAGGACAGATTGGTTGATTTCTAAAAAACATATATTTTAAGTTTATTTTACATTCTTTCAAGTGATATCTTGATATCATGCAACCGCTTTGATTCTTCTATTTATTTTCTTATTTATGTCTTTGATTTGTTATCCTACTTGCCCCAACCCTACTTCTCAAATACTTAACAAGGTTCTTTTTCATTCAAAGACTAAAATTAGATTTAACAAATTAAATGTTACTAAGTTATGAAGGAAATGGATGAATTTCATGACATAGTTGTTTATCAGCTTAGTTTAAAATAAAAGCTTGACCAGATCAATATAACTATGGGACCATTTAGAATGGATGATGAAGTGAACACTTCATCACTAACAAGAAAAGACTTAACAATAGAAAAAAAGGTGATGTTCACTCTATGACAATCATGGTGAAGAAATCTTAGTCCTGAGTTAGATCCTTTTTATTACCTGAGGAGCAAAGAAATGCTAATGAAAATATTTAAGTTAAAGGTGATGTAACAATAATGACAAAAAAGCCACCACTTTTCAAAATTCATTAAGTATTTATAATTAATTGAATTTTCATTCTTCTGCCTTTTTTTCAAGTTACTTGTAGAAGGAGGAAAAAGAATTATGGAGCTATATACCCACAAGAGTGTCATAGACAAGGCAAGTGGGAAGTCATCCTAGTTAAAATGGGTTGAGTTCCATGATCCACCCCATTAATTAAGACTTGCCCCATGCATGATGAATGTGCAAGAAAACATATTTTGACTAGATGACTATTTCTAGCAACTAGCCCATTCACAGGCAACCACATGCCTATGACATATGATTGACAAAATGTCTCACCAAATTTGAGTACCAATGTCAAAAAAAACTTGCCATCGACACTACAAATTTGTCTCTTATGAGAAAATCATCTCCTTACCTACTCTACCTATCTTATGTGTGTTAATCACATGTAATGGATCCCTACTACGCCCTATGAATGGGGACCTTTGAAACTTTAGAGGACCTTTTGGCTAATTTTTAAAAAACAATATATTTCCTAACATCCTTCGTAGAAATTTTTTGATATAGTGGAACCACTTTGGTTCTTCTAACTTTCTTTTATTTTTATCTTCCATTTCTTATCTTACAAACCCCAACCTTACTTCTTATGTTTCTTAGAAGGTTCTTTCCCATTTTAGAATAAAATTGTATTTAATAAAATAAATGTCATTAAGTTATCCGGAAAAGTATGAATGTCATGACATTGTTGTTGATCAACTTAGTTCAAAAATTAATCAAACCCTAGAATTCTATGTGTGGTGTTCCTACTTTATGTGTTTCTTAATAGGTTGGTCTATCATGAGATTATCATTAGTTTAGCAATCTCCCCCTTGATAGGCTCAATGAGTACTATTGCTATTTTCTTCATTTTCTATTTTATAAGTTGTGTATCTGTGTAAACATTCAAATGATGATAAGTTACATTGACATCAATACTTAGCATCTCCATGGCTATCTAGGTGAACACCTCTATATTATCCATCATGGTTTTAATGAGGGTATCCTTATCCTCAAGATCGAAAGCAAACTGACCCTTAGTGTTCGCCCATTGCTCTACATGAATAGGGTTTCTACAATCTCCTCTAGTACTTCGTTCTTAGTTTGAGCTATATCTAATTACAACACTTTGTCTTCCTTACTTGACCCATCGATGGCTCTTAAGAATCATGTTTGGGATTGGTTAAGGTTACCTCTAATGTTAATCTATTCCCAGATGGGGAATTTGATGGCCACATGATATGTATACCATAGCTCTAAACATGTTGAATAGATGTTGGTCAAAGATAGCATTGTAGGTAGCGGGGTCTTGCACTATAATGAAGTCTTCCATGGCTGTGAACTACTTCTTTACCTCTCCCTATGAGATGGGGAGAATTACATTCCCTTAATTTTTCTGCACTATCCTAAGAAATCATATAGTGGTCCTCCAGTGGGCACGAGTTTAGAGTTCACTAGATCCATTTTATCAAAGAATGGTTTAAAAGTAATATTTATCGATCTCCTTGTGTCAATCAGAATGCTACTGATTGTTGGTGATTCAGACAGTCACTATAATTACGTTATTGTAGGGATTCCGAATAGTGGGTATATCTTTCTAAAAAAAATATTGATATGACGGTAGTAGAGAGCTCTTGCATCATACTAACTGAGTTTAATTTTCTAAATCATAACCTTTTCTTCTTCACCTTTTAGAAGACTCTCCATCACTCCCAAAGATAGCAAGTATGACTCATATAAATGGACCATATGTCCAGGTATAAATGGACCATATGTGCAGGCATAGGTTCAATACCAGTTTCTTTTAATAACCTCTTTTTTTTCTCGTGATGAACTCCTTAAGCTTTCCCACTTTTATTTATTCTTCTACTAGACTTTTCAAATGGTGACACACTTGGGTGTTATGGTCATGATCAAAGTGATAAGAACAATACCTTGACTGGTCACATACTTAATTAGCCCTTCATGGGGTCATTTGAAATAGTCTTTATTATAGCTAACCTCTATAAGCTATGCCATAGATACTCTTAGAGGAGTTGTTGATGCAAGATATGCGTATTCGCCACTTGGGTAGTGAATAGCTAAGTTTCTGAAGCCTCACCTGATACTTTAGGTTGCCTCCTTTAACCACTATCTGTCTTTCTTATCCTTCCTCTTTATTGAGTCCTTTGCTCTCATATATGATGTTGATTGGACCACTTCATTATACTCTTCTACATTGACATGGTTGTTAGCTAGCTCTAGTAGTTCAGCGAGTGACTTTGGCTATTGGTGCCCCAAGGCATACCTAAAAGGCCCTCTTTCAGACTTTAGGTGAGTGCCTCTTAGGTGATCATGGGCTCTAGATCTTTAACTTCTAGCATTTCTCACTGGAAGTGAGTGATGAACTTCCTTAGGGACTTGCTAGGCTCTTGTCTTATCTACAAGAGAGCTTGAGAATTTTTTAGTGACTTCTAAGTGGTGGTGAATTGGGTGGTGAACATCCTCTTATAGTTGGTGAATGATGTAATGAATTCTAGAGAAAGGCATAAGAACCACTTGAGGGCTGACTCTTTGAAGGTGGTGAAGAAAAGATGGCATATCATCATGTCATCTAAGTCTAATAGCAATATGGTAGACTCAAAGTAGGCTTTGTGATTTCTTTGGTCTGTCTAACTTTTGTAAGATTCAAGATGCAAAATCTTGAACCTATCAGGGGGGCATGCTTTCATAATCTTCATGGAGAAAGCAATTGTAGGCTTTGGCTATTTCTTTGACACACCTTCTTCACTACTATCATAGGAGTCCTTTTTTGAATTTGAGAATTTGAGTGGTTGAGAAGGGTCTTTAAATTGGTGTCTTATCTCTCACAGAGCTTGATGAGTAGCTAATCCTTCATTCTCCTTTGCCTTTGGGTCTTTGTGGTGTGGTTTTCTGATGGTTGGTTGCACCATGCGGGTGATCCTATCCTCCATGCCATGTTAATCTTATTGAGTCATAAATTGTTGGATGTTTTGCTCCATGTTTTGAACTATCTTGTGTGGAGTGTCCTATTGTGCTTGTATTTTACTATTGGTTCTTATCCTCATCCATGTTCACTGCACCTAAAATGACATTGAATGCAAAACTTTTGATAGGTTGAGAAAGAACCTTTGATACTTGAGAAATGGGGTTGAGTAAAGGGATTGATAGTAGAAAGATAAGGAAGTAAGAAAAGTGGAGGAAATGTAATCTTTATTGCTCAAGATACCCTAAATGTGAATACATAACATAAGGGTTTGGACTACCAACCAAAAAGTCCCCATGTAAGAAAGAAATGCCCCTTTTATAACATCAATGGATCATACATAGAAAGATTATATAAGATAAGTTTAATACAAAACATTTTTCTTAAGCTGATGGCAATGAGCGAGTAAGATTCATGTGGGTGAGAATGAGGCGAAGGAGAGTAGCTACTCTATTCCTCAGCCAGTCACCAGTTGTTGGCAAGTAGAAATATTTTTTTACTTTGAGATATCATCCTAGTTCTTCACTCACTAGTTTGGACATTTCTTCTCCCATTGAGCTCTATCTGTCGGGTGTTTTTATTCCATGTTATCAAATACCCTTCATGTGAGTGTCCTTGTCTTGACTTATAGGCTTATTTAGGCCTACCCACTGCTTTAGGTATAAAATCATCCTATGCGTTCATAAGATAGTTCAAATGGAGTTAATTGATATAATTAATCCCATAAAGAGGATAAAGTTGAAATCAAATAAATTAGACTTAGAGGTTTAATATGATAGAGTGTGCATATGGAAAAATGTCTAACCTAATGTAAATGCATGCATATGAGACTATGATATAGGCAAGTATTCTAAGATTTATTTATTTATTTATTTTTTGCATTATCTAAAGTATTCATAGCTTCAAATGCACTAAAGTATAATTTGACTCTGATTTTAAATATAAAATCATGAGTTAATTTATATTCAAGGCAATGTTCAACTAGTGAGCCCTATTTAGTAACTAATCCTAACCATCAAAATTTATTTTAAATCTTATTAACATTTATCTATATATATATTTTTATTTTTGAAGTTATTTGGTAAGCCTTTATAATTTTTTTAATTTTGATCATTATTAATTATTTATTTAATTCATTAAATAACCAATTTCAATTTATAAATAATTTTTACAATTCAAATCATCATGAGAGTTCATAAAATTTTATAGGATGTGTGAATTATGATTTCAAGCATTGAATGAATTACCCATAGTATTTTGAATTTTTTATGTTATTTATATTTAAAATCTTGAATATTCCTTAATTATAATAAAATGGCTTTCAAAAAATGATAAAACATCCAATACAACTTAGAAAATTATGAAACTTTTATAAGTGTCATAGATTGATACCCTAAGTATTCTATTAACTTTTAGAATTTTTTGGATGTATTTTAATTATTTTTTAATATTTTTTTTTGTGAAAATTAATAATTCATTTTAGAGAATAATAATTAATTCATTTTAAACTAAATTATTATCATTTTTTGTAAGCATAGATGATCATTTTAGCATTCTATAAAATTTTAATAATTTTTCTAAATTTATTTATTATTTTAATATTTTTTATGAGTGACTTCAAATAAGTAAATTATAATAATTTATTTTTTTATATTTTAAATATTATGGAAATTTTATTATAAAGTAATTCTAACGCTTTAGACATCTTAAATTTTCATCAATTTTCAATAATATTCAAATTTTGACAATTTTAAAATTAAAATATTCATTTCAAACATTTATAAATTTTTTATTTAAATTTTTATTCTACACCTATGTCTAAGTTTCATAATTTTTGGACATGTATAAATATTTAAAACACTTAAGGGAAAAGAAAATTAAAATTTTAAAAATATAATTAAAGTGATAAATTTAGTTTTTATAATTTTTATTAGGTTCCTTATTCATTAAATTGTTTTTAAAAAATTTCAACTATAGTATGTTATGGATAATCTAAATGAAAACTCTAAAAAAATATTATGTAATAATGTTGTGATTTAATATAAGGTGTAGGATTTAAATAGATTAAATCCAAAAGCTCATGTGTTATCTCCTTCATAATGATGGGCCAAGAGTTAGATTAAATGGGTTAGGCTTAGATCAATGTGATATGAGTCTAAATACATGTAAAATTCTCTTTCCTTATGAACTTTCAAGTGAAATTGCACACTAGAATGTAAGAGAAAGGCATGATTTGCTATGGCATGAAGATCGATTTGGTTGGGAGAAATGAAATTTATTTGGGACCATTGGAAAGCTTTATGAGATTGAGTTCAACATCTACAAATTTCAAATTTAGGGGCTTTGATGAAAATATTAAAGCTTGAGCTCAAATGGAGTTCAACATCTTTCAAATTTAAGCTATTAACTTAGCTGAAAAAATTTCTATTTAATTAAAAAAATTTTCTCTACATTTTGTTTTTTATTTAATGGGATTTGTATCTCTAGTGAAAGAGTTATTGTCTTAGATTTGAGTTAGTTTGTTGTGTAGTACTTGGCAAACCAATGAATCTCTTGAAATCATAATTTAACCTAAATTAAACACAACCTTATATATCCTTACTCTCTTATGTATCTTAGGAGAGTCATTAATCCATTAATTTATGACTTTGGTAACTTTAACATCATCTACATCACTCTTAATGAGCACTTTGATTATATGAGAATGCATGCTCAAATCCTTTGGCAAATTGATGAGTTCATGGACTTTTCTGATCTAGGCATTTGGTGAGTTCATGATCATTATTGTCGGCTAATTTTATGAGTTTTTATGTCATGATGTCTTGGGCCTAACTACTTTGTGTCAAACTGGGGTAGTATATGGGCATTAATAAAAGTTTTTTTATAAAAGTAAATTCATTCCAAAGTAACTTGAACTATAAAAGTGTAAAGGGGGTGAAAAACCAAAAAATTATAAATGGACTCTAGTAATGTAAGGCATTCTTATATTATCACTATGCAAAAGTTTATAGAGGTTACTATCAAGCATGGAAAAAAACATAGCTAAGAAATCTACAGGTTGGTTCCTTTCTTTATAAATGTGGCTCAATTTAAAAGTCTTGTTGTCTAATAAACTCTTGAATTATTTGATAATATTGATAAGATGCTAAAAAGTGTATGCTTCTTTATTAATCAACCTAATTAATGAAAGGAATCAAATTCTATCGATTTTTGACCAAACATCTATTTGCAATCCTTATGGTAGTAAGTAATGCTAAAGGTTCGAAATGTAATGCAAAGCTAGCATGGAAAGATATAAAAAATAAAGGATGAATTTTCCCTAATCATTCCTAACCATACCCCAACTACCCAAATTATTCTTCTTAGTGTTGTAGCTACCATCAATATTAATTTTGATACATTGATCATAGTTTTGATCCATAAAATCAACTTCTAATAATGCTTGACTACAAGATGTGAAGATAAGATCAAAATTTCTAATTATGTTGGTAAACCTTTAACCATTGATGGCTTGATACTTCTAAACCATTCATCTTTTGAAGATAACAACTTATTAGGATATTCCATTATGTTTAATAGATATTACATATAATTAATTCTATTGGTAAACCTTTAACCATTGATGGTCTTATATAATTTAGTATATATTCCATTATGCTTAGCATTATTCTAAGCTATCTAAACAAACTAGCATATGATAATTGTAATAGCTCTTACAGTATGAATGAAAACAAATTCAATACACTCTGAGGTTTCCAGTCTAATAAGTAATCAATATGTGAAGAGTAGTGTAGTAGAAACCTGAATGTTTACTACCCATATATTTCCAAATATTGAGATTGAAACTACATGTGAAGAACAAATGGATAAACCCCTCCTCATTTTCAACACACTAACAACATTTAGATGGGATATGTAGGCCTTAAATTTTAAATTGTCATCAATCAATATGAGATTATGAAGCATTCTCCACATGAAAAAGGATTCTAAAGGCTTCTACATACCATTTCAAGTCATTCTTTCCCATTCATAATTTATCCAATTTCTCAAATGATTGTAGATGGATTTATAAATTGACTAGCTCGACTTACATCCCAAATTCTTGTATCCTTTTGGTGGGATTAATAGGTATCTTCATAATATCATTATAAATGTTAGCTAGAATAAATTATTACAACTTGTTAAGTGTCCTTTGATTCAAATCAAAATGACTCTCAAGAAATTATTACATTAAACCCTCCTAAAACTAAATTTCCATCTAAAAGTTAAGCTTCGCATCCCCCATGTTCCAAAAAATTAAATCTTCAAACATTTGCTTTTGTGTTAACATTACTTTTCCAAGTAGCAAAATCTCCATTATGGGTATTGATTTAATTCAAGTGAATTTTAAAACTGTATTTACAATGCATGTATTTAGCCCATAAATGATTTTTTGCTCTAGATATAATCCATAGTTTAATGTGATTAATTTAGATAGAGCAAGGGACCTCTCACCCTCTTATGCTTACAAAGTTTCTTATAACTAACCCAATGTATTGCTTTCCTACTTCTACTCTAGATGAGTTAGTTAAAGATTCTCTTTTGCTTAATTTAGACCTTTAGAGATTGTTTCCTTCATTAGCCCCACCTCATATAAGATTAATTTTTTATGAAAACAAACATATATTCAAATAATTTTAATCAATTTAAATTCAAGTGTGTAGGAAAATTCTTTCAACTCTAGATTCTCCAATCAATTCAAAATGCTAAAGCTGTTAGACTTGAACTATTTGGAATTTGTCTATGAATCACTAAAGTAAGGTAAATTAAAAGTTTACTAAAACAAAATAAATGATTCATTCAATCCAAAAAAATTCATTTTAAATTATTTATAATTTATGTTTCTTAAAAGTGTAGTTTTTCCTTGAATTATCCATTGTGGATAATATATGTTAAATGCATGGGTTAAATCATATTTAATATGCTTTTAAGCTAGATAAATTTAACTCACATTTCAATAAATTATTTTTAAGATTAATCATAATTTGTAATCATAATTTTATTGCATGAAAATTGAATTATCCTTAAATTATCATATTATTATATTTTCTCCCTCCTATCATCATTATCGTCCCCACATTATTTTGGCCACAAATTTCATTCTATTTTAGCTAATAAATTATGTGAAATTTATATAAATTATTTTCATATATAACTCCACTATTTTTCAAATTTTAGAAAGTCATTAATTTAAATTTTGAAGTCAAATTAATTTGAACTTAAATTACATGATTATTGCCATATCCATGAAAAATCAAATCTAATCTTTTATGGAATGATTTGAACGTCCCAAAGAGTTCTTTTAATTATTTAGAGTTTAATTAAATTATTCTAAGTCATTTTAAATTTAAATTTAAAATAGTCTTAATTTAATAACCTTTCTTATTCATTAAATCCATTTAAGGAAACTTGTTGGGCTTGCTTATATTAATATAAATTAACTTAATTTTAATATTATTTAATACTTAATTAATGATAAAATAAGCAGCTTGAATTCAAATCAACTTATTACAATAAATTATGATTTTTCTATTTATGAAAACTAGCTTGGCTGAAAATCCCATTGAGTCTCTTGAAACCATTTTATTTAATTTAATTCACAATTAATCCTTATTAATTTTTGTGCCATTTAAAAATCATTATATTTAAATTTTGTTATGCATCTAATCCATGTTAATTCTTGCATAAAGATTTAGCCTTGGCCAACCATCCCATATGGTTTCAATTACTCTTTTTGAATTTGTCTAGTTTAGGTAAACTTAAAATTATTAGAATTTAATTTATTGCATATCTCCTCTTTTTTCTACCTTTGATATTTTCCATTTTGGCTTATGTCTAATATGCTAAGGAGCCTTATCAGTTATTGCTTTTTCTTTGGCCGATCCAATGATTTACATCATGTGTTTATTGAATTTCAAATTCAAATTATTGCTAAATCAACTTCCCTCCAACATTCTCATGCCTTGGCCGACCCTAACCTCCTCTCTTTTCTATTTAAGTGAGTTGTTGAATCCTGAAAAAGGTTTTGTTACTCTCTTGCTTTCCTCTCTTATTTATTCTCCACTATTAGGCTAACCCTCACTACACATTTTCTTTTTGTGAACTTTTGATTCAAGTGCTACAATTCCTTATCATTCTTCACTTTCCCTTGGACAAAAGGTTGGCTTGAAGACTACTTGGGACACTTGAAGAATAAGTGCAATATACCTTTGGCCAAGAGCTTCAAGATGGCTTTTCATAATGTTCTTAATGTTATAAACCTCTAATCTTACCTTGTTTCTTCTTCGGCCTAAAATTACATAAGGTTATTCAATTTATTTTGGGCTTAATCTCCTTGTATAATCATATTTTCTTGGTCAAAAGTCTCACAAGGTGATTTAATTTGCTTAGTGCTTAATCTCTTAATAAAACCTTGATTATCACCTTGGCTGAGAGCTATATATTGGTTACTCAAGCTTGTTTATGCTTAATATCATACTTTCTTTAATTCTTGAATTGGCTGAACACATTATATTTATTTTAAGTAAATTAGTGCTTATTATTTTCTTTTATTCATTTGATTCTCTTATATGCTTGTGTAATATTCATCTTATATTGCCATTTCAAAAATTGTACAAGTGATTATCAAAGATTTTTTATTTGCAATTCATTACATCTCTTGTATTTATCATAACTATTGTGAAAGAAAATCCAAGTCAACTTGTGTGATTTAATTTTTCATATCAAATAATTCTTCACCTAGTTTAAATTTACATATAACATTTATTATAGTTCATTATTCAACTCTTTATAGAATTGTATTTCAAGTTATTAATTCAAATCATCTTTTATTTCAAGCTTTCATAACATTTATTTTAAATAAAACTTGAAGACTTGCTTGCATTAAATATTAAATTGAAAGTCTTATATCAATTTTAAACTTAAATAAAGTGAGTCTCTTACATTAATTTCACTTGCCTTAATATCAGTTTAGTTGGTTTGGGAGTGCAAAAATCTCGATAGAAGAATTAACATGTCTCTACACCAAGAGTAGAGGTAAATTGGGTGACATAATGAATATAGAAGAATGGATTTCACCATAATCTACACCAATGTAACTCTTCCATAAATTGAAATAAATGCATTCTACCAAGAATTAATTTCCTATTGGACTCTTGCTATGACAACATCAAAGTGGCAGGATGTTATATTTCCCTTGGATAACTTGATGCCCAAGTATTTAGAAGGTGTGAGTTTTAAACTATTTCGGGGGTACTACCTCAAAAACTTCTTAGATAATTCATTTGTTAATTATGAAATTTTCTATTTAAAATTTAGTTGGGATTCCTCATTTTTATCCAAATAATAAGTTAAGTTAACTTTATATTTAGAAGGTGGAGCCCATTTGTTTCAATAAGTTCAATTGAATTAATGGTTCAAAAGAATCCATAATGCATCTATCTTCTAGATTGGCTTGAGAATTTGCTCTAAGGCCCTTTAAATCTTTCTTGGGAGTCTCTTTCCCATCTTTGCTATCTATCTACTAATAAGAGAAATCATGTTGTTCAATTCTCCTTGTATAATTTGCTTTGATTTTGAAATACATAAGTTTTTATTTTGAGTTGTTAGTTATGCTCATCACACATTTTAGGAGGTTGGATCAATTTTACTGAATCCTTACTCTCAATTTGTTATGAGATTGATAAGGAAAAATTGAATGCAAAGAGGCTCATATGGCACAAGGAGCATATGGTAGATGAATATAACAAACACCTAAAGTTTTAAGCAAAAAAGAACCTACAGACAAGCATTATATAAAGTAATGTAATATTTATGTAGTGTTTACAATTTTAATTATTACATGGTTGTTCTGTAAGATAATGACATTGCAATTTGCCATTTTTAAAATATTTCTAATATATAGAAACTTTCAAATTTGATTTCCAAAATTTAAATTTTTACAATTAAAAATTTTTAAAAGTAGAGGGATGCTTGATAATTTCATTATAAAATTGATTATGTAATTTTAAAATTAACTAATAATTAATGTCAACTCATTTTGGCAATCCAAGGATGAGTTGGAGTGATTTTTGGTGGTTACGTTTGTAAACACCTCTTCTTATCATCCATACACTTAGATGCCCCTCCCTCTTGCCCTCTTTTTGCTTTTTTTTAACATGACCTATATGTATGTATATACATATATACATATATAATGATTATTTTCTATATATATTGTTCTTATTGTTCAATGAATTATGGTTCATGATTTGGCCATCCCCTTAAGGAAGGGGTTTGGTGAACTATTCCTACATAGTCACATTAGTGAGTGATTAGTTTATATTATTAGAATCTAAATGTTATTATTTCTTATTGTGGTATTTATCAAAACTAATTCTTGCACTAAATTATAATTTTTTCTATAATTAATCCTAACAAATGCCCCCTCAAAATCAAGTAGGGAAAGTTGGCTTATGATTTTCTCTAGTAGAACCTAGTCTTTTTGTACAATCAATAAATTTACTTCATTTTATTAGAAATGAGTCAAAATTTTGGCATCATATCTAGAAACCCTAATGAACATTTCTATAGACTTTTAGCTTTATTTCCTAAACCTAAATATGTTTTCCATAAATATATTTCATGTTTAGTGCTATCAATTATAGGGGATAATCTTTGATCTAAAATTAGAAAAAAATTTGAACAAAAAAATCCAAAATTTAAAATGTTTTGGGTTGCAAATAAATAGCTTCCACTATAATTTACATATTATTTTAAGTTACAAAGAATTCCATTGTGGTTGTAATAAATGTTAGAAGTTTCATAAATTTGAATCTAGATTGGGTTTCATCTTTGGTTGACTAACAATCATAAAGTCCATAGCCTAAACTCCACTATAACTCTCTATACCCATCTTCACTTTATTAAGCATGTTAGGAAAGCCCCCATACATAATTTATTACTCCAAGTGATTAATCTATTTTTAGGTTCATACAAGAGGGAAGAGAGAAATCTCAAGAGGTAGAGGCAAGCAATTTTAATTCAAAAAAATACAATGGGAAGGTCACATCAAACCTAAAGTTACCATTACATAAGATATATGAAAATCATTAATGACATTTAATTATTATTTATATAGGAACTGTGTGCTCTTCTTTTAAAAAAATATGCTTTTTTTCCTATTGAGAATTATAATTGATTACATTCCATTAGATAGCTTGAGTCTTATTTCATATGTAGAGGCAGTAACTCAAATATTCAAGTTGTTTCTTCTAGCCATGCCATCATGGTCTACCTAAATTTTGTGTAAATTCTTAGATTAATTAGGCTCTTTGATGTAGCACCTGCATAAGGACACTTGATTAGAGCCAAGGTAGGGAGATGAAAGATGATCATGATGGCCCCTTCATTAAGATAAATAGAGCATTAGAAGAAATTTTGGTTTCATTCATGAAGGCCATGAAAGATTTTATGTGTGTGTGTGTGTGTGTGTGTGTATTATTATATGTATTGTGTATTATTTTTTTGTATATGTAATGTTGGTGCAATCACATATTTGTTATGTTGTAAGTGATTTCTATAATGAGAGGGCTCAATTATGTAATATAATTATAATTAGTTACTTATTAATTAATTAAATATAAATAATTTAACTAGTGTGGTTGGTAGTAGGAGGGTGGTTCCAAATAATTTTGAATTGAAGGGATGTGTTCCTTGGAGAAGTATGACTCTTGTTTTTTGTATTTAAAACTTTAATTTTGTGGTATCCAAGTATTGGATGATTTATGAAGAATTGAGTGAAGAAACACACTTTGGTTGGAGCTTAGTGGGCGGCCAAATAATGAGGATTTGGTGATCTACTTCAAACACAACTTTTCTAAGTATTGCATTTTTTAAATTTTATTGCTTTCAATTCTCTTATAATTATCTATAATATCTTTATATTGTGTTTGTTTTTAGTCATATAAAAAATAAAATCTAATTTTTTTAACATAAATCCATTTCTTAGTCTCCCTAAAAGAGTTAGTACATTTTATGTTTTCTTATACCATCCGAACTTTTGGCCTGTAAATAGTTGATCTAACCTCCACCAAAAGTTTTTAGAATCTTTAGATCTATATTCCAGTTTATTCTTTACAATCCCTAGTGGTTGACTATACTATGTTATTTAAATTATTATTAAGTTTAATGAACCCTAAGTTCAAATAAGCTTAGCCTTTTTTTTGGTCTAGACATGAAAATAATTTTAAAATATATATATAACCTTTCAAAATTTAGTAAAAATTTCAAGAAGATAACTAGAAAAGTTTCTCTACATTTTGGTTTTATTCAACGTGTTTAGGGTGAATGAGATCGAATTAAATTTAGTCAAGTTCCCATATTGGTACTTGCTTGCTATTCAATGCTTGGTTGCCCACATAATTCTTCAAAACCCCAATTTCCCTTTTAATTAAACTCATCCTAATATATCTTTACCTTCTAAGCATCTTAGGGGACCACCAAACTACCAATTTGATCACTTCAATGATTTTAACCTATCATCTACATCATTTGGTATCAAAGACTTAGTTAATCAGTGGAGAGCATAGAAGGTGGTCGCCATAAGAGCTGGAAGATTGGAGAGGCATTTACATAGTGTGGAGATAACTTTTCATAAGAGGTAATATTTGTACTTTGGACATGGTTTAATTTTTTTATTGATATATTTCTTTTCATATCAATATCTTTTGGTAGAATATACATTTGATGTAATTTTATTGACTATTGCAAGGTTGCCAATTAAATTTCCCCACCTTACATTAACCTATACATTAACCTTTAACTTACCTTACTTGATTAGACTTTAGTGCATCTTAATCACTAGGCAAGTGATCCATAAAGTCAAATATAAAATTTTTATTTATTTATACTAACTTATAAAACCTACTTTAAATAATTTGTTTCTTTATCTAAAGTCTAGTTTAGTTATTTTGTACTAATTTACTACTAATTGTAATTTGCATTTTGTGAAGGCTATAATTAATTATTTTATGTTTTTTCATTTATTTTCTTTAGATTAACAAGCATTATTTTATATTAAAAAATTATTGCAAAATTTTAATGTCATATTGCATCTATAATTATTGCATCAAGTCACCCAAATATGCTAACTAAGCTCAGATAGATAATTTCAATAGTATAGTAGAAGAACTTGCCCTACAAACTAAGAAAAAAATTAATAGGATCTGAGACTAAGTGATAAAACTAGATACCTAAGTTTAAAAATATGAATATTAGAGTACAAACACCATTTATGGTCCATAACACTATAGAGGTTGATTCTTTAGGAGAAGAACTGATAGAAAATCTTAGGGAACACATTCATCCTTGAAGACAACAATTTAGGAATCCTCATAAAGTTTATCTCCCAATGAATAATAAAGCTATTTATGAATCCATCAAGAAGGTCATGATAGATACCTCCACTTATGATAGATTCCATAATACTAATAGGCTTTTAGATTGTCTTACTAAAATAAATGAGTTCTTTGGTTGGTATTAAATGTATGACTATCAAAGAAACCACCTTTGTTAAGATGAAATTGATAGGCTGTGCAATATATACTAGATGAATGTTTTGTCGAAGGAAGAGAGGTTAGAAAGAGGAAAGTTAATTTAGGTAGAGATGAAATAAATGCTTAAGGCTACATTTTATCCAATAAACCATGATAAGATATTGCAAAAATATTTTATGACCTTTAGGCAAAGAAATATAGAAGTGGTAGAATATATGAACATGTTTGAGGCTTTAGTAGCCATGATCAATTATATAGATCATGAATTAAAGTTAGCTAACAAATTTATTATTGGTCTTAGAAGGAGATTATATATAAGGTTAAGTTGTAGAAATAGCCTTTGACCTTAGTAGATACATCATATTATACATTGCTCATAAAAAAGCAAAATTTTCCTTTCAATTTAATGGTTTAAATTCATCTTTACAATCATCTTCACATTCTAACTTAAAGTCTACCACTAAGTTTGAACTACCATCTTAGAATACCCAAAAAAAAAAAAACCTCTCCTTGAGTCATTTTCAAAAACTAAAGATATTATTTATTTCAGGTGTCATAAGAAGAGTCATATGCAACACCAATGCAAGGCCAAAATTATATTTTAACATTAGATATAAAATGATATGGAAACGTAATATGTGAATGAAGTTGAAGAAATCCATGATTACTCACCTTTATAAGAAGTGAAATTAGATCATGTGGAGATCTTTTAAGTGTCATGAGATGTATGACAACATGTAAGAAAGAGGGATCTAATGAAGAAAAAAAATATTTTAACCCTATAAGTTTTATGCAAGGAGAAGAGTTGTAAGATGTGATTAATGGACTTAGCACCATAAATTCATTTCCACCCACATAGAATAGACCTAAAGGCTAAACCCAACTCTGGCCATTCCATGTGAGTTGGGTGAACCATACATCTTTGCATATTACATCAAGATATCTTGCCCTTATCAAGATAAAAAGGTAATGTTCGATCATATTTGGTGTGATACATGTGAAAATTACACATATCTTGATAAGAAAGCCATGTTTTATGATTTAAATGTTATTCATTATGGACAAGAGAGCATTTATGTGTTCAAATACAATTATAAGACCACAATTATTTTCTATAATGCAAACTGAGAAGAAGCCTATTAATGTTATTTATAGGATTTTCCCATAACTCCTCATAAAACCAATTTTGATTTATAACCAAAGCCTAGTCAGGAGACGAATGTCAAACTTCAGTTGATTTATTTTTATTTCCTATTACAAGATAGATTTATTATAACATGGAATTTATGATTCCTACAACTATGCCCTTACTTATGACATCATAGTAAAGAAAGTAGGATTCAATACCATATTTAGAAAGTTTTCTAATTTCATTACATATCTCCACTTCACAATTCATAAAATACCATATTAAATTGAAATAGTCTATAACTTTAACTTAAATAAACCCATTAAACTTGCTTGCATTCTTACATATGCATTTACATTTGCATATTATTCCCAAAGCTTTTATCAAAATGTGAAACAATAATTCAAAGCCATTAATGAAAATAAACTAAAACTGAAAATAAAGATAATATGTTTAAAGAATTCAATTTAGGCGATATTTTCAAATCAAGCATATATAAGCTATGCCATGCAGACCATTTAAAATTATTAAATAATTTAGCACAAGTGCTTTTTTTATTGAATTTTAAAAGTATTATTTATCAAATTAAGTTTTTAATACAAATGATCTAATATCATATACAAGAGTCAGCTAACCTCTAAATGCACTAGATGGTTCTTTTATGAAAACACAAATCATTCTTTATAGGTGGTAAAAACAACAACCAATCTTCAAATGGGAACCACATCATCATTGATAAAGAAGACCATATTGAAGACCACATATTCCTTGTGAAATGGAGATAAAAGCCTCCTAAAAAATAATAAAATAAAAAATAAAAACACTTAGCCTACTTGAGAAGATTTTAGGAACCTAGTGCTAGAGTTTGAAGGTGATTACTTAAATTTCAACTCTTTAGTGAACCAATTTTTAGGGTTTAGAGAAATCATTATCACCAACACAAGAACCATTGACTATAACTATGGCAAGGGAGAAGATAGATGTTCATGGTGATCACACCACTTGGATCAAGAGAACATTAGATGGGCTTTGAGCTTAATGCAAGAAGTACATGAAAGTTTATATATATATATATATATATATATATATATATATCTATATATATATATATATATATATATATATATATATGTATATTTTGTATTGTTAATGTTGATGCAATCACATATTTATTATGTTGTGGACCTTGCCAACCAAAGATGAAGGATTCAGTGATCCACTTTTGATACCACTATGATGAGTAGTGCACCTGTGTCAATTATTTTTCTTATTATTTTCTAAAAGTTTGTATAGTGAGTTATCGTTGTATTTGTGTTCAGTCATATGAAAACAAAATAATTTAAAATCTTTAACACAAAATCTATTTCTTTGTTCCCTTATTATGGTCAGCCACATTCTAGGGTTTCTAGTACCTTGTGTACTTGTGGCTTATAATTAATTGACCCAACATCCACAAAAAATTACCAAAATCTTCAAATCCATTGGCCACCTTCATCCTTTATAATATCTATAGGTTAATGATATTTAAAGTTTTCTTTATTTTAGAAAACTCAAATCTTGTATTAACGTATTATTAAACCAATTTTCTTTTTGTCTAAATCTTAAAAAATAAAAAAAATAAAATACATAGATTTTTTAAAATTTATTGTGAAATTTTAAATAATAATTAGTACATCTCCACAACATTTTGGGTTTTTATTGTGTGTGTTTTAGATCTCTAATGTAGGAGATCTAAATGAAATAAATTTTATCCTTGATTTATGTTTATTTGTTGTCTAGTGCTTGGCCCACCACTAAATCCCATAAGATCTTAATTTAACTTAAAGTTAAACTATACCTTTTGTTTATAAAAGTAGCTTTATTTAACAAAAAAATCATATGTAGCATAAAAATGGTGGTAACAAAAACCTTACAAAATTACTCATCTAATGTATGGAACATTTGTTGTATTATAATATAGAAGCTTGAGTAGGTCTCTATGAAGTTTTGTAGATATGTTGATGATTTCTATTTGGGCTCCACACTTTACTAGAAAATCAATCATATAGTTATCCTTTATAAATGTCACTCCAACAAACATAAATATTCTACAATAAATTGAAAACTTTTTAAAATGTATTAGCAAGGTACCAAAGAATATGATTTTTCTTATTTAATATGTTGATAAGTGATTCCAACCATATTTTGTTCATCTTGCACTTCTTGACCAAATTGACACAGAGAAAATGCTTCTGCATGAACTAAGGAATCAGCAAAGCAAAGGGCCAACAAGTAATGCAAGCATTGACCATTAACATATCTAAGAATATCTCCAACACCTAATTTGTTGTTGCTATTAAAACCACCAAAAATGTTTATTTTAATCCATAAATAATCTGGTTTGATCTGATAAAATTTTTTTAGTGTGGTGATATTGGCCTTTGTGTAATCAAGCCCAATGCATCCATTTCCTCCTTGACTCATTTTAAAATTATTATTTTTGTACAACTTGCTCTATCAGCTTTCTTTAAATAGGATTTGACAAGCAAGAAAATTATTTCTTGTTTTGTAGTAACACTCTCATGTTTAATATTATTCTTAATCATCCATTTGAACCACCAAATAATCATGGGGATTATTACTCTGTGTGTTCAGATAGTTTTAACATGTGTGGTGGTTTCTAACACATCAAATAATTCCTTCATGAATCATACCTCACTCAAAAAATTTAAATGTTGAATATGCAACCCATATATTTTCAAACTTACAACCTAATTTTACACTTAAAAACATGTGGCCACATAGGTAGCACTTAGATGGTAAATGCAAGTCTTTCAATTTTAGGATGTCATATGTTGGTATCAATTTATGAAATATCATCCATATTTAAAAAACACTGTAGTCTTAAGCATGTTGTTCTAGATAGTTCTCCAACCATTTTGTTGTTGTTTTAGATCTAATTGCCTTATAAATGAATTTGGCTATAGATTTATTAGCACATTAAAAAACTAGCTGATCTCTTGTATTAGTGTTAAATGGGGCCTTCATCATTTCCTTACTAATATTTATTTGGGACATGTTACTATCTCATTGATTGTTGTTCCAAAATTTTGAAATTGAAATGTTATGGTTATTAAAAATTTCTAGCAAGCCCTTTAGTTATTCCTTCTGAAACAAATTATCCCTCCAAAAAATTATATGTCCTTCTCCTAAATTTCAAAATATAAGTTTTTCAACCTTCTTCTTATCTTTCAACATTGCTTTTCATGTAGCTGATTCTCCTTCATGTAACCTAGCTTATGTTGGATGAATCTTTAATATAAATTTTATGTGCATATACATGGACCATAATAAATTTTTAGCTCTAAATCTTAGCCACAATTTAATATGATTGATTTGCATAAATTGTTTCAAGCATTTAAACCACAAGCCTCCCTCTTCTTATAGCTTGCAAAACCATTTCAAATAATATAGTAAATTATTTTACTATTTTTCTCCATATAAATTTGTTGAAGATTTTTTCTAGCTTCTCCAATTCTTTAATTGGCATATTTAGCACTAGTATTTTGTCAAAAGGGTATAGATTTCAACACACTTTAAACCAATGTTATTCAACCACTAAAAGAATAGAAAGTTATTTTCCCAAGAGTAGATTTGCTATTGTATTTTGGCCAACATTTCATAAAAGAAATTGGTTGCAAGCCTTTCTTTTTAAAGTTTTATTCATAGATATTTAATTGAAACTTTAGTTTTAGTGAAACTTGTAATGTTCTTTAACCATCAAACTTTATCTGAGTATAACCCTTTCCCACCAAGAATTGAAATTTACCATTGTTTAGCTTTAGGCTAGACACCTTTTCAAGGTGATCAATATTGTTAATGACTCTTCTAATATAAACCTTGCTTCCATGACAAAATATTAATATATCATCAACAAATGCTAAATGAGAAATAGGAATTTCAGCTTATAGGTGTGAGCCAACAGCGTGGATATCTAATCAGAGAGTTATTTATGATTTTTAACAAATAATTTAGTGCCATAATAAAGATAGTAGGTGAAAGTGGATCACCTTGTTTGATCCCTTTATAGAATTTAAAATAACTATGTGATTCACCATTAATAACTACTAAGTAGTAGTTATCCTCATGTAACGTTTTAATATCATTGCATGAGCTAGTGTTGAATCCCTTTGCTTCCATAATAGCTAATATAAAATTCTAATTATTGTTATCATAAGATTTTTTGATGTATAGCTTCAAACGATGTTACCTCCTTGCCCTTTTTTCTAAAGATCCAATAAGAATTTATATGCTATAATGAAATTGTCCATAATCAATCATCTCTTGATAAGCACATATTGATTTTCAGAGATGATACTTAGAAAGATTGGCTATAGCCTATTACTAATTTTTTCACTGATCACCTTACTTAAAACAAAGGTGATGAATATGGGTTTGAATTTCTTTCAATTAATATTTTCATTTGATTTTGAAATTAATGTAATTGAAGATGTTTTAAAGTACCTATGGATGTTATATCCCTTGAAGAAGTCTTGAATTGTATAGATTACATCCTTTATAAAAATGTCTTAGCATGTTTGTAGAAAGAGGTAGTGAATCCATTAGGTCCTATAATTTTATTGATAATCATAGAGTATAATGCAAATTTGATTTCATACTCCTCTAGATATGCTGGCCAGATCCACATTATTAATTACGCTTCTATCATCTATAAACACATCACCCTTGAATGCATCCAAACTAGTGTTCTCAACTTCAAATAGATGTTTGAAGAAATTTACATAGATATCTGCTTTATCATTTTTTATTGTTGATCCATCCCAGCCTATGACCCATAATATTTAAAATAACTTTTTTTACTTCTCATCATGTTGCAAGAATGAAAGTAACTAGAATTTTAATCTCCCTCAATGAAATTGATCATAATAGTTTTTTGTTTAAAAAAATCCTCCTCCATGTCTATCAATTTCTATAAATCTAGTTAAGCTTGAAGAATCTAGGTTTTATCATCCAACAAAAAAGTATTATGATTCTCCTTTTCCAACCTACACACCTTTTCTTTTGCTAATTTAGACCTTATTTAGTTACATTTTCAAAGATGTTCCAATTTGAACATTAAGATATGGTTCTAATTTCTTGTGAAATTTCTATAATTTATTCTAAAAGTTAAAACATCCTTTAGCCTATTAAACTTCCTTGGCACACCCCAAAAATTTTCATGCTTAATCCACAAGTTTAAAAATTGAATGTTAAATGAGATGGTTTGGATAATACATCAACATATAATAATAAATGGGCATGACCCATTGATGTTTTGCTTAAATGTTTTTTAGTCAAATGTTGAAATTTATTTTGCTATTCAGTGTCCACAAAAATTCTATCATGTCTTTCAAAAAATCTCTTTCTAGGCCAAGTAAATGGAGGGCTAGAGAAACCAACATCTGACAAACTTGTATCCTTAATAGAATCATCAAATTCTTCCATCACTAAATTTCAATGTCGCTTTCCCACCATATTTTCAATTGCATTAGCTATCATAGTAAAATCTCCTCATATTAACTAACAACCTTAAACATTGAGATGTGTAGTTCTAATTTTGTTTCATAGCTGCATAACTTTTTTGTTTTTCTAGAACATGCAACATAGACCACAATAGTGTGTATGTTAAAGTTACAATAACTAACTTGAAGGTGAAGTAATAGTTCAACATCAATTATGACATTAACCTACATATTTTGGCTCTACAAAATTCAAATTTTAGCTCTACAATTAGTTATTTAATTAATGTTAGCAAATCTTCTAAGTATTTTAGATGCCTTATCTGCTTGAATCAAAGGCTCCAAGATAGCTACCATTCCTAATATATTAACTCTAATTAAATTCTTGAGACAAATAGAGGCAATCATTTTAGCTATGTCTCAATATTCTAATCCAAGAATTTAGTCATTAATATGAATATAATTCCCCTAGTTATTCTAAGGAGTGCACTATAGTCATAAGTTGCTAAAATACTTGCAGAAGAGTTGCCTTGAAAGCTTACTGCAATTGCTAAGTTAAGATATTTGATTTCCTTTTCTCTTATGCTTTTTGGATTTCTGGACCTATCATTCCTCCTCTAATTCTTGAATGTTATTGATGATTTCCAAAATGGTACTCTCATTCTCATTATTATCACTCGAGGGGTTAATAGCATGTTGTGCACTTGACCATATTTTTTGTATTTTGAATCAAAATAGGGGTGTCCACCTTATTATCTTTTCTTAGTTGATTTTCTTCTTCTTCTTCTTCTTCTTAACATACTAGTCCCCTTTTCACAATCTGGGTTACCATAGCCACATTATGTAGTTTTAATCTTCTATGCAACTTTGAAGAGTCTCCATTCAATTAATTTAATGACTTAGTGATCTTAATGCACGAATACATCACTCTTGATGAGCTCTTTGATTTGACAACCTAGAAATCTCAAAGCCTTTGGAAAACTAATGAGTTCATGGCCTTTTTTGATATAGCCATTTTGTGAGTTCATGATCATTATCGTGGGCTCGCTATGAGAGCTTTTATGTTGTGATGTCTTCAGCCTGACTGGTTTGTGTTGAATTGAGATAGTATAAGGAAATACATAAAAGCTTAAATAAATTATTTAATTTCAAAATAACTTAATAATAGAAATCATTGAAAAAAATACATAAATTAAACATTAAGGATAGATAGATATGAATTTTATATCCTTAAAAATATTTTAAGAAAAAAAATTCATGGCATTAACATAATAACACAAAATTCTTATATATTTACATATTTGATACTTATACTTTACTATTTACATAAATACCTTCAAATAATTAATATTACATTCAAAATAGCACCATCATTAACTTTTTAAAGTGAAATGTACCTTTCATGCATAACAAATGTTATATTTATAAATAACAAACTCTAGGTTGTTAGATATGTAAATACATAAAAATTATTTTCTATTTTCTTTAAAGGAAAATTGAATATGATCCTATAATAAGGTGATTTCTCATTTTTTTAGAAGGAAGTAGAGAGTTATATGAAAGTTGATTTATAATGCATTATATTGTATCATTAATTATTATGTAAATAATATTCAAAAGTTTTATTGATGAGACCAACAACCTATCCTTAAGTTCTAACATTGAGGGCATGATTCTCTGGTGATAAATAATGAAAATGGCATGTCAAGTTCATTGGATGGTCCTAATAATTATAACATGGAATGGGATAAATCATGGATATATTGACAATCCTATATGTTGTCCTTGGGGTAAGGCTATAGTGTTCCCTAATTCTTTTTTTATTCATCATTGGGTTTGACTCAATGCATGAATGTCTTGATGGGTTGAATTTGTTTTCAATATGAATGTATCAATAATCTTAATGCTAAATTACTAAAAAGACTCATTATCTTTTTTGTCAAATAATTTCTTGTTAGATGGATAAATCTTCCCATGACTTATTTCTAATTTGAACTATAGTTAGAGCTTAGGAGGGTCTATGTTATTTGGTAATCTTAATTTAGTTGACCTAATATTTTAAAGAAATCTCAATTATAAATTCTTTTGTCAAAGAGAAAAATAGATTGATTTGACCAAATTGCCCTAAGCCTATGTAGTGCAGTGATGTCAATTAGAACAAACATAAATTTGTCACCCAAATAATATGTTGTATTGATCTGGTTCAAAACATCAAATTATTCCAAATAAATCTAATAGCAAGTTTAGGAAATATCAAATTTATTTGATTCCACCATTATATTAAATGTAATTAGAAATTAACAAAAAATTTAAACTTTAAAAACAAATTCAATATTCTCTCAAATATAAAATTTAAGAAAATTTAGTCAATATTTATAAAATATTTTCTTATAAGAAGCAATTGAATTGGCATAGTTGTAATTGATCCAAACAGCTAAAAAGCATAAGTGGTGAATAAAACTAAACGGTTTCTTCATTTTCTGGCGATTGAACGACAGCCACTTTGTACGTCCATTTTAGATGGCATTAGTTTTAGGTTTTGAGTTGGAATTGTGGGTTGTATCCATCAGATGCGTAACTCAAAGGAGACCAACATGCCTTTCTAATAATTGCAATAAGCATTCGTATTCTTCTATTAGACTGTTATATTTTAGGATTTGCATAAAGTAATCAAAATTAAACTTTATCACATGTCTAATTGCTAATTAGAGAATTAGTATCCTTCTCAGCCCAAAAGGAATGATTGGCTTGTTTGCAATTAAATCCCGCGTTAAAAGTTGGTCTACATTAATGACATCCTTTGCTATAAGATAACTGAGTTCGAGCACTGCAAGCTACCCTCTTGTTGATCGCTTTCTCATGACATTGATGTATTAAAACAAAGTACTTCTACGCAATTTTTTGGAACTAAATTTGAGAGATATTATGATATTGTTCATATAATTGTACTTCTATTTCGCCATCATGATCTTTCACGTCGATTATCACTTTTCCTTTCTTTTGATGAGAGGCAAATCGATTTTTATAATACCAAAGCGCTACTAGTTTAAGAGATGTACACCTTGGTTTTTAGAATAAAGTGATTTGAGTCCGAGCAAAGAACAAAAGCAATTTATGATTTGATATTGCCCCTATTACTTGTAATTGCCCGTATGGCCAGCTTTATTTGTAAAAGATATGATAAAAATTTAATTCTTCCTTTTACTCAATCAACGAAATATATATATATATATATATTAAATACATGTTACTTTTAAATCTCCCTTGCAATCGGGAAAACAATAGAAGATATATGATATGTTTAACAAAATTAATTTTATCTGCATAGGTTCATGCATCGGTTTTCGGAACCAAGCAACCAAGTAAAACCAAATTTTAAAACATTTAACTTTTTAAGAAGACATCAGAACTCTAATATCAGAAAATATTACAATCAAGACATGGTGGCTCAATGTGACGAATTCAAGATTGTATACCCAAAATAGCTTGTAGATCCAAGTGAGTCTAGTTATCAAGATAATTATACTCTCACAAGATACTTGACAACCAAGAATAAGTATACTAGCCGAAAGATGTGTCTGATAAGGGAAGATTGACATAATCCTGAAAGCCAAGCACTTAGAGGTTAATTACTCAAAGACAAGGCATGACTCGACTCATCGATAACAGGCGACTACAGGAAGGAGACAATTATTCTTAGTCACATCTTCACTCGCATACTTATTTGACAATGGATTACTCACCTTTATCAACTGACATATCTATACTTGCTCACACGCACACTACCATCAGCTTAGGCGAGAATTCATTTGTACTAGACTTATCAATATGTATTTTTCATGTATGGACACCACTTGTTATTATAAAAGAGGGGCATCTTTCCTATAGGGAGACCTTTTTGGCTCACTCTAAACCCATATATTTTCTACTTAGATTTAAGCAATAAAGATTGTTATTTTCTCTACACTTTCTACTTCTCTATCCTCATGCTTGTCATCTTTTTGCCTAATCCTATTTGCCAAGTATTTCAGAAGGTTTTTCCTCCACCCACAAATAGAATTGGATTCAATATCTTTTTAAATGTTGTGAGCATAGATGAGGATTAGAACCAGAAGCCAGATATAAAATGAAGTAAGACCTTCAACACGAGATCGCTCGGCAGACATGGAGCAGAACATATAGCAATTTTTAACTCACCATTAATTGCAAGATGTGGAGAATAGTATTACTCCCCTAGTGCAAGTGGTTATCAAGAAATCACACCATGAAGAACTTAGGCCAAAGGAGAATGAAGATCCATGGGATTGGCTACCCGTCAAGCTTGGCGAGAAAAAAGACACCCATCAAGTGTCCCATGCTCTCATCCATCCAAGATCTCTGACTCTGAGGATGAATTCTATGACACAAGTGAAAAAGAGGGTGTGTCAAAGAAACAATGACAACAAATTAATGCTTTCTCTATGAAGATCTCAAAAGCTCGCTCTTCTCATAGGTTTAAGAGCTTGCATCTTGAATCATACAAGGGTCGGATAGAAACCATCGACCATATAACATATTTCAAGTCTACCACATCATTTCTAGACTTAGATGATGTGATGAATTACCGACTCTTCCTCACCACCTTCAAGGAGTCAACCCTCAGGTGGTTCTCGCGCCGTCCTTTAAGAGTCATTACATCATTCACTAACTTCAAAAGGATGTTCTTCATGCAATTTGTTAATGCTCAAAAGGCATTGAAGAGTTCTCAAGCTCTCCTACAAGTAAGGCAATAACCTAGTGAGTCCTTAAGGAAGTTCATTACTCTGTTTCAACAAGAGTTGCTAGAATTCAAAGATCTGTAACTCGTAGTAGCTCAAGTAGTACTCGCTCAAGGCTTGATGATGGGGACTTTAGGTATGCCTTGGGGCTCCATCAACCTAAAACACTCATTGAACTACTAGAACTAGCAAATAATCATGTTAATGTAGAGAGTATAATAAAGTGGTCCAACCAATGTCATTGGCTAGGACTAAAGACTTACTTAAGAGACCTTCAGAGCGATTGCCTAGGGAAGGGTATCAAAGGCATATGATAGATAAGAGAAGGTGACCAAAAATACTTATGAGAGGTTTCAGGAATCCAGCAAATCTATCTAGAAGCAACTATGCACAACTTATTCTTATGACTCATCCTCATAGTGTCAATGGTTTAGCAAATAGAGGCAACCTAAAATAAATATTATTTTAGGCAACTGCCACCTATGAAGGCTGATGGAGTGCAAGACCAATCGAGGCATTATGCTTATCATTGTGATCATGGCTACTACACTGAAGCGTGTCCACATTTGAGTTCATAAAGGTTTGAAAGCTCAAGGAGTTCATTCAGAGGAAAGATAAAGAAGTCTACACACACTATTCATATTGCTAGAGTCGCATATGCAATCTTTGTGGGATGGTGAGTCCTCCAAGAAGGAAAGTATGAAAATGTTATGCTTTGGAGAAGTGAACTCGATAGCCATGAACCCCATACCATTGAGTACTTTTGGAAAGGGATAAACCCATTATTCGGAATCACAATAATATAGTTGTGGTGATGACTCTAATCACCAACTATTAGGTAGAAAGAATTTTGATCAACATGGGAAGCTTGATCAATATCATTTTAAATTTTTTTTTTGATAATTTAGATTAGCTAATTCTATACTCGCACCAGGAGGACCATTATATGGTTTATTAAGAGTGAGAGAAACTAAAAGAATGATTACTCTTCCCATCATCTAGGAAGAAGGAAAATATTTTACGGTTATGGTCGATTTCATCATAGTAAATGCCCCTTACAATGTTATCTTTGGTCAAACACTACTTGACACATTCCAAGTGGTAGTGTCAACATATCACAAGTCATCAAATTCCCCACTGGAGGAGAAGAAATTACTATAAAAAATAATTTCAACTAATCACACGAGTGATATTTAAAAGCAGTTGGTTGGTCGCCTAGAAAAGATGAGATGCTATAGGTGGATATAGTGTGAATAAAAATTCAAAGTCCTTGAGAAGATAGAAGAAATTTGTACCGTAAGTTAATGGTTAAATATTAAGAGTCAACTTGGCTTTCTTCCCTGAGCATAAAGAAACACTTACCCAAACTTACTTAAATAATTTAAATGTTTTCACTTGGACAATAGTGAAGATGCCAGGCTTAGACATCAACATTACTTATCATCGCTTAAACATTTGTATGGATGCATAACCCATCAAGCAAAAAATGATGAAAAGAACAAGTACACTCATCAAACCCATCAAGGAGGAGGTGACAAAGCTGTTTGAAGCTAATTTCATTAGAAAGGTTCAATACCCAAAATGGGTGTCCAATGTGGTGATGGTTCACAAGTTAGAAGGCAAAATAGAGGATGTTTGTTGACTTCACCAATCTAAACTTGCCATGTCTTAAAGACAGGTATCCTCTCCTACAAATAGATGAGCTTGAGGACTCGATAGTTGGATTCTCGGTGATGTGTTTCTTAGATGTATTATAAGGATATCATTAAATTTAAATGTATCCTATAGACTCTAAGAAAGTGACCATCATTAGTGTTGAAGGATTATATTGTTATAGCGATATGCCCTTTCAGTTTAAAATATAAGGGCAACATATCAAAGACTAGTGAATCAAGTCTTCAAAGAGCAGAAGGAAGAAATGTGGACAACCTGCTAGTCAAGAGTAAGTCACCAATGCAGCATATAGAAGATGTCAAGAAAACATTCACCATTATACCTCTAGTAGGACTAAACAAATTTATTTCAAAGGTAAGAGAGTAGAGCTCACCATTTTTCAATATTCTTATAAGAGCAAAGAAGTTTGAATGAACTCTAAAATATGAAAGGGCCTTTAATGAGTTGAAGAGTCTACTCATATCACCTCCTTCATTGTAGAGCACAAAAGAGGGAGAAGTCTTATTATTTCACCTAAGAGTGAGAGAAGACTCAATTATCTCAATCATTATAGAGAAGAAGGTGGGAAGAAATGACCCATCTATTATGTTAAATCTAAGTGAGGTGCTGAGTTGAATTACCCACTCATGGAGAAGCTTACTCATGTTAATCACATCAGCCAGGTGATTGTGACCTTACTTCTAAGCACACTTCATATAAGTTATCTAATAACCCCATATATAAAAACTTGTTAAGCCTAATCACTTGGAAAGATTGTAGAAATAATCTGTAGAATTAAGTGGGTTTGACATATCATACTCTCCTTGAATATCAATTAAAGCACAAACACTTATGGATTTTTTTATCAACTTTAATATTTCACAAGATACTCTCATCAACCTAGAGCTCTTTCGGCAATTATACATTGATGGCTCTTCTAATGAACAAACCATGGTCACAAACATAGTGTTGAAAAGTCTACCAGAGATCACAATAACACAATCAATTAAATTTAGCTTCAAAGTGACAAATAATTAAGCTGAATTCAAAGCTTTACTAACATGACTAAGA
This sequence comes from Cymbidium sinense, assembly GCA_021442155.1. NCBI lineage: Eukaryota > Viridiplantae > Streptophyta > Magnoliopsida > Asparagales > Orchidaceae > Cymbidium > Cymbidium sinense. Next base: position 52,213,296 of record CM038215.1, read on the forward strand.
TTTTCTAGGGGGCTTGGAGCCATGCATGTGGTAGCTTATTCAAATTCACAACTTATGGTAAGGAAAATAAATGGAGAGTACAAAGTATTAGATAAGTCCTAGATAAAATACTTGCTTAAAGTGAAATTTAGAGATTGGACAATTGAAATATATTGGGAGAGTGCAAATTCCTAGAGAAGAAAATTAACTCACTAACATATTTTCCAAGGCTAGCAAACTCGAGGTGCATGTGGGCATTCAATTTATCCGCTCGAATATTAAAGAAGAAGAGCTAATTTAAGTAGATCATGAATGCTCACCAAGCTGGGCCTAATCCATCAAAAATTAACTATAAACTAATGAAATTGAAGAAATGACTAAGAATTTAAGGAGGTTCCAAATCATGATAGCCCAACTTATATTGATTGGAGACGAATTGTTCCAAAGGTCAAGGACCTCACTTAACCTCAGATCTATGAAATAGGTTGAAGAAGGTCTTTGAGAAATATATTTTAGTGAGTGTGATAACCACTTAGGAAAAAGGACACTCACCCATAGAATCTTAAGGCTAGGATATTTTTGCCCACACTAAGAAAGGATGCTGAACAATTTATGAGGAGATGTGTATAGTGCCAAAATTTGTAGCACTCTAGTAGCTATCACAACCATTGCAACCCATCAGAATCCTTGGTCATTCACTATTTGGAGAGTGGAGCTAAAAGGTCCATTACTAGTCACCAGCATGCAAAAAAAATTCATATTAGCCATGATCGACTATTTCAATAAATTGATCAAGGCAAAGCCACTCGTGAATATCAATTCTTAGGTGGTAAGAAACTTTATTTAAACTAACATTATTCATGTACAGATTGACATTAGCAATCATCACTAATAATGGGCCATAATTCACTGAAAAGGACTAAAAGAGTTTCATGAGTCTCAAGGGATCAAGTTGAAGTTCATATCAATGCATTACCTTTTGTGTAATGGATAAGTAGAAGCAGCTAATAGAAAGATCCTTAGGATAACCCCACTAATATAACATGACACTCTCCCTTCACATTATCGCACAACACAAAGGCCATCCTACCCATCAGTATAAAGTCCAAAGTCAAAGTGCTCTAATAATGGAAAGGATGAGAGACAGAGATAGTGAGTGGGTTTAAAAAAACTCAAAAGCCATGGAAGACACACTTGATATGGTTGAAGTACTTAGAATTGAGGCATCATCCAAACAAAAGAAAATAAAAAAAAGGATGGCCAAGTACTATAACCATTATGTGAGGAAGAAGCACTTCAAAAGTAACTTTCTAGTGCTAAAAAAAGTAGATGCTACTGCTTGACAAAATGTTTGGGTAATTTCATCGACAATTGAAATGGACCTTTCATAATCAAAGAGAAAGTTAGTCCTAGCAGATACTAACTATAATTTTATTCTGGCGATGGTATACCAAGAACATAGAATGCTAAAGATTTGTATTCACTTTATTAATTTTGAGTATCATGTATCTTCTTATTTTTCAATAATAAGTCTTTTTATTTTGCTCTTTAAATAAGTTAACTCATAGAATAAAGATATCTACAAAAGGAGCATACTTAAATGATAAGAGCTGAAATTTGCATTCAATGAGCAATGTGATGATTCAAGATACTCGACGCACCATTTGTTGTGGTATAAGGAATGGTCCCACTTTGAGTGGTGAAAGCTTAAGTAGGAGTTCTGAACACTTGGCACACTACTCTTGGACAAAGAAAATTGATGATGAACTAAGCTATTTTTACTTCAAGAAATGTTCCAATTAGCGAGAGGCAAAGCCTGGTAGAAAATATGAATACTTAGCATGCTAGGTTTGAGAATTTAGAGTCAAACAAGATATCCATGAGTTTGATCGACTCTACAAGTTTTATAGTGTCAAGGCTGACACTCATGAAGTTGGAAACTAAACCCAAAAAGACTAATCTCATTTAGTTGGCAACTAAAAATATACTCTCTGCAGATGGTGACTATAGTGTAAGACCTACACCTTGTGGGATCAATAATTAAATTGAAAGACCAATTCTTCTAGTTGGTAGTTAAAGATCAACACTTTGTGATTGACAACTAAAGTGTAAGATCAACACTCCATGAGATTAACAACTAAACTCAAAAAGATTAACTCTCCTAGTTAGCAACTAAAAAACCAACACACCTTACCGTTAGTGACCATAGGGTAAGATCAACACCTCATGAAGTTGACAACTAAACTCAAGAAGACCAGCACTCCATGTGGTTGGTGATTATAATGTAAGACCGACACCCCATGAGGTTGATGACTAAGAAAAATATATTCTTTTAATTTGCAAGTCAAGGTTAATTCTCTGAAGAGGCAACTCAATGTGCAATTTGACTATGTATGAAATATATTTTTATTTGATCAGTGACATGAGATATTAGGTCACAGATATAATTATGTAATAACATGCAAGTAACTACTAAAATAAGTGTATTAAACTTGCCATGCTAATGCGACTCTATATGAAGGTTCTCTCCAACAATTAGTCTAAATATTCTAATTCATTAGTGGAGTGTTTCACATATCAATGTAGGAGTATCAACCTAATGAGTATACATAAACTCACGGTGCTAAAGTGACCACCTGGGAAGTCCTTTTTTATCAATGATTCTAAATATTCTTACTTTTTAATGATTTTATTTGTTCATCGACTAGCGAGTATAAGCTTAGTGATAAGCCATTCACTTAGAAATACTCAACAAGGAAATAAATCTAGTCACTACTCACATAAGCATACTTAACTAAAAATGTGCTTCATATTTTTAGTTCATATAAAATATTTTTACAATTAAGGCATTCTACTCCAAAAAACTTTTTATAGAGAAGTGGAAAAGGAAGGAATATATTAACTAGAGCTACCCTTGTCATCATCATCATCAGAGTCCAGAAGTGCAAGTCCATTTGAGAAGTCCAAAAATATGGTATCGAGGTGGTCATGTTTCACCAATTTGATGATAATAAAGTGGGCACCTATTTGCATCTAAAAAAGGAAATAAATAGAACATCTAAACTTGGAGTGTCATGGAGCCTTGGGGCTCTGACACTATAATTGTAGCACCTAATCACAATGCCACCTTATAGAATCTAGAAATGGAAACCAACCCCATTATTATCTACTTAAGTAAAAATAGCACCACGATGCTATAATCCTAGCACCTGATGGCTTTAAATTAAAAAAAAAAGCTAGAAAATTAACCCATCCCACCAACTGCTTCCCCGACATTAATAACCATCTAAAGGAGAGCATGGGGAATGGTTAGATGTGAAAAAACTACCCAAAAAGTGGGAATGGTTATCTAAAACCTTTATTAAAAGGGGTGGGGATGGATTACCCCACTTATTCTTTTTCTCTCTTCCACAACTACTTTTCTTGCCATCATTCTCAACTCCAAGTGTTCTCCAACACCCTCTTCTCTCAACAATCATGTTCCTTACCATTGTAAGAGGGTGTCTTCCTCTTGCACGAGACAAGATCAAAGCTGACTATTACTAACTCTAAGTAAAAGTTCTTGAAAAAGTTTTTTTTATATAATTTCCTTCCCAAAAAAAATTCAATGAAAATCCTAAACTTTTTCACCGTCAATCATGAATCCTATGAAATGAAAAGTCTCCTTCTATTGATCTTAGATCTAGAGTTTAAGAAAAGAATTCATTTTTGTTAAAAATAATATTTTAGCATAAGAACCTCAAGAATTATAAGTTTGAAAGCCTTCACCATTGAACTTGGTTCGATAATAGATGAAAATCCTCCCTCCATCGATTTTGGATCCATAATAGCACTTGCACTTAAACACTGTATTATCTAGCATTACTAAAGTGTTATACCATTGAATTTTAATTAAAAAATGTTAAATTATCAAAAAATTAGTTCAATAATAGAGTTCCAGCTCTACGAGGTTGAGGCTCTAAAATGCCAAAGTCCTAGCATCGAAGCGCTGAGATCTCGGGTATGATATCTTAGGTGCTTTACTTCGCAACCCTAAGGCACCGAGGAGCTAAGCTCCGGGTTAGTGTCTAAATTGTAGCACCATAACACTATATATTTAATGCCACAACACTACCTTCTCAGGTTACAAAATCATGTACATATTTAGAGTAGTGCCATAATACTATTTTCCTATCATTATGGCACTACATCTTAAAATCTATTCCACCATTGAGCTTGGTTACAGTGTGAAACAAAATCCTCCCTTCATTGATCTTGGGTTTAAGAAAAGGGATAAGAGTGCTTTGTACTAAAACTTATAAAACCTAGCATTGCTAAGGCATTATGCTACAAAAATTTTAAATTTATCTAGAAGTATTGAATCTTAGATATTGATGAAACAATACTAAGGCACTGATGTTCCAGCATTAAGGTGTTGTGTCATTAGTAAAATTAATAGAGACACTCATCTGACATTGCCATGGAACTAATATCTCAGTGTTGAGGCCCTACGTTCAACTGATAATGCCAAGGTGCTCATATTATAATGTTGAGGCACAAATCACTCTAATATTAAGCCCAAGTAATATTTATAGCACCACATTATGCATTTAGTGCTGAGGTATTGAGTCCTCATGTTTTAAACTTATGTTCTTCAACTAATGGCACCAAGGTGTTGGTTTTGCAGCACTGAGGCATAAGCCCTCAATATTGTTCATTTTAAATTAGAATTTTAATTATTAAGCTTTTAAATCTTGGAGCATTTCACATAATAGTGACAAACAAAGCATAAAAATGAAGACATCTTTATTAATATAAAAAATTTATTCCAAGGATTTTATAATAAATAAAGAAGAAAGAGAAAATATAAATAATAAAAAAGAAAAGGAAAAACTAATTTTCATAGTTGTTGTCATCCTCCTCCTATTCTTCTTCTTTTTCCCCTCCGTAAGGGTGATAAGGCACCATAAAGAAAGAAGCCTAACCTTGGTTTGCATGAAAGCCATAGTTTTTAAACATATGAACAAGTGTTGAGTTAAATTAACCATCTATAAAAGCTGATGTTATTATTGAAATGATGTAGTGATCAAATTTTCTCTGTAGTTCCTACAACTATTGATTGGTTTCACCAACCCATTTCTTTAAATCTGATACTAGTCCTCTAATTTCTTGGAGTTTCTAATTTAAGGTCTTGGAGGATTTTGGTCTAGACTGAGGAGCACATGAGCTTTTTCTCACTTAGCCCTTAAGCTAAATCCTTCAATTATTCTTTTAGTTAAGGGAGCCTTTGAATTTGAACTTCTTTATCAAATCTCCTTGAACACTTACTACAACACACAAAGAATTAATTAAAGAAGAATGACCTTACCATAGAGTAGTGCTACTTTGAATCATCTTATAATTAGAATTATCAAATTCTCCCTACATCCATAGTAAAGCCTTTTTGAAATGCAAAATTCAAAATGTCCCTATTTCTAATCACCTCACTAATATTTCTAGTGGGCATTAACTTGGCATAAATCACTTAGTGCCAAGCTTTGGCCTCAGTAGTGAGGTTGATGCAGAAAAATAAATAATCTTATCCACCAGCCTTTTTCACTAAACATTAGAATTTTTAACATTGAAAAATTGAGGATTTCATCAAAATTGAGATGATCATTATAATAGAAGAGATATTGATCATACACTACATCTTCTAAATTGTAATATTCTTTTAATAATAATACTATCAAAACTTACCAATTTTTCTCATACAAAAACTCTATTATTCTTATGCTCATTCGCATGTGAGAAGAATCTTCCACCATGAGAATGCCAAAAGAGTTATTATAGTAGACCAACTTCTCCTAGTCTCTGTCATTGATAATCCACTCCACACTCCCACTCAGATTAAAGAAATCCTCTTGAGATGAGATGTTTGTGTAGGAGAGTGTGGTGATATGGTTTCTCTACCTTTATACTAATGAATTTGTTGGTGTCACTGATACCCTCTTCTTTCCCTTGCTAAAGTATTTCATCAGCATATTGGCTTTCATGAAGTAAAATGTAAACTAAGAGAGGAAGGGATACATGAACTCTAAAAAAATTGAGCTGCTTAAGGGGCCTATTAATTGACTAGCCTTAGTGCTACAACGCTACATTGATAGCACCAAAGCTCTACCCTCTCAGTTTTTAAAATACAGGACGAGTGTTGCGGCGCTGAAAATGCAGCACTAAGGTCCTAGTCAACATACTAGAGCAGTCATCGTACCAGTCAAAAAGAGATATTTATGACATTTATGGTAATTAATTTTGTAACTGATGTTGTGCAAAAAGTGAGGCTAGGCGTTGATGAAGCACCATCATCGACCGCAATGCGTTGGTCAAAAGTTTCTTTTAAAATTAAAGCTATGTCCATCTGCTCTAAATAACATTTGATATGTCACCATAAAATATCTAAATAAATATATGATCAAATCATTCTAATCTCATGTCATCTTAAGCACGTATGCCTTATAAGCATCGATATGAACCCTGGTTTTATGATATAAATTCCTACATTATAATGTTATAGTGCTAATTACTCAACACCAAGACACCATGTTAATAGCGCCACCATAATTTTAACATTGAAGGATATGAATAATACCAATTTACATGGAAAATATTTAAATAAATATGACATTTCAAAGGGATGTAAGTCCAATATACTCATTTTCCATGCCAACACGCTATAAATATGGTATTCCAAGGGGATGTAAGCCCAATTTATATGTTCTCTATGCAAACACTTTACATTCTGACAATCCTAAAGGATGTAAGTCCAATCTACTCATTCACCATGCAAATACCCTATATTTTGTAATTTCAAAGGGATGTAAGTCCAATCTAGCATTCCAAATTGTAAGTCCAATCTATGTTTGCCTTGCGAACACCTAGTGGCATTCCAAAGGGATGTAAGTCCAACTCATGTTCACCATGCAAAGCACCCTAATGACTTTCTAATAGATGTAAGCAGTCCTAAGTTTTCCATGTGAGCATCCCTTCAATAAACCTCTGGTCTACTCGAGATATCTGAGATGAGGAAACATATGGTTTCTAATCAGATTCCCTTAACATTATAGGTAGCCCTCTAATGCTGGTAGACTAGAATAATGTAGTCCCGAGATGATGACCATGGGATATTGATCATGAATATTCTCTTATATCCCTTAGACAACCATCTATGTCATGCCACATGCACCACTAGACATTGATTCATATAAAAAATATGAATGTTTCCAACCTTAATCAAGGGTGCTCTCTTACTATAGTAAGAGGGGTAATTAACTATGAATGCTTGTGTTCATAGGAGGTAAAAGCATATCTAAATAAACTCTAACATAATGTTATGAAAATTTGGTTGAATATATAAATCAATTTGTCTCATGGAGAACATACTCTTACCCATCCCAATAAAGATGGTGATGAGTTTTCAAATAAATTTTCTAAGCAATTAGATTTCTTGCGACTACACAAAGAATAACTTCTCTCTCCATCTCTAATGGAAAAATTAAAATATATGATATTATCGTAGACTTAAATATCAGATTATATTATTTTTAAAAAGTTCAGATCTATGATCACCCTTTTGGACTCACCTCCTCTTTCTCCTGCTTTGGAGATTTTCATTTCCGTGTGGTGCGATCCCTTCTAGGGCTTTTTGCAAATTTTTCATCATTCTCTCTTGGTTTTATGGGTTGGCTCAGACTCCTGTCACTTGAGTGATGCTACTTTTTTGAATATGGCTACAATTTTCATTAATACATGGGGCAAACCACCTCTTATGGCTGATCTTGCTAGGTCTTCTAGCATTTTGAGGGTTGCTACTCAAAATCCTTCGATGGCATCGAAATCATTCAAGGATGTTCTTGTTGCTATGGCTACATGCTCTAGTGAGTCTCTCTAACTTATTTTGACTTCTTTTCAGGGTGTGCCCACGGTCATGTGCTTTGATCTAGTTGTGGAAAAACTTGCTAAGCCATTTGAATTTACCCTGGTTGGTAAGTTTGCATTACGATGACCTACTTTGGAAAAAATCCTATCTTTCTTTCATAGCTTGAAGCTTTTTGGGGTGTTTATAGTTAGTTTGCTTGATTTTCTCCATTTTTGATTTAATTATCAAATGATTTGGACTACTCTCGTGCCTTTTATTAGTGTTTTTATTTTGTTTTCAATTGTCAGATGAAATTGCTTAAATAGATGCCTCTTTTTGATATTAAGGAAGAATCCTCTATAATTTTGGTTTGGAACTCTCTCCCTAATCTGCATGTCCATTTCATTAATCATTTATTTATTTTTGTTATGGGAGCTCTGTTCATTCGACCTCTTCAAGTTGATCAGGCGACTGCTTTGAATTCTCATCCCTCTATGGCTCAGACTCTCGTTGAGCTAGATATAACTAAGAAATATCCTAATGAAATTTGGCTAGGCTAAAAAAATATGCCTACTTGCAAAAAGTTGATTTCAAAAATTTTCCTATTTTTTGTTCCCACTATAAGATTCATGTCATGGTTTTTTGAATTATTTTGTAGCGCATCCTCATCTTAAACAAAGAAATCAAGTTAAAGATAATCTGGATCTTAATTCCAAATTGCCTATAGTTAAAGTTGAGAAATCTGCACAAAAGAAAATTTCTAATGTTGAAAATGTGGTTTTTTATTTGGATCCACCTACTGTTGTTGATGAGGTTGTTGTGGCTCCTTCCACTAATCAAAACTTGGATGTCGATCAGGTTGTAAAGGAGGATTTACCCCTTAATGCTTCTTTACACTTGAATTCTCCTAAGTTTGATAGTAATAAGGATAATAGCATGGTTTCTAAGATTGTTGATGACAACTCTATTTCCAGTGAATCTATCCATGCTTCTATGCCAGCTTTAATTGATTACAATGAGGTTTTAAATGAGGTTTTGAATGTTTCTGAAAGTACTGTTAAGGTTTTTATTTCTCCTAATATTGGTATTACTATTTTAAATTGTTCTAATCCTTCTCCTTCCTCCAACTCTAATGGGGAGCCTTCCTCTATCCTGATAGCTCAAATTAATGCTAATTTGGAAGAGGGTGAAGTAGTTTGCAAAAATACCTTAAGCACTCTAATATCACCCAATAATATTCCTACTCAATCTCTCTCAGATGGTGATGTATTAGATAAGCATCTAAAGTTCCTTGTAGTTACCAAAAGAAAAAAAATAAAACCCCTAAAACATAACCTCCTAACTTAACCAGATTGACTAGGTCTGGTTCTTTACAAAAATAAATGGTTTCTTTCTTAATTTGAAATGTGAGAGGGATTGGTACCCTCTCTATTAGAAATAGAATTAGAAATCTAGTTTGTAATCATAATATCTCTTTCATGGCTATCTTGGAAACCTTTATTCTTCCTTATAATATTTCTCATGTTGCTATTATGATTGGTTTTAATAACTCTTTTGCTCATTCTAGTAATAAAATTTGGATCTTTTGGAACAATCCTTTTGTTTTGGAGATTTTGGATGACTTATCCCAAGTTGTTATTGTTAAGATTTCTTATGATAATTTTAGCTATTTTGGCTCCTTTATTTATGCCTCCTGCAATAGGGGTGGAAGGCATATTCTTTGGGAGAATCTTTCTAATTTTTCTTCATCCTTGGATGCTCTTGGTTTGTTGGTGTAGATTTTAAAACAATCTCCTCCTCTTTTAAGAGACTTGGTGGTAATGCTCCTAACTTATCTTCTATGGAGGATTTTAATGACATGATTTTAGAATGCCATTTACTAACATTGGTTTTACTAGCTCTAAGTTTATCAGGAATAATTATAGGCTTTGGCAAAGGCTTGATATAGTGCTTTTTAATCATCTTTAGATTAATTTTTTCCCTCTGCAACAATAGAACATTTAAGAAGAACTTTATTTGACCACTCTTTTGCTTATTAATTTGAATTTTAATGTTAATAAGTCCCTTTAGCTATTCCATTTCATTTTAGAATATGTGACTCATGGATGATAGATTCCTCAATGTTGTGTCTAGTAACTGAGAGGAACCGCTTCATCTGGGTGATTATATTTTTGGAATAAAAATATTTTGGTTTAAACTTAAAAGACTTAAACAATGCCTTACTTGGTGGAGTAAAATAATTTAAGAATCTTTTCATCAATCTTAAGGAAATGGAGAATGAGGTGATTATTTTGGAAGATGGGATTTTCAACGACCCTTCTAAAGCTCTTTTGTTGGCTAATGCTAAGGATAGTCTGACATGTCTTGAAGACTTGCAAAAAACCTATTGGAGGTAAAAGATTCTTTAAACATATCTTGGATGGTGATTGAAAGACTAAATATTTTCATGTCATGGTTAATAAGAAAAAAGCTATAAATCATATCCATAAAATTAAAATTAAAGATGGGTCATGGTGTTTGGAAAAAAAATGATCTTATTGATTATGTTGTTACTTATTTTAGAGAGCTTCTTAACAAAAATGTGTCATATGATGATGTTTCTTGGCCTTGTGTTATTCCTTCTCTTATTTCTACGGACAATTATTTGCTTGTTTCCTTGCCTAGTGAGAATGAAATTGTTGATGTGCTACAGAGTATGAATAAAGACTCTGTAGCAGGGCCTGATGGGTATATTATCATTTTCTTTCAAAAATGTTGGAAGATCATTAAAGAGGATTTGATTAAGGCTATTCTTGATTTTTTTAAGGGTAATGTTATTCCTAAATATTTTTATAGTACTTCCATTGTGCTGATTCCTAAAAACAATAATTCTGAAGTCTAGAGTGATTTCTGACCCATTAGCATATGCTCTTTTTTTTAAATAAACTTGTCTCCAAGATTTTGGCTAAAAGACTTAGTCTTCTTCTTCCAAAAATTATCTCCCCCAACAAAACTGGTTTTGTTAAAGTGAGGTCCATCTCTGATAATGTGCTCTTAGCCCAAGAGATGATTCATGATTTGAAGGACTAGGTTAGGGGAGGTAACCTTCTTTTCAAGTTAGATATTGCCAAAGCCTATGATAATATTGGTTGGAATTTCCTTCACAAATTTTGAATTTATTTGGGTTTTCTAATCAATTTATTCTTTAATTAAAAATGGTATTGAGAATTACTTGGTTTCTATTCTCTTTAATGGTGAAGCACATGGATTTTTTCTTCCTCTCATGGGTTAAGACAAGGGGACCCTCTTTCTCCTACCCTTTTCATTATTGATGTTGAATATCTTTCTAGGTCTTGAGCATTTATTTAGTAGAATGTTTCTCATGTATTATAGAACCACTGGTTGGATTCCTATTTCTCATCTTAGCTTTGCTGATGACTTTATTAATTGCTATAATGCCTTGATTGATTACAATAAAAAATTTAAGTTTTTAGAGAAATCTAAAAAAGATAGTGGCTTGAATATTAATTTTGATGAAAGTTGTTTTTTTACTAGTTCTTCAATTTCTTTATCTAAGATTAGTAGTATAAGAAATATTACTGGCTTCTCTTATCAAACTCTCTCTATCAAATACCTAGGGACTCCATTATATAGAGTCAGGAAAAGATCCTACTTATTTGATGAGGTTATTTAGAAATTAAATAAATAAAAAATCTCATCTTTGGAATTTTAATTACTCTCCTTTGGTGCTAGACTTACCTTGATCAAAAGCACTCTTTGCTCTTTTCTATTTATCTTCTTTCTACTATCATCCCTACTATTTCAACCAATAATAGGATTAATAGGCTTATTAATAATTTTTTTTGGGGCACTAAGTCTTCTTCCAAAAGGATGCATTGGGCTAACTAGAATAACTATTGTGTTACTTATAATGAGGGTGGTCTAGGTTGTAAAACCTTGAACAATTCTATTTCTTATTTTTCCTATAAAATGTTGTGGAATGTTAGAAAAAAAGATAGCTATTGGTCTAAGTTTATGAATGTTAAATATTGTCATGGAAAATATCCTCTTATTTGTTCATTCAAACCTGGTGACTCTCCTATTTGGAGAAATCTTTGTAGTATTAAATGGAGTGCTAAAAATTTAATTTGTTGAGGTATCAAATCTGGTTCTTCTTTTTTCTAGCAAGATAATTGGGTTGGTCAAGGCTCCATTGACTCCCTCCTTAATACTCACTCTATTGATGTGCTAAAAGTTTCATCAATTACTTAAGAATAATACTTGGGATGTGGCTAAATCGAATAACATTGTCCCTAATGGATTCCTTGATATGATTCTTAATATTTGCCTCCATCTGAATGAACCTGATAAAATCCTTTTCAAAATCTCTTCCCCTAAATATTTTGTCTTCAAGGATGTGTGGCATTTCATTAGGATTAAAAATCAGATTTCCTTGGTTTTTTTTTCTAAAATTTGGAATAATATTGTTCCCACTTCATTTTTTGTTTTAACTTGGAGAATTCTTAGGAATTATATTGTTGTGGATACTACTCTTTTGAAAAAAAAGGTTTTCACCTTCCTCTAAATGTCATTGTTGCTATTATATTGAAAATGTGGATCACATTTTTGTCAATGACTCTATTGCAATTAAAGTGTGTAATTGGTATGATGATAATTTTAATACCCTTAATTTGAATGGATCTTTATCTCTTATGCAACTCCTTGAAGATTGTTTCCTTGATACTCTAAGGGGCATGTTAAAATTGTCTTAGCCATCACTATTATTTGGTATATTTGGATGGATAGAAATGATGCAAAGCATAGTAATATTCCTATTGATCACAATCATATCATTTCTAGATCCAAATACAAAATTTTGTCTCTTTTAAAGCCAATGTTCTTAAAATCTCCAACTTTAAATGATATAAGATTGCGCCCTCTAAAATTGGGATTATTCTTCCTACTTATATTGTTCCTTCTAAGAAGAGGATTGTGTTTTGTCTTAAAACTAACAATGATTGCATTAAGGTTAACACTGATGGCTCTATATCCAATGGTTTTTATGGATGTGGAGAAATTTTAAGAAATCATGGTGGAACGATGATTTGTGCTTTTGCAGCACCATTAGAGCCTTGCTTGGTTTTATGTGCCGAACTTAAAGCTATTCATCATGCTATCTCTTTTTGTTTACAAAAAGGTTTATTTAAAATTTGGATTGAAGTCGAGATGCTCCTTCTTTTGACCATGATTAATTCTGACTCCCATGGCAATGCTGAATTATTTTACTTGCTTAACCTTACAAGAAGTTTACTTGCTAATTTAGATTTTCATATTTCTCACATTTATAGGGAAGGAAACTATTGTATGTGATTCTTTAGCTAAGCTTCTTAACTTTACTATGTTCTCTAATGAGGAGCTCTCTTTTCTTTGAGGGGTCTTGTTAATCTAGATAAATTTTGTTTTCTTTATCTTAGAAGTTCTTAGCTTCTTTTTTTTTTTGCTATTTGCTATCTTTGGCTTCCCTTGTGTGAATGGTTTCTCTTGGTGTTATTTTGGTTAGGTTTTATCCCTATTGGTTTGGGTCATTTTCTTTCCTAAACCTAATCCTGAAATTTTTTTTGTCTTACTTTAAAATCTTCTTCTTTTTTGGATTTGTTGGGGCTATTTTTCCTTTTTGTTTTTGGATTTCTATTCTGGTCCATGATGATTAAATTTGGTTTCTCCTTCTACTAGAGATCGATTTTGTTTCAGGTTGGTGCTACTGAGCTTTGGTTGCCCTCTAGTTTTGGTGGCTCTCTCCTCTTGTTTGGCTAAAGATGTGTTGGTTTTGGTTGGCCTGGTGTCTGGCAAGTTCTAGAGCTGGCTTGGTTGGCTCCTTCCTGGGCTTGGGTACATTACATTGTGCTATTACCTTCCTTCTGGTTTTCTTTTCTCATTTTTGGTGGTTATCTAGAAGCCTTTTTTGGGATGTTTGTTGGTTGGCTAGAAGGCATGTTGGCTTGTCATTTCTTTCTATGGGATGAACCTACAAGTAGTTTTTGTTGTTCTTTCCTTTTAGATTTGGTTGCTTCCTCCCTATTATTACCTTTTTGGGTTCTTGCTATGTTGTATCAGGTGTGAGTTCCTTGGATATGGTGGGTGGTAGGTGTTTGGATTGTGGTTTTGGGTGGCTATATTCATATTTCTGTTGTTCCTACTACTATGGTTTGCTGGATGGCCTTGTTGGCTGGCTGCTTTGCTATTAGTTGGAGGATCTGTAGAAGTTTGTTGTTCTTTTCTTTTGGTCTAGATTTTCTTTGGGTGGCTTTGATGGCAACTATTTTTTTGGCTATTATCTTTTTTGTATGGTTGTTGTGAAATAAATTATTTTCCTTTATTTCTTATGATGACCCTGATTATTGGTATTGAGAGATCTTATTGGTGGTTTTGTTTTGCCTTTGCTCTATGGTTTGGTTGGATGTATTTGCTGGTTAGTTACATATTCAATCTTGATGATAGATACTGGAACTTGGTTAGCTTTTGGTTGTTGGCTGACTGGTTTAATCAAGATAAGTTGGCTATGATGGCTGGAATGTTTCCCCTGTTATCCATTTGGTTGGTAGCATCATATGTGATAGTAACCCTTCTTTTGAAGTTTGGATGCTCACATATCTTGTTGTCCCTTGAGATGATTATGACTGTTTTTGTCTTAGGTTCCCTACAGGTTCATGGCACATGTTGGGGCTGTAGGTGGATCGTGCATTTCAGAGAAGATTTCAAGATATAGAAGGCTTTGCTGATTTGTTTGAGATTTTGTACTATTTTTTAATTGGTGCTTATCTTTTTATTTCTTTCTTTTACTTTGGCTCTGATATAATAGGTAGGGGATTTATCTCTTTAAGCTATTTATAGCTTTATGAGTGTAGTTTAGAGATTTATTCCCTTTAAGGACCTTGTACTCCTTTCTTGTGACAATAAAAATTTCCCCTTTTATTAAAAAAAAGTTTAGATCTATGACAGATTCAAAACCTCCAATAACAAATTTCACAAACATGATGATTGTCAAGTTAGGAGAGGGGTCCACCATTAGATTCTTTTAGGCTATAATTAATGTTGGTTCTGTTGGAGCTACTCTCCAGCTCAAAATAATTTTTGAAGTTGTCTAGTTTCTACCTGATGGACCTATAACTAAGCCTATCAATAAGGGCATTAGAATATCAAATGAATTCAACAAAGGAAGGAGACTGAATATGATCATTCCTAATGATCCTAAGCCTAAGGCCTTAACATCAAAGAGGGATTCTATCTTTAATTTATTAAAGGAAATTTTTACAATGCATACTAGCAATAAGATGACTGTTCAGCCCAAATAAAATCTATCATTGTCAATCCACTTAGTAGTGCATCAAGGGAGCCTATTATCCCATAAGATGCTATACTCTATGCAAGCATGATCATGAAACATCTTCCCTAGGTACCAAAATGTATAAAAGAGCGAAGAAGGTACAATGCTTCTCATAGATTGATGAATTTCATGTTCATCTTGAACAATAGTACAAACTAGTGGGGAAGCAAACATACACACCAATAATAACTTCAACCTACTTTGATTGGTCAAGAAGAATAGCTCTAGAGGAGTGCAGTGTTTATTTTCGGATGTGCCAGGTGGACACCACGTAAATCATATGGGTTATTTATTAAAGTGATTGAGTGCGACATTGAGGTATGATGTACTATCTCGAAAGATAGAAACATCACCCAACAATGGACCTAATCACCTAATAAGGACTCCTAAGGCATGATGGGTCTTCGTATATACTAGATATTCATCCCCTACTTTACATCAAAAGGTAAAATAGGGTTTATTTTATGTCGGGTTCTTTAGTTCACTATAGAGGCAAGCCTCCATAGTTAATTACATCTAGGAAATAAAATTTCCTAAGAAAACTCTCACTTAAAGTAGTCAATTATTGTCTCCAAAGATTTAAAGGTTAAGACTATCAAAGAATTGATTATTTTAGAAAATCAAGTGGGATTGTTCAATTGGAAATGCTTATTTTGGAATCCAAAGAAAGATAAGTAGGAAATTATTATGATTAGGAAGCCTAGTGAGCACTCCAATCTACCCTTTGGTGAGGCTTTATATATTTGAAAGTCACTGGGATTTATTTTATTTGAGTTGAAATTTTATTAGATTGCTAGGGCTTATAATCCATCAACACAAGATTGTGGATTTGCCTAAGAGGTGATGATTTATATTTGTAGCTCAAAGGAAATTAGCAACCTCATATTCTAAATCTACAGAGCTTTAACACAAGTTAAAGCATGACCTAAATATAAGTGGAAAGGGGCATAAGGATCCATTCCACAAGGGAAGATAGACTCGTTTAACACTTCTGGACTTACAATCACCTAGAGTGGCTGCCAGCTAATACCTCATATGATTCAAACCATGCAAGTCTATCTTATGAAATTGTAAGATGGCTAGGCTTCTTATTTAATTTCAAAGAGACTAGAGTCCTAAACTCACTCCCTAAGAGACTAGAGCATGATTGGCATGAACACATGACTTAGTCTAAAAATACAAAAAAAAAGCTTTTCAAATTTTTTATTTTCTTAACATGTTCATCTTGACAAAGGCTTTGGGATTTCTTATGCCTAAATGCATGATGAACTATGGTTATTGGCCAAATGAAGAGAGAAAGAAGGTGAAGCTCTATCATAAGGGATTGCTATCATAGGTCAAGTGGTCCCTAAAGTGCAAGAATGGAGGCCCTCATTTTACAAGAGTGATAGAAGATGCCATGCATGATGTGAGTCATAGAACATATAGCGAAGGGGTTGCTAAATCTTTTAATTATCTTGATTACAATGTAAACTTTAGAATAATGTGATTGAAGATGTAACTATTAATTTTGATAAAAGAAATTTAGAATACATAATGGTTACTCTTTTCTTAATCAATAATAATATAGAAAGAATCACTTAACAAAGTTGATTAGAAGAGGTCCATGCTAATGTGCTATTACTAGAAGTCATAACTAGGATGCGCTAAATCATTCAACATATTTAATTGAAAATGAACAAAAATCTATTAAAAATCCCTTGAGAAAAATTTTAAAAAAATTGTTTTGGTTTATTATGATAAAAAAAATTAAATTAGTTTGTAATGAATGATACATGGGAACTAGTCCCAAGAATTTAAGATCATAAAGTTACTAGAACAAATTGGCATAAAGAGATTGTGGGTGAAGTTTCTTATATATTTTTTGATGTCTTCATTTTAATCCTTTCAGAAAAAGAAATAAAATGAAGAATAAAAAATATATAATACGCCTTGATGGGACACCACATAGATCTGTAGATGTTCTTATTAGGATGATCGAGTATGACATTAAGGAGAGGCATACTATCTCAAAATATAGAAGTCACCACCCTACAATGGACCTAATCACCTAAATAAGGACTCCTAGGGACTATGGGTCTTCGTATATACCAAAGATTCTTCCCCTACTTTACATAAAAAAGTAAAGCAGGGTTTATTTTAAACTAGGTTTGTTAAGTTTCCTATGGAGGTAAGCCTCCACAGTTAATTGCATCCTAAAGAATGATATTCTTTAGTAATACTCTCGATTAAGAAAAATGATCATTGTCTTCAAATATTTCAAAGATAAGACTATCAATAAATTGGTTTAATTTTAGAAGATCAAATGAGATTTATCAAATAGAAGGGAGTTATTTTTAGAGCCAAAGGAAGATAAAAAGGAGATACTTTTGATACTAGGAAGCCTAGTAAGCATCCCAAACTATCCTATGGTTGGGCTTTATATTTTTGAAGTTGAATTGATTTATTTATTTGAGTTGAATTTTCATTAAAAATCTAGGGTTTACAATTCCATAATATAAGGTCATGAAAAATTCCTAAGAGGTGAGGATTTGTACTTGTGGCCCACAAAGGGGAGAAGCAACATAGAAACATGAATCTAGGGAGCTTTGGTGAGGGCCAAAGCATGACCTAAATCTAAGGCAAAAAAGGGTATTTGGTTCACCTCCATAAGAGAGGATAACCCACTCAACTATTAGACTTATAACCGCCTAAGGGTGCTCACCAATTAACTCCTACAATTTTAAATTCATGTAGGCAAGTCATATGTTTATGCAAGATATCAAGATTATTGTTTATTTAGAAAGAGACTAAGTCCTTAAACACACTCCCTAACAGAATAGATCATGTCGGGCATGATTAATTACTTAAATCTAATGTAAAATTTTCATATATTTTATTTTTATTTTGGACAATTCATTGGACTCAAGCTATAAGATTCATATGCCTAATGATGAGAAACTAGATTATGAGACAAAATTAGCTAGAAAGAAGGTGTGTTTTCACCATGGCTCTCAAAGGTCAAGCCAAGTTCTCTAGCATAAGTGGAAACCCTCTAAATCAAGTGTGAAATAATATGCTTTATGCATGATGTGAGAAAGAAAATACAACATCCAGCTAAGGGGTTGCTAATTCTTTTATCTTAATTTTATACCCTAGGCTTTAAGTGAGGTTATGAGTTTTATTTTTATAAAATTTTTAACTTACATCAAAGCAAGGAAGAAACAAGGAAAACATGCCATTTCTAATGTACAAGCTAAACAAACATCAAACATTTTATAAAGCTAGCACAAAAGAATATGAGGCCAAGTGTGGTTGGGCTCCACTGCACAAACCCAAAAATAAATTGGGTAGCTGAGCTCTACCCTTATACAACCTGGATTACAAATGAATTAATTACAATTAAGCAAGGAATTCATGTTATGGGGTCTTCATTTCTTCATTTCTTCATTCTTCTTTCTTCATTCTTCTTCTGGTTCCTTCTTTTAGAAGGTTGGAAGGTGGATGCTCCAAAGGCCTCACATGGTACATAAGACACAATCTTATAACCAATGCTCATCCTAATCCCCCATAATAATTATTCCAAAATCCTAATTGTAAAATTACATGGAAAGGGAAAAGTAAATCTAACTAAAACCTACAAAATAGAGATTAGCTAAACAAACTATACAATCCCAAGCATGTTTATACATAAATTAGACTTATCATCGCACACATGGGTAACCAACTCCACTTGGCCTATTGGATGATGGTTAGGGGTATAAGCAACTTGCACAACAAAAGCATTTTTTATATTTTTATTATAGCGCCCCTTAAGCATAGTCCTCTGCAGAAGATAATGATTAGATTAAATCATCCTACCATTCAGACTATGCACATACACCCTAACATCCAGACTAAAACATCACATCATAAAACAAAAGTAAACATCAAACCATGCACCGCCCTAAGATAGAATTAGAAATGGTGACTTAAGATAATGTGTGTGCTATTTAAGGTTTGTGTGGTGTGCTTAGCTAGGCTTTAAGGTTTAGATTTTTTTTTCTAAGTGTGAAAATGTTCAACTTAGAGGGTGGTTTCAATTAAGTTATTTTAGTTGATTTGGGTTAATTTTATTTAATGAATTGTTTAGTTTTGAATGAATCTACAATTAATTACTGAATGTTGTAAAGAGAGGAAAAGAGAAGAGAACTTCTCTTTTCCCCTACCTAAAGTAATTTCTAAGGTGGGTTCATATTTGATTTTTATTTAGTGAATGTTTTATTATGTGTTTTAATTAATACTAATTTTATAACAAATCTAAATAAACCTGCTCAAAGAGAAAGGCATTTTAAGATTAAGTAAAGTGAATTATTATTCATAAAACACACAACACTTTATTTCTTTCCCAACATGTGTAACATGCATATGGATGAATCTTAAGCATATTTATACATGCAAATGGAAGTGTTTTAGCACACCTTAATGATGAATGCTATGAGAGTTTGTTTAAGAAAATTTGGATTGCTTCATGTATGCATGATTTTGTTAAGTAGAAAGAGTGATTCTCTTATCCATTATTCATATGCACATATACATGTATAAAGACATAAGTGAGTCGATGCCATCAGCACTAGGTGTAAGGTACAAGACCTACTTAGGGCTACTTAAATCCTCATAACCCTAGGTTTTCTAGACTAATATACCACTTTCCTTAAATACAAATGCATTTTCAAAAAAAAAATGAATGGAAAAAGAAAGATGCAAAAGTTTATGTTTATTTGTTTGATTTGTTTATGCAATTTGCATGTGTAAGTTTGAATACCCTTCTTAATTAATAACATATGAATGAATAGGAATGGATTTAAGAAAGTGTTATGTTCTTTTCAAATGAACTACACACTTCGCAAATCCTATTCAAAACTATGTTAAAAGAGAAGAGAAGGAAAGTCACACAATGCACATCTTTATGTTTATACTCACATGCAAGCTTATAAATAATTATAAGTAGCATATTTTTCAGTTTTGATATTTGATTTATGAATTTTGAAAATAATTTTGAATTTAATAGTGATAATAGCCATTCATATTCTTACTTTAGCTAAAATATGCAATTTGACATAATGGAAACATTTCATTTTTAATTTGATCTTTAAAAGGCATGAATGCATGAATTTCACATGATATACACAATTAACATGCTAGGAAAGAAATAAAGTGATGAAAGCATGTAAATTCATTCACCCTAATTAGCTCATAAAGATAATCCTATGGAATAAAATTATTTAAAGTAAATCAAATTTGGTTTAAGGAAAGTTTATTTTTGTTGAGTTTGATTTCAATTTGAGAAATGTGAGATGAGTTTGCTGGTCTTAACCCATTCCCCCATGTGTGAGTTATTTAAGTTTAATTTTTTAAGTGATTAGATTGATTTTATATTCTGTTTAGGTTAAGGTGTGCATTAAGTTCATTAATTACCCCTTACCTATATCACTTTAGCATATTTAATCAAATAATTATGAGCAATGTATGACATAAAATAACATAAGGAATTTAAATAGGAAGAAAGGGCTAATGCAATTTCATAATTAATGATTAATTAAGCTAAAGGTTTAATTTAAGTACTTTCATAACCCTTCACACATGTGGGTTGGATTTTGAATTTCTTAAGCAACTTATGTTTTGAACACCTAAGCAAGATGAATTGGTCAAGTTCTGGAATATTTTGAAAATTTTATCAAGTTAATTAAGTAGGTGATTAGTGGATTAGCCCTTAATTAAGTTTGGATTAAGCAAGGAAGGGGTTTAGGGAATGGCTTAGAAAAGATTCCCCAAACCCATTCCATAAACCTCTTCTCTACTTAATCAAGGCTTAATTAACTTAATAAAGGGACTAAAGCACTGTTCATATGCTTAATTACCCTTAATTACATAAAGAGAGTAATTAAGAATTCATTAATTTATTTTCCTAACAGACTCATCAATAAATCCCAAGAAAGTTAGGGGAGGCAGAGGTCATCCCACTAAATGTATCTGAGAATTTTGAAATGAATTAATTAAGTAATTAAGGAGTAATTAGGGTTATTAAGTTCTCACTAAAACCCTAATCAAGGAAAATGCACTATTCAAAATTCATTAAAAATAATTTTAGATTATTCCTTACTGAATTATCTTCATAATGCATTTTATTTTGTATTTTTTTTATTTTTCTACAATTAGTTATCTTATTTTGAAGTTTCCATAATTATCCATTAATTAAATCTTTAATTATATGACTATTTCCATCGGCCCTACGTGGACCACTAATGCGGCGCATGCTTTCCACGTGGCAGGATGGGATTCATCACTTAAGTTATCACATCATAGTGTCACGTTAGCAGCGGTGCTACATGCTTTCTCCTTACCCGTCCGATCAAAGGTCGGACGGATGAGATCGAGCCCGCGGTTCTTAAGGGATGAGTCAGGGGATCCTACATGGCATGATCATGGCCGTCAATTCAAAATGTGTGGATCGATGGTCCATGATCCGTCCTGAGCTTGCCTATGGGAGAGGGGAACCATCCACTCTCTAGGGTAAGATCCGATCTCGATTGAGCTTGAATTTAGCTAAAACTCAACCCACACCATCATCACGCAAGGGGATGAAGATCTAATGATCCATTTCACTTGGGGTGAAACTTTCCTTCATAGAGTTCCAAAAAAAATTCAAACTATGCTCAATTTTGAATAGTACCTCATCGGAGGCTATCAATGGTTCTTGAATCCATCGAGGTAGCTTCATTTAGTAGAGAAGAAGCCATGTTGAAGATTTGAGGGGTTGAGGTTGAGTAGATCTTTCTATGGACCAAGCTCCTCTTCAAATGCTTGCAGCCTTAATCAATGTCCCACCTCCCTTGCCTTTGAAGCTTGGAAGAAGCCTTGGGTGATTTTGATTAGGTCCTCTTAGGGTGCTTGGAAGAGGAATTGGATTGAAATTGTGCATTGAATGAGTTGGAAAAATGGTGGAGCTCCCCTATTTTTGGCTTCAAGAAACCGAGAAGAGGAGAATTCAAATGGCTTGGGGATTGCTTGAGGGAGCTTGGGGAGCTCGTCTTAGGTCTCTCTCAGTCAATCTAGTATGAGTGTCTAGGATTCAAGTGGAATTAGGGGGAGTATATCTCCCCCTTG
The DNA here is from genome assembly GCA_021442155.1 of Cymbidium sinense. NCBI lineage: Eukaryota > Viridiplantae > Streptophyta > Magnoliopsida > Asparagales > Orchidaceae > Cymbidium > Cymbidium sinense. The sequence goes on from CM038215.1 coordinate 52,235,636, forward strand.
AAGGATCGGATGACTGTGAGCCTCCTTTCCATTTTTGATCAATTGACAAGATTGGATGAGTTTGTTAGGTTATTTTTGCTTGCACATGGTTTGGTTTGGCCATAGGGAGGTAGTGGAGCAGTTTCCATGTGATTAATTGAGTGGAGGAGGGATCCCATGTGCTCAATTTCTAAGTGGGTGGTCGGTTTGGCCATTGGGTTGGGTTTGGCAGACCCAAACCTAGTGGGTCATGTGCACCATGTCCATTAGTGTCCACTTGGTCTACAAAGAGGGTGCAAGTGTCCATGAAAAGGAATTGACCAAATTCCAAGTGATTTTGATTTTGGGTTACCTTATGGCCTAGGGGTAAAATGGTCATTTAGCTTTGATTTCAGTTTGAGTATGTTTGGTATGATAGAAAAATGGGTTGGTCCAGGTTTCAATGAATTTGGAATGTATTTGATATGATTTGGCTCATGTTGACCCATTTAGGTCAAAATGGGTCAACTTAGGTCAAGTTGACCAATTAAATTAATTAATCAACCAAGGGTTGGGTCAAGTTCATATGACCATTTGAAATGTGTTGGCAACTTTGGTTTCGTTCAATTTGGTTTATATTTGGATTTAGTTTATTTGATTTCATTTAGGTCAAATGGGTCAAGTTGACCAATTTGTCCTATTTGATCTAATTGGGTTAGGTCATGAGTTGGTTTAGGTCTAGTTGGTCATTTGAAATGATTTTGTATCTTTGTTTCCAATTAATTTTGGTTTGATTTGATTTTGGCTCATAAGGGGTACTTTAGGTCACTTTGGGTCAAGTGAGCCTAAGTGGGTCAAATGGCTTGGTCAAAGCTTGGTTTAAGTTCGATTGAACTCACATACAGACTTATTATTGAAATATAAATCCATTTGCAAGAGATTTAAAGTCAAATGGGTTTTTATTCATTTAGTAATTTCAAGTTCAAAAGGTGAACATGTGTTTGACTTGGGTTTGATTTTTGAATTTAGTTTTGGTTTGGCGATTGAAGTTTATGTTTATATTTGGTTTCATGATTGAAGGATTGATCAAATCATGAAAAAAAATCAAGGGTTTATCTTGATTTGAGTTTGATTTGGATAAGCTCAAGAATTTGACTTGAAAGGCTTAGGTTGAATTTTGATTGGATTGAAGTTTGAGTTTTGGATTTAGTTTGATTGATTTTAATTTATATTTTATTTATATTTGTGAATATAAATGAGAATATAACTAGGTAATGAGAAAAATTCTTGAATTTGAATAGATTTGGCTAAGTTCATAGGATGAGATCAAAATGACTTAGGAAAGATTTTTTTGGAATTTGGATTTGAGTTTTTTATTTAGTTTGATTGTTTGAATTTATATTTCATTTATATTTGTGAATATAAAAGAGAATATAATGAGTTTTGAAAAAAATTTCTTGAATTTGAATTGATTTTGATTTGAGCTAAGTCCAAGGTAGAAATCAAGTGACTTAGGAAAAGATTTGAGTTTTGGATTTAGCTTGATTGTTTGAATTTATATTTCATATATATTTATGATGAGAATATAAATGGGTTGTGAGAAAATTTCCTAAATTTGAATTATTTTTAATTTGATTTGAGCTAAGTCCATAAGATATAAATCAAAGTGACTTAGGAAAGATTTTGGGTTTGGAATTCAATCATGGGTTTCAATTATTTGGAATTGATTCATGATTTGAGAAAATCTATTGATTTGATTTGAGATTTGATTTGGAATTGGTTTGGCATGAGTTTGAAGTTTGACTTGAAAGAAGGAAGTGAGGATTTGGTTCAAGCTATAGGATAGGCCAATTTTCCTAAGACCTCTAAGGCATAACCTATTCTTATGGGTAACTCTTCTAAGTCTCTAGGGTGAGGTTGAGTGTTCACCTAATCACTAGAAGTTTCTTAGGACTACGGAGTTCTTACTATCTAAGTGAAATCCTATGTCTAAGATGGAGGGTTTGAGGGCTCATTCTAAAAATGAGGTCAAAGGGCGCCCAATTGGCGCGATGTGATTGACAAGGTACACGGCACGTATTGGTGTTGACCGAGACGATCAACAACACCCAATGATTCACAAGCACTTAACAAAAATGATCTACTCCCAACCCAAGGTGTAGAAGGAATAGAGAGCTTAGTGTGATGTGACTGTGCTCATGTTAGAGACATAAGAGAGCGAAGGAAGAATTTACTAGGGATTGGGTATGTGAACTTTCCACTAAGGGAAAAGGTACAAGTTATCCATTGAGGGATGAAAGGTTTGAATTTGATTTGAATCTCGTTGGGGAGAAAATTGATTTGATTTGTTGAGTGCTCCACTGGGGATGAAAATGTGAACTCTCCACTAGGGGAGCAAGCCCAAGTCATACATTGGGAGAAGGGGTTATGAAATCCGCTGAGGGGTTAGAATTCAGGATCCACTAGGGGAACTTGAAAGACTTGCATCTCACTGAGGAGAAGCAAAAGATTTGATTTAATTTGATTATTTTGTTTGTTTTGATTTATTTAAGATTTGTTTAATTGAGCTCCAATGGGGAAGAGAGTTGAATTTATTTCAACTTCTTTAAGTTTTGAATTTCTGAGGTGAACCTTATTGGTTTATGATAGATGCATGAGTATGGTGGTGGCCTTAACTCAAATTTACCAATCCAAAGGGTAGTCCAAAAGTAGGGCTATCCAAGGGAATGCCTTTTAATGTAGAGCAGCTATACTAGGAAGAAAGCATAGTAGACTTATATCCTCTTAAGTAGGGATCAGTTGCTGGGGTGATCAGTTGGCGAGGCTACTAATCAAACCCAATCTAAGGATGACTATTGAGTGAATGCCGCTGGGGGACTTAAATCAGCTCAAAAATAGTCAAGATTGATTTCATTTTCTTTTTATTTTTAGATGATTATGATTAGTTTTCGATGGACTGCACTAAGTAGGACCATGGACACCTTGATCTACTACAGATTTATCAATCCAAAGGGGTTGTCCAAAGTAGGGCTATCCATCCAAAGGAATGCCTTTCGATATGCAATGATCAATTTAGGGAAGAAAGGGCGGGGACTCACATCTTCCACTACCAAAGAATGCTAGGGTGACACATTAGCAAGGTAATATGTCCACCTGACCTAGGGTTGACTATTGAGTGATAGCCATTGGGAGAACTTAAATCAGATCAAAAATAGACAAGATTGATTTCATTTTCTATTTTATTTTTGATGGATCCCATCAATTTGCGATGGACTGCTTTGAGTAGGGGCTATGGTGGTCTTGATCTAACACAGATTTATCAATCCAAAGAGAGTAGTCTACTAGCCACATAGTAGGACTATCCGACCAAGGGAGTTACCTTTCAGTTTGTAATGGTTGATTCAGGGAAGAAAGCACGAGGACTCACATCTTCCTGAAAAAAAGATTGTTGGAGCGACACATTAGCAAGGTAACATGTCAACTTGACCTAGGGCTGACAATTGACTGAATGTTGTTGGGGGACTTAAATTAGCTCAAAGATAATCAAGATTTATTTCATTTTTTAATTGTGTTTAATGGATTCCATCAGTTTGTGATGGATTTCACTGAGTAGGGGTCATGGTGGTTTTGATATAACACAGATTTAGCAATCCAAAGGGAGTAGCTTCTCGACCGAGGGGAGAACTATCCAACCAAAGGGGTGTCTTTCAGTTTACAATAGATAATCTAGGGAAGAAAGCTCGAGGACTCACATCTTCCACTACAAAAGATCACTGGGGTGATTAGTTGCTTTGGGCAACAAATCAAAACTGACCTAGGACTACCCGTCAATTTGTGATAGTTATGCTAGAAAGAATGTGTAGTAGACTTACATCTTTCAAAGCAAAATGACCGTCGGGGTAACCTATTTATGGCAAATAGGTTTAACCCAACCTAAGGGCGACTACAGAGAGAGTGTTGACCTAGAGACTTATCTCAACTCAAGTAAGCAATTATGGGAGTTGATGACAACCTAAAGAGGATGCACTTGGAAAAGGGGCCCTTTGGGGGCTTGAATTCCTAATCCACAAGCAAATTAATTTGTTTATTTATTTTTCTTTATCATGGACCTTGTTGGTTTATGAGGGATCATACTAAGAAGGAGCTTATATTAACCTAGACCTATCTCAATTTTATAGAACCAAGGAAGAATCTACGCATCCGCTGAAAAAATTCTGTAATCACAGGGGTGGTTACTAGGAAAGGGGGACTGTCCAATCCAAAAGTAACCTGGGTTGTGTCTTACTGGGGTCTCTAAGGATGTGATCGAAATAGAATGCCCATAGGGGAAGGGGCGACTAAAGGTTTGATCCAATACCATGGAGAAAAAAACATGGCCGGTCATATATCAAATAGGTATTTAGTGTCCAACTCAAGGAGAAAGCATAGGGACTCATATCTGCCAAGAGTGGTGTACTTGTTGGGTGAGTCCTTTGTCGACAGTACATCAACTGGGTGCATGTCGATTTGCGATGTCGACTAGGAAGAAAGGTCGGGGACTCACATCCTCTATGGTGGCGATTGTGGGATAGTGTCTTTGGCGAGTGCCATTGACCTAGGGAGACTCTGAGTGAATACAAGGGACTTATATCAACAAAATAGTAGAGGAAAGGAACCTCTGGGACTTATCCTAAACCTTGAATATACTCAAAGTTAGATGATGGCTAGTTCAAGAAGAAAGCTGGGGACTCACATCTTCTTAAACAAAAGTCAACATGGGGTAGCTTATTGGTGTGATGAAGTCTACCAAACTAGCAAGGCACTTGTCAGTTTGCAATGATCAAGTCAAAAAAAAAAAAGCACGGGGACTCACATCTGCCTGAAAAATAACCACTGGGGTGACAAAATAGCGAGGTGACATGTCAACCTGACTTAGAGCAGCTAATGAGTGAGTGCCATAGGGGCCTTGCTCTCACATCAAAATAGCCCGAGATAAAAGATTTGTGTTTGTTTTTGTGCATGTGCTTGAAGAGAATAGGGACACCTCTCAGGTTCTCTTACACCTATCCTAAACATACTGGGGGCTTTGATGAGATGATGCCACAAATGGAAGTTGTAATTCTACTAAGAAACGATGCCGCTTGGGTTCTCTCACACCTAACTTAGTCGTGCTAGTCAAAATAGGATGTCTCTTGGGTTCTCTCATAACTATTCTAGTAGCGTTGAGAAAATCATGTGCAACTTGTGTATGTGTTGTGAAAGAAAGATAGGATGCCTCTTGGGTTCTCTTACACAGCCTAAACACATCATGGCGGATTCGCAAGACAAGAAAATAACGCTTCAAAATGAAGAGAAGATTTTGATGAATTGGAATGAAATTTTTGTTGATTGATAGAATTATTTTGAAACATGATTTTTATGGATAATATTTCTTCAAATATAGCCCACTAATTGGAAGCATAGGGAGTTCCCTCTTACAATTAATAAGCTGATACGATCCTCCTTGTAGGCCTTCTCTATGACATAGGGGCCTTCCTAAGTGTGTTCAAACTTGCCTCCCATCTTTTGATGGGAAAAAATTGGTCTCATTAGGACTAAAACAAGTTCTCCTACTTGAAAAGACCTACGGTGGACCAACTTATTGTGAGCTTGTATTTTTTTTATACAACGCAAGATCTTCTTCCCCTGAGCATCTTCCAACAAAAACTATCCTAAATAAATTGAATATAAAATAAGAAAAATATGGGTAGATTGAGTCACGTTATGTAGTGCGATAGGCTTACAAGGCTTCAACCAACTGCTCATGCTATTATCTTTTATTATCATCAAGAGTTTTCTTTAGTATCTGAATGAGAGTTTTATTGAATGCTTCTATTAAGCCATTTGCCATGGGGTATTAAATGGTGGAGTATTTCCATTCTATACCGTGTCTTTTGGAAAAACTATTGATCCTGGTTCTCTTGAATGCGGTACCATTATAGGATATAATTCATCGAGGCACCCTGAACCTATATATGATATGGTTCTTAAAAAATTGGAGCATATGCTAAGCTGTGACTTCTCTGAGTGGGATTGCTTCTGCCCACTTAGAAAAGTAGTCAATGGTAGCTAAGATGAACCGGTGACCCTTAGAAGAAGGAGGATCTATGGAACCCACAATGTCAGTACCTTAACACTCAAATGGCCAGGAGGCCAATGTAGGATGTAGAATGTTGGGTGGTTGATGTAAGATCACACCGTGTACCTGACACTGATGGAATCTCTTAGTCAAGTTCATGCAATCTGTGATCATCAAAGGCCAGTAGTATTCTAGTCTCTTGATCTTTGCTTTCATCTTCAGATCGGATTGATGTGCTTCGCATAAACCTGAATGTACTTTGATTATAATGCCATGGGATTCATGTTTATCTAAATAACATAACCACATTTGGTCAAAATATCGTCGGTACAAGGTGCCATCCACGAGAGCATAGAAGAGAGTTCTTTATTTCACCTGATGGGCTTGTGACTTTTCTTGAGGCAGTTTATCAGTGTTCAAGTAATCTATGAATGATTGCTTCCAATCCAAATCCTTATCTTTATTGTCAACGGCAACCTCTCCTTCAAGAAAAAGTCTCTCAATGAGTTCAGCATCAATAGGGGACAAGCATTGTCTATTTTGGATCCTTATTGGAATGGACTCATCTTAAACCAATTCTTTGGCAAGTTTGGCCAAAGCATCTACGCATTCTCTCCATGGATCTTGTAGATGGTGACCTTAGGATGGGCCAACAACTTCATGTGTACTCTGGTAATGAGCTTGAGTTTGAGAACCTTGTAGGATCCAACAATTTGGTTGATGACCAACTAAGAATCCCCATAGATATTGATGCCTTTGACACAAATTATGATGGCTAACTCTAGACCAAAAATCAAAGCCTCCTACTCAACTTTATTGTTGGTGCACAGATTGGAAAGATAGTAAGAGAATCTCATCACATCGCAGTTTGGAGTTAGGAGAACTATTCCCATCCCTGCCTTTCCTTGAAGAGTAGATTGTGGTATTTCTCCTTTATTAAAAGAAGCTACTCCATCAAAATACATCTCCCAGCAGTGGTTATCAACCTCCACTAAGTTCATGATTTATTTATCAGGGAGATTTTCACTAAGCGGAGAATCAGTAGGAAGTGGGTGAGCTGCTAAGAAATCCACTAGTGCTTGTTCTTTTATCGCACAAAGGGGTTCAAATGTGATGTCAAACTATGATAGAATCATGGACCAATGTGCCAAACATCCAGATAGCATTCGCTATGTCATGAGATACTACAGTGGATTGATTTTAGAAATCAAGTCCACCTTATGAGAAAACATGCAGTGCCGTAGCTTTTGAGATGCAAAGATTAAAGCTAGGCAATATTTCTCAATAGGTGGGTAGTTCACTTCAGTAGAGATCAAATAATGATTGAGGTAGTGGAGAGTGCTTTCCTTCCCTTCATCATTGGCTTGGGCCAACAAAGTACCAAAGGAGTCATCCAATGCAACTGTAGAGGATGAGTGGCCTACCCAGGATAGGGGTTGTTAAAATTGGCGGCTTCACCAAATATTGCTTGATATCTTCAAAGGCATGATGGCACTTATCATCCCACTTGAACTTGGAATCCTTTTTGATAAGTACTAAAAATGGTTTGCATCTCCCTGATAGGTTGGAGATAAAGCATCTTAGATATGCCATCCATCCTTGGAAGATCGGTTGAGTTAGACTTTTACCAACATTTTAAGGTCAAAAGACATAACCTTATAATAATATATTTCGATCGGGGATCAAAAAGTAGTGTTTCTTTCATCCTTGGGACTATCTTGATTTGATTGTATCCAGATGAACCATCCATGAAGGAGAAAACTGCATAAGATGAGGCGATGTCCACCATTAATTTTGGTATAGGAAGAGGAAACTCATCTTTAGGGCATGCCTTGTTTAAGTCCCTAAAATGGACGCATATGTGAATTTGGCCAATTTTTTTCTTAACTGGTATGACACTAGCTAACTAGGTAGGGTATTTTTCTTTCCTAATAAAACCAGCATCAATCAATTTCTTGACTTCAGAAATGACCTGTTGTTCGATTTCTAATCGTATGCATCTAGGAGCTTACTTAATAGGGTTTGCGCTAAGATCTATTGCTAGATTGTGGACTACTACATCAGGAGATAATCCAAGCATTTCTTCATAACTCCAAGCAAAGCAGTTCTTAAACTCAGTCAATAGCCTAACTAAGTCATTGGCCTCTTCTTCATTCAACAATAAACTGATGTATGTCAGGCGTGGATCTTCTTCCATCCCAAGGTTAATTTCTTTAAGCTTGCCAATTGTTAAATGGATCTCCTCTTCAAATTCTAGTTGTGCATCCTTGATTTGGAGATCATCTGAAACATCTAAAGTTTCTAAACATACTTTCTCATAAGAGTTGGTATGGTTGGAGAAGAACCTATCAGACTCCAGATGGTTGGTAACAACTAAGCATCAATCATCGTCATCAACTGAACCTACTGTACCGAATCCAAGTCCTGATCTTGATTGTGCTTCCCTACCTCTATTATTCCATAACTTTTCAAAGTATTCTGACCTGTGCTTAGACCATGTATAAGGAATGAAACCATTCTTTGCAAGATTAAGAACACAAAGTGAATACCAATTAAAAGGAAATTCCATTAATTTTTTTGTATGAATTCTCCTCAAGTTCTACATCAACTTCAAGACTTGAGGATGATGATCCCAAAAAGAATCTCTTCAGCTTCACATCAATGGAAGACTTAGGGGCTTCCTTAACTACTAAGACTTCAACTTTTAGAGATGAAAGTGAGATTAGATCTAAGGTTCCTAACTGTAGTCTGCTCCATGTTTCCCAAAAGAAAGACTTCATCTATGAAAGTGATCCCCTAGGCTTCTCTGGAATAATGTGCCTCTTCTCCAATAGCGGTCAGCTGAGCTAAGCCTATTTCAAGATTAAGAAGAGCCTTGATTAGTGATTCCCTCATCTCTTTGGATAAGACAAGGGCATCATATATGCTTAACTTAGATGATAACTTTCTCAGGTGAGAGAGGACATTGTAATCCACCTTGAGCTGGTCCTTCATAAGCATATCCAGGGGTGGAGCATCCTATGGAGGGTTTTCTCGATCATCTGAGCCAATGACTTGTTTTCCTCTATCTTGAGATGTTGCCCTAGGAGGTAGAACCTTGCCACTACGGAGGTTGACTTCGGTGATTTCTTGTGGCAAGCTAGTGGAATATTCTACCAGCTCGTCAGGCTCACTTACAGCTTCTTCTATAGGACCCTCAGAATCAGATGATTCCAAGCCTATCTCAAGAGGTGAACCTATATTATTCAAAGAAGGAAAGTCCAATTCTAAATTAGAAAGAGGAAGATCAGAGTTGTTATAATTGTTGTTTATACTTAAAGAGTTTCCTTGAAGAATAGAGTAAGGAAACCAATCAGAAGTGACATAGATGTAATTCAAACTAGCTTTATTCCTTGATTTCTTAGATTTTGATAGAGGTACATAGTAGAAGTCAAGTAAATTATGTGGGGTGAGGGATTTGATGCCCTCATCAACCGAAACAAGATGTCAAATATGGGAAGAGCTAGTTGAAGTAGAGGTGCTCGGTGATGTAGTAGCTGCAACTGTGGAGTGGAGGCTGGGCTCGGTCAGTGGTTACACTACTTGGCTATCTCGGTGGCATGCTCTGCGATCTTGGGCTCCCATTTTTCCAAGTTGTCTTTGGTAACTTGTAAACCTCCTTTGATGTTGGAAGTTTGAGTTGCCTAAGGGACCTGCAGGGAAAGTTTCTTGATTTTGGAGAAAAGTTTCTTAGAGGTTTTGGATAAGAAGATATCCCAACCTTCTTTGATTTTGGAAGGATCCCAAGTATCCCCAAGGATTACCCTAATGGAACTGGATGGTTATTTCATAAGGTATTCCTTCAGAATGACTAGAGCACCGATCTTGAAGTTATATTCAAGCTAGTCCTTGAAGGTAAAGAAATCTTCCAAAATATGGCCTAGCATGCGGTGGTAAGGGCAAAAGTTAGGATAATTGATTTTGCTCACTTTCTCTGGCCTTTTACGTTCGGGTAGCTAAAAATTAGACTTCTTTATGAGATTCTTAAAGATCTTTCTGATTTCCTCCCTCTTAAATGAATAAGGCTTGTTAAGTTTATCCTAAAGAGTAGGTGAACCATAGCTACGGCTGGGTATGTACTTACACTATTGATATGGTGAGGAGGAGCGGCCATGGAGGCTGGTGGCCGTAGGATGCCTCGGTGGTGGTAGAGGAGGTAAGTGATGGCTATGGAGCATGAGGTCTCTCATACTACTCTCTGCCTAGTTGTTTTCTTTTGTCTACTATTCTCACTACTCCTAATTTTTTCTTGTACACCTTTTGTGGCTTCAGCTTTGTTGGTTGTTCTAGAAAAGGCAACTGTTTGGCTTCTCCTTGCAAGCTAACCACCTTGTTGATTAACTTCTCAAAAGTTTTGATGGTGAAACCTTTGAGCATGAAGGCGACTGAGCTATGGATATTCTTAAGTAGAATCTCGATAGCATGTTATTCAGACAGTTGAGATTTGCATTTCATACTCAAATTATTCCATCTGAGAGTGTAATCAACAAGGGACTCACCAGGGTTTTATTGAGCCACAATGAGATTATCTACATTCACCCTTTGCTGAGCTCCAGCAAACCTCTTGATGAAGAGTTGCTCCAACTCAGTAAAAGTATTCATTGAATGAACTATTGGGAAGTTCATCATACAAATCATAGGCTATACCTGATAAGCTACTAACAAAGAGATGTAAGTGTAAAGAGTCACTGCGACCAGCATTGTAATAACTGGCTCTGAAATGCGTAATGTGTTGCCTCGAGCACCCATTGCCATCGAAACTCTTGAAAGAAGGTGGCACGAAACCCTTAAGATATTGGATGGCATCAAATTCCTCTAGGTAGGGTCTACTCTTTAGAACTGATGATCCTCCTTGGGCTTGAGCCAATACTTCTCTCACCTACTGCTCAACCAAAGTTTTGATATCATTTTCCTGCATGGAGGTACTATCCACTACCTTCCTGTATAAAATGGTGCTTTCTTGCTCTACTGTAGGTGTAGGCTTGGCTTGATCCAAGACATGCAGTAACTCAGATGGATCGATTTCTACTATAGTTGGATGAACTGCCGGGGCTTGGTTCTAGAGTGCCAAAATACCTACTAATAAGTCTTCAAGCCTCTTCCACATCCTATCTATTTGTTCATCTTTTTACTTTTTTTCATGTCAGAGGTGTTGGGTCGAGTAGGCTGTGTCTTCCAACTCGGCCACATCACCTTCCAATGTCTGCTGCTCACAAAGAAGGGAACCCCTTGTATCTACCATGTGTACCCCCACTGAATCCTCTAACAAGTCATCTTCGTTTAGATCAAAATTGACCTTTTCATCCTCCAAATCAGACTAGGCATATCCTAAGATTTCCTTCTTCTCCTCTAGATATTGAGCCACAATGTCATCTAGGGATCGGTCTAACTGAACTGATACCAAAGATCAAGGCTGACCCATAGTAGAATCACTATCATGAAGAGAAATGCATCTGACCTCTACTACGGCTGGAGAGCTAACCCTAGGAGGGCTACACTCGTTGGAAGAAAGATGCTCCTGACTACTGCTGGATTGCGATGTAGTAGTACTCCTAGGAGGATTTATCATCATAGGGATAACTGAACTATCTCTTCCTCCTTCTACTACTACAATCTCGGTATCCCACTACAGTGGTGGAGGTGATGGGATGACTATGATTCTCTATGGTCGCCATTCCTTCCTCACCATAACTGGGGCAAAAGGTCGAACATGAGAGCTCAGCCATGCCACAGTAGGCAGTGTGGATGGAACGAGATCTCCTGGCCATAGCTGGATCACCAATGGGGTCCTCTTCTCGCCAGATGCGACCTTCATGGCATTTGGTGGAACAATAGATGTTGGAACATGGATCGGAGATGGTGGACGAGGGGTAGAGCAGTTTGGTGGAGACACCACCGACTCTCTCTACACAAGAGCTCCTCTCTTATGATGAGTAGTCCCCGTGAGTAGAATGCTCGGTATGACTGGGTAGCATCGATCTCCACAAGTGCATAGGTCATTGACTATCGGCTGAACCTCCACCTCTCTTGGTTGGTAATATGAACTGATGTATGGGCCTCTATAGCCCTCTCTTGTCGGATTCCCCACACTACAGGGGATAACAAATCTCAGATCAAATTGAGCCCTAGACTCCGATCATCCATAGGCTCCACCAACCTAGCAAAGAACTATCCTCAGGCTGTCATACGACCTTCTCCTCTCAGTAATAGGAGCTTGGCAATGAATTGCTGGTGGAGGCAAAGCAGAGATCCTCCTAACATCCTCTCTATCATAACTGTAAAGGGGTGAAACTTATCTTCTAAAATGAGAGGAGACACTACCCTAGGTGACTCCTCCATGGCAGACTAGGCAGCTTCTTGTAGTTCTCTCATTATGCAAGTGTGATATCGCTTGATCATGTGTTTCTTATTCCTGTGATGAGTCTTGGTAGGTCGAGTAGAGTAGGAGCTAGACCTGACCTCAAAGGTAGGGGAAACAATCCCTGGAATTAGGGGAGCCTTCCCCTTGGCATGTGCCAAGGAGTGGGTGCTAGCCTTAACTAGGGTAGCAAGGGGAACAACAGGGAGCACTGGCATTGACACTGTCATTATCACTACTACTATGGGAACTACCACAACCTTCCTCTTTAGTAAGAGAATCTCAGTGGCATCCTGAACAACCACGGCTCCATGCCCACTATGATCCTGGCGGTGGTGAGGGTGGTCCCCTCACATGTAATCTTGGCCCCCTCAAAGCCTCAGCCAAAGTGGATGAGGTGGGCATAGTAAGAGCGTGGGAGGTTGGCCTAATCCAAGGCCAAATCCATCCCATAAAGAAAGATGAACACATACTTTAGTTTTGCCATCTGAAACTGAACTAAGTTAACTGAACTGAAATGGAAATGGAAACTAACTCAATCTAGAATGTTGAAAAAGAAACTTGAATGAGATTTCTATTCTTGTTGATTTTTGAATTTTGGATTTTATAATTTGAACCCACACTCAACAAGTTGAAAGTGTTAAGTGGGGCTCAAATGAATTTAGAAGAGAGATTTTGAGATTGATTAAAGAGGAGATTTTTGAATGTAGAATCCATTTTCAACAAATTTGTGCATGTTAAAAAGTGGGTTTAAGTATTTTTGGAGAGATCGATGCTTCAATAGGTTCATATTTTAGTGTTGATTTTTGATTATTTGGGAACCCTTTATTTAACAAATTTGGGTATGTTAAAGTAAATGGTCAATTTGATTTTCTTTGGATTTTAAAATTTGAAGTTCACTTAACAAATTTAGGTATGTTGAGTGATGTGTTTGAAAACAACTTTCTTTTGTTTTTTTTTTTTTGCTTGCTTGTGAATGAGGTGAATTTTGAAAATGGAATCTTCACTTAGCAAATTTGGGTATGCTAAATGAACAATCCAAATATTTTTTATTTTTGAAAAGAGAGGATCTCTACTTAGCAAATTTTGGTATGCTAAATAAAGGATCCTACGGTGTTTTGATTTTGTTTTCTTTTGATTTGAAAAAAAAAGTGATTTCTACTTAGCAAATTTAGGTATGCTAAATAGAAAATCCAAATGCGCATTTTTTATTTTGTTCTTTTTGGTTTTGAAAAGAGGACTCCTACTTAGCAAATTTAGGTATGCTAAATAGGAAATCCAAATGTGCTTTTGATTTTGATTTTTTTTTATAATTTTGAAATAAAGATTTCTACTTAGAAAATTTAGGTATGCTAAATAGGAAATCTAAATGTGATTGATTTTTATTTTTGTTTTATTTTAAAGGGATGATTTCTACTTAGCAAATTTAGGTATGCTAAATAGGAAATTCAAATGTGTTTGATTTTGATTTTTGTTTGAAAAGAGGATCAATAGAAAATTTAGGTATGCTTAGAAAATCCAAATGTGTTTTGATTTTGGATGTTTTGATTTTGAAAAGTAGATCTTCACTTAGCAAATCTGAGTATGTTAAATGAAAGATCCAAATGTTGTTTTGACTTTTGATTTTGAAAAGTGGATCTTCACTTAACAAATTTAAGTATCTAAATGAAAGATCCAATGTTTTTTATTTTGAATCTTTGATTTTGAAAAGTAGATCTTCAGTTAGCAAATTTAAGATGCTAAATGAAAGATCCAAATGTTGTTTTGAATTTTTGATTATTGATTTTTGATTTTGTTGATTGTTGATTTTGTTGAAAATGAAATCTTCATTCAATAAATTGAATGAAGCCATTCATTTGGTTTTTGGAAAATAAGATTGTTGATTTTGAAAATGGTTGTTGATCTTGTTTTTGCTGAAAATGAAATCTTCACTCAACTAGTTGAATGAAGATGCTCATTTGGTGCTTTTGGAAAAATATGATTATTGATTTTATTTTATTTTTTTATTGAAATGGAAACCTTCATTCAACAAGTTGAATGAAGATGTTCGTTTGGTGCTTTTGGAAAATATGATTGTTGGTTTAATTTTGAAATGATCCAACATATAGCAATCATGAAGATTGTTAGATGAAGTTGGTTTGTGAAAATTTTTGTTGTAAACATTTTATTATGTGCAATTTGAAAAAGTTCTCTTTTAGAAATTGTTCTTTTTATGAAAGATTTATTTTTCTTTATATTTTGGAATGAACCTTGCTTTACCATAAAAATGATAAAGAGGAAGTTTTTAATTATTTCTTTTTGATTAAATTTTTATTTTCTCCTATTGGGGGAACCCAACATGGGTTTTAAGACATCTACGGAATGAGGTCCTAAAACCTAAAGATGTTGGCTAGCTTAACTTAAGAATTAAATAAGCTAAGTGCCAACGAAAAAGAAAGATAGTCTTGGGTTCATATAAAATTCAAACCCACTATCGATACTTGAAGACAACGATCATTCGCCAATGATGGAGAGAGGAACCATCCCCAGCGGAGTCGCCAGAAAATTTGTGGGTGAAATTTCTTATATATTTTTTGATGTCTTCATTCTAATCCTTTCAGAAAAGGAAATAAAATGAAGAACAAAAAATATATAATACTCCTTGACGGGACACCACATAGACCCACAGAAGTTCTTATTAGGTTGATTGGGTATGACATTAAGGAGAGGCATACTATCTCGAAAGATAGAAGTCATCACGCTACAATAGACCTAATCACCTGAATAAGGACTCCTAAGGACTATGGGTCTTCATATATACCAAAGATTCTTCCCCTACTTTACATGAAAAAGTAAAGCAGTGTTTATTTTAAACTGGGTTCATTAAGTTCCCTATGGAGGCAAGCCCCCATAGTTAATTACATCCTAAGGAATAAGATTCCCTAAGAATACTCTCAATTAAGGCAAATGATCATTGTCTTCAAAGACTTCAAAGTTAGGACTATCAATCAATTGGTTTAATTTTATAAGATCAAATGAGATTGATCATATAGGAGGGAGTTCTTTTCAGAGCCAAAAGAAGATAAATAGGGGATGCTTTTGATACTAGGAATCCTAGTAAGCATCTCAAACTATCCTATGATTAGGCTTTATATTTTTGAAGTTGAATTGATTTATTTGTTTGAGTTGAATTTACATTAGAAATCTAGGGCTTAGAATTCCATAATACAAGGTCATGAAAAATTCCTAATAGGTGAGAATTTATACTTATGGCCTACAAAGTGGAGAAACAACCTCTGAACCTAAATCTAGGGAGCTTTGGCGAGGGCCAAAGCACGACCTAAATCTAAGGCAAAAATGGGTATTTGGTTCACCTCCACAAGAGATGATAAACCACCAGACTGTTGGACTTACAACCATCTAGAGGTGGCTGCCAACTAACTCCTCCTATGGTTTTAAATTCATGTAGGCAAGTCGTATGTTTATGCAAGATAGCAAGGTTGTTGTTTATTTAGAAAGATACTAAGTCCTTAAACACACTCCCTAAGAGACTAGATCTTGTAGGGCATAATTAATGACTTAAATATAATCCAAAATTTTCATATGTTTTATTTTCATTTTAGACAATTCATTGGACTTGGGGTATAGGATTCATATGGCTAATGCATGAGAAATTAGATTATGGGCCAAAATTAGCTAGAAAGGAGATGTATTTCTACCATGGCTCTTGAAGGTCAAGCCAAGTTCTCAGGCATGGGTGGAAGCCCTCCAAATCAAGAGTAAAATAATATACTTTAATGTATGATGTGAGAAAGAAAATACAACATCTATCTAAGGGGTTGCTAATTCTTTTATCTTTATTTTATAGCCTAGGCTTTAAGTGAGTATATGAGTTGTTAATTTTTTATTTTGAGTTATTTAATTTGGTAGAAGACTTATTTTTCCCTAGGAGTATAATCGTCATCCATGCCATACATTAAAGCAAGGAAGAAACTAAGAAAATATGTCATTTTTAATGCACAAGCTAAATAAACATCAAACATTTTATAAAGCTAGCACAAAAGAATAAGAGGCCAAGTGTGATCGGGCTCCACCGCACAAACCTAAAAATAAATTGGATAACCGATCTCTACACTTTTACAACCTGTATTACAAATGAATTAACTATAATTAAGCAAGGAATTCATGTTATGTGTGTCTTCATTTCTTCATTTCTTCATTCTTCTTTCTTCTTTCTTCTTTCTTCTTTTAGTTCCATCTTTTGGATGGTTGGAAGGTGGATGCTCCAAAGGCCTCACATTGTACATAAGACATAGTCTTATAACTAATACTCATCCTAATCCCCCATAACAATTATTCTAAAATCATAATTGCAAAATTACATGAAAAGGGAAAATTAAATCTAACTAAAACATGCAAAATAGAGATTAGCTAAACAAACCATACAATCCCAAGCATATATATACAGAAATTGGACTTATCACCCCACACATGGGTAACCAAGTCCACCTGGCCTATTGGATTATGCTTAGGGGTATAAGCAACCTACACAACAAAAACTTTTGTTATATTTTTATTACAACACCCCTTAAGCACAATCCCCTGTAGAAGATAATGATTAAACTAAATCATCAAACCATTCAGTCTACGCATATACACCCTAACATTCAGATTAAATCATCACATCACAACACAAAAGTAAACATCAAACCATGCACTACCTTAACATAGGACTAGAAATGGTGACTTAGGATAATATGTGTGCTATTAAATGTTTGTGTGGTGTGCTTAGCTAGGCTTTAAGGTTTAGATTTTTTTTTCCTAAGTGTGAAAATGTTCAACTTAGAGGATGGTTTCATTTAAGTTATTTTAGTTGATTTGGGTTAATTTTATTTGATGATTTGTTTAGGTTTGAATGAACCTATAATTAATTACTAAATGTTGTAAAGAGAGGAAAAAAAGAGAACTTCTCTTCCCACACACACCTTAAGTAATTTCTAAGGTGGGTTCATATATGATTTTGTTTAGTGAATGTTTTATTATGTGTTTTAATTAATCCTAAGTTTAGAATAACTCTAAATCAACCTACTCAAAGAGAAAGATATTTTAAGATTAAGTAAAGTGAATTACTATTCACAAAACACATAACACTTTATTTCTTTCCCAACATGTGTAACATGCATATGGATGAATCCTAAGCATATTTATACATGCAAATGGAAGTGTTTTAGCACACCTTAATGATGAATGCTATGAGAGTTTGTTTAAAAAAATTTGGATTGCTTCATGTATGCATGATTTTGTTAAGTAGAAAAGAGTGATTCTCTTTTCCATTATTCATATGCACATATACATGTATAAAAGGCATAAGTGAGTACGATGCCATCGTTAGCACTAGGGGTGTAAGGTACAAGACCTACTTAGGGCTACTTAAATCCTCATAACCCTGGGTTTTCTAGACTAATATACCACTTTCCTTAAATACAAATGCATGTACAAAAGAAATGAATGGAAAAAGAAAGATGCAAAAGTTTATGTTTATTTGTTTGATTTGTTTATGCAATTTGCATGTGTAAGTTTGAATACCCTTCTTAATTAATAACATAGGAATGAATAGGAATGGATTTAAGAAAGTGTTATGTTCTTTTCAAATGAACTACACACTTCGCAAATCCTATTCAAAACTATGTTAAAAGAGAAGAGAAGGAAAGTCATACAATGCACATCTTTATGTTTATACTCACATGCAAGCTTATAAATAATTATAAGTAGGATATTTTCCAATTTTGATATTTGATTTATGTGTTTTGAAAATAATTTTGGATTTAATAGTGATAATAGTCATTCCTATTCTTACTTTAGCCAAAACATGCAATTTGACAAAAAGGAAACATTTCATTTTTAATTTGATATTTAAAAGGCATGAATGCATGAATTTCACATGATATACAAATTTAGTATGCTAGGAAAGAAATAAAGTGATGAAATCATGTAAATTCATTCACCCTAATTAATTCCTAAAGACAATCTGATGGAAGAAGATTATTTAAAGTAAATCAAATTTTGTTTAAGGAAAGTTTGTTTTTGTTTTAAGTTTCATTTTAATTTGAGAAATGTGAGATGAGTTTACTAGTCCTAACCTATTCTCCCTTGTGTGAGTTATTTAAGTTTAATTTTTAGGTGATTAGATTGATTTTATATTTTTTTTAGGTTAAGGTGTCGATAAAGTTCATTAATTATCCCTTGCCTATATCACTTAAGTCATCACATCGCAGTGTCACGTCAGCAGTGGTGATATGCGCTTTCTCCTCACCCGTCCGATCAAAGATTGGACGGTTGAGATTGAGCCCGTGGTTCTTAGGGACGAATCAGGGGATCCTATGTGGCTTGATCATGGCTGGCCATCCAAAATGCGTGGATAGACAACCCATGATTTGACCTTGAGCTCTCCTGTGGGAGAGGGGAACTGTCCACTCTTTAGGGCAATATTTGAGCTCAATTGAGCTTGGATTGAGCTCAAACTCAACCCACACCATGATCATGCAAAGGGATGAAGATCTAACAGTCCATTTCACTTCGGGTAAAACTTTCCTTCACAAAGGACCAAAGAAAATTCAAACTATGCTTAGTTTTGAATAGTACCTAACTGAAGGATATCACCAGTGCTCGAATCTATTAAGGTAGATTCGTCTAATAGAGATGAAGCCCTGTTGAAAATTTGAGGGTTTGAGGTTGAGTAGATCTCTCTATGGACCAAGCTCCTCTTCAAATGCTTGCAGCTTTAATCAAAATCCCACCCCCCTTGCCTTTGAAGCTTGGAAGAATCCTTAGGAGAATTTGATTTGGTCTTTTGATGGTTCTTCCAAGAGGAATTAGATTGAAATTGTATATTGGATGAGTTGGAAAAATGTTGGAGCTCCCCTATTTTTGGCTTGAAGAAATTGAGAAGAGGAGAATTCAAATGTCTTGGGGATTGCTTAAGGGATCTTGAGGAGCTTGCCTTAGGTCTCTCTCAATCAATTGAGTGTGAGTGTCTTGGATTCAAGTGGAATTAGGGGGAGTATATCTCCCCCTTGAAGGATTGGATGGCCGTGAGCCTCCTTTCCATTTTTGATTAATTGACCAGATTGGATGAGTTTGTTGGGTTGTTTTTGCTTGCACATGGTTCAGTTTGGCCAGAGGGAGGTAGTGGAGGAGTTGCCATGTGCTTAGTTGAGTGGAGGAGGGATCCCATGTGCTCAATTTCTAAGTGGGTGGTCGGTTTGGCTATTGGGTTGGGTTTGGCTAGCCCAAACCCATTAGGTCATGTGCACCATGTCCATCACTTGGTCTACTAAGAGGGTGCCAAGTGTCCATGAAAAGGAACTGACCAAATTGCAAGTGATTTTTATTTTGGGTTACCCTATGGCATAGGGGTAAATTTTTCAATTGGCTTTGATTTCAGTTTGAGTATGGTTGGTATGATTGAAAAATGGGTTGGGCCAAGTTTCAATGAATTTGGAATTGATTTGATATGATATGGCTCATGTTGACCCAATTAGGTCAAAATGGGTCAATTTGGGTCAAGTTGACCAATTGGCCAAATTGGGTCAAACTAAGGGTTAGGTCAAGTTCATATGGCCATTTCAAATGTGTTGGCAACTTTGGTTTGGTTCAATTAGGTTTATATTTGAATTTGGTTTATTTGATTTCATATAGGTCAAATGGGTCAAGTTGACCAATTTAACCTAATTGGGTTAGGTCATGGGTTTGTTTAGGTATAGTTGGTCATTTGAAATGATTTGGTATCTTTGTTTCCAATCAATTTTGGCTTGATTTGATTTTAGCTCATAAAGGGTACTTTAGGTCACTTTGGTTCAAGTGAGCCTAAGTGGGTCAAATGGCTTGGTCAAAGCTTGACTTGAGTTTGATTGAACTCACATATGGACTTATGATTGAAATATAAATCCATTTGCAAGAGATTTGAAGTCAAATGGGTTTTGATTCATTTGA
This sequence comes from Cymbidium sinense, assembly GCA_021442155.1. NCBI lineage: Eukaryota > Viridiplantae > Streptophyta > Magnoliopsida > Asparagales > Orchidaceae > Cymbidium > Cymbidium sinense. The sequence continues at coordinate 52,256,059 of CM038215.1, forward strand.
TAATTTCATGTTCAAAGGGTGAACATGAGTTTGACTTGGGTTTGATTTTTTGAATTTAGTTTTGGTTTGGTGATTGAAGTTTATGTTTATATTTGGTTTCATGATTGAAGGATTGATCAAATCATGAAGAAAAATCAAGGGTTTGGCTTGATTTAAGTTTGATTTGGCTAAGCTTAGGAATTTGACTTGAAAAGCTTAGGTTGAATTTTGATTGGATTTGAGTTTGAGTTTTCGATTTAGTTTGATTGATTTGAATTTATATTTCATTTATATTTGTGAATATAAATAAGAATACAAATGGGTTATGAGAAAATTTTGTGAATTTGAATAGATTTGGCTAAGTTCATTAGATGAGATCAAAATGACTTAGGAAAGATTTTTTTTAGAATTTAGATTTGAATTTTTGATTTAGTTTGATTGTTTGAATTTATATTTCATTTATATTTGTAAATATAAATAAGAATATAAATGGGTTATGAGAAATTTTTTTGGAATTTGAATAGATTTGGCTAAGTTCATAAGAAGAGATCAAAATAACTTAGGAGAGATTTTTTTTTGGAATTTGGATTTAAGTTTTGGATTTAGTTTGATTGTTTGAATTTATATTCCATTTATATTTGTGAATATAAATGGGTTGTGAAAATGTTTTTGAATTTGAATTGATTTAGATTTGATTTGAGCTAAGTCCATAAGGTAGAAATCCAAATGACTTAAGAAAGATTTTTTTGAAATTTGGTTTTGAGTTTTAGATTTAGTTTGATTGTTTGAATTTATATTTTATTTATATTTGTGAATATAAATGAGAATATAAATGGATTGTGAGAAAATTTCTTGAATTTGATTTGAGCTGTCCATAAGATAGAAATTAAAGTGACTTAGGAAAGATTTTGGGTTTGGAATTCAATCATGGGTTTCTATTATTTGAAATTGATTCATGATTTGAGAAAATCTATTGAATTGATTTGAGATTTGATTTGCAATTGGTTTGGTATGAATTGAAGTTTGACTTGAAAGAAGGAAGCAAGGATTTGGTTCGAGCTATAGGGTAGGCAAATTTTTCCTAACACCCCTAAGGCATAATCTATTCCTATGCTAACTCTTCTAAGTCTGTAGGGTTAGGTTGAGTGTTCACCTAATCACTAGAAGTGTCTTAAGACTAAGGAGTTCTTAGTGTCTTAGAAATCCTATGTCTAAAATGGAGGGTTGAGAGTTATTTTAAAAATGAGCTCAACAAAGATATATTAGATTACTCATCTTAAGAGTAAGAACCACCTTAGATTGATGAAGTGATGGCACATCTCACTCCCCCTTATGAGCTAGCTTTATTGTTCCACTGATTTCCTCAGTGCAATCCACTCTCCATCATTTTTTTGGCATTGGAGAAGTGCTTCTATGTTGTTGCTACTACTACTACAATTCATAGCTAGGGAACCTACTGCCTAGCTCTCATCAACGATTTCTTCACTACCTTCCATCCCTCATTATTTGAAGGTTTCAAAGCTTCAGCTAAAAGCCTGGACTCCCTTTCATCAACATGAATGCCATGAAGCTTGGAAATAATATAATTTTATAAATGAGGAAGAAATTGATTTTCTTGCTGGCCCTTTTAATTTCACTCTTATTGACACGGAGATACCAAGAGGATTTTATTGGTTGACGCACGGACCTTCTTGAGATCTTATGTAAAGTGGTGTTTAGTCATTAGGTGTCATGGATCTTAAGCATTTCATCATTATACTTGACAATGAGGATGACTATGCCCACATTTTGTAAAGAGAATTTATTTTATAGATGATTTACTTCTTGGAATCCTCAAATAAACTATAGAGTTCTTACTAGAAATCTCTAATTGTCCCCAGTTGGGTGATATTCTCAGTCCTTAAAGTGCACTATTTCAAAAAATAGCTACTTTTCTCAATTGTTGTTAATGGTAAGCCCTCAAGAATGGACCTGCCCGCTACAACTCTTTCAAGTTTTTTAATCACTAGAATTCTTATAGAAATTGAAGTTACCTCTCACAACAATGAAGAAGTCTGGATAAAAACATAGAGAAATGGATACTACCAGAAAATGGTATTGGAGAACCTTCCAAATTATTATATTCATTATAGTTGGTTTAATCATAATATTTGTCTACCCAAGGTTGGCAAAAGCTCAAGCAACTGATAAATCTATTTATTAAGATAAGGATACTCACATAAAAGATACTCAATGACCAAGAATAAATACACTCACTGAATGGTGAGTCTAATAATAGAAGATCAACTTGATCCAGTCAGACAAGGACTTAGAGAATAATCACTCAAAAAATGAGCCATGAATCAACTAGTTGGTGGCAGGTGACTATTCAAAGGAGCATAGGGTGACTACTCTCAGTCCAATCCTCACTTGCATACCTGGATGACAAAAAGGCTAGTGTACAATACTTTCTGATAGATACATACTCGCTAACACATATACCCACCATTAGTTTTAGTGACAATCTACTTGTACTCGATTTATCTAATATATACTTTCTATGTATGGTCACCCCCTGGTATTATAAAAGGGAACTCCCTTGTTATGAGGGATCATCTTTCTCTCTCTCTAACCCCCAAGTCTTTATATATTATTCTTGAAGAATAAAGATTATTATTCTCTAGCTAATCATCACTCTCTTATCATCCTGCTTGTAATATTTTGTATAACCCTATTTTCCAAGTATCTTAAAAGGCTCTTCCTGCATCCATGGCTAGATTTGAATTCGACATCCTTTTATGTGCGGTGAGCATGGATGAGGATAAGAACTAGAAGCTGAATATAAAGTGAAGTAGGACCCTCAGCATGAGTTCATTCACAGAGATATGAAGAAAAATGTCTAGCAATTTACAACATAATAAGATTTGTGAGACATAAAAGATATAATGACCTACCTTGTACAAACAATCATAGAGAAAATACACCATAAAGAAACCAAAGCTAAAGAGAATGAGGGATCCTCTAGATTAGCTACTCACCAAGATCGATGAGAAAAATAAAATCCATCTAGGGTTTGTACCTCTTATCCATCAAACACTGATGATGACTCCTATGACACAAGTGTAGAAGAGGATTTGTAAAAGAAGTAACCATAGTCAACAAATGCTTTCTCCATGATGATTGTTGAAGCTTGCCCTCTTTATAGATTCAAGATCATGCATCTTGAATCATATAAAAGCTAGACAGATCTCACTGACCATACATCATACTTTGAGTTAACCACATCATTACTGGACTTTCACAATGTGATTAAGTGCTAACTTTTCTTCACTACTTTCAAATAGTTTTCCCTTAAATGGTTCTCACCCCTTCCTTTGGATGCAATAACAACACCTGCTGACTTCAAAATGATATTTGCTACACAATTTCCTAGCTTAGAAGCTACTAAAGAGTTCTGAAGCTCTCATGTAGATGAGGTAAGAACCTAACAAGTTCCTTAGCAAGTTTATTACTCACTTTAAGGGAGGGATAGTACAAGTTAAAGATCTAGAACCTATAGTCCTCAAAGTAAAACTAGCTCAAGGTTTGAATGAGGGGCCCTTCAGATATTCCTTAGAACTCCAACAACATAGGACACTTATCAAGCTACTAGAGCTAGTAAATAACCATGTCAATACTAAAGAATAAAATGAAGTAGTCCAACTGTCATCATTTTCTAGGACAAAAGACTCATTAGAGAGGCCTTTGGAGCAATTACTTAGGGAAGGGAGCCAAAGGTAGAGAATGGATACAAAAAGGTGACCAGAAGTATGACTGTGAGGCCTCAAAAACATGATAACTCACTATCAAGGAGTTGAATTTGCATAACCAACTCAAGCAACTCCTCTTAGAGAGTCAATGGCCGAGCTTGTAGAGGCAATTTAGAACAAAGATTATTTTAAATTCCCACCACCTATGAAGGCTGACGGATTGCACTATTGGTCAAGATATTGCACTTATCATCACAACTATGGCCGTGGCACTAAGGAGTGTCTCCATTTGAAGAGCCTAGTAGACAAGTTGATAATGGCAGGGGAGCTCAAATAATTCATCTGGAGGAAATACAAAGAAGTCATCAAAACTATTAATGAGCTAGTGCCCACGCACACTGTACATATTATTTGATTCATACCCACTATCCTTAGTAGTGGCAGAGAGTCCTCTAAAGAGGTGAGTATGAAAAGATTACAGTCTAGAGAAGTAAACTTGGTCTCCATTATGTGAGCATCCTCTACGACCATTGAGTTAGTGATCTTTTTAGTAAAATTGATAAACCTACCATTAGGAATCCCTACAATGATGTATTTATGGTGACAACCTTGATCGCCAACTACCAGGTAGAAAGCATTCTGATTGACATAGGGAGCTCAATCAATATAACTCTTAAATTAGTCCTCGATAAGTTGGGCCTAGTGAATTCAAAAATTCGTTCCACTGGAGGACCATTATATAGTTTCTCAAGAGAGTAGAGAGAAACTGAAGGTATGATTACTCTCCTTGGGTGATGGGGAGAAAGTAAGAAACATTTCATGGTTATGGCCAACCTTATCATAGTGGAGGCCCCTAGTAATTATAATGCCATCTTTGGCTAACCTATACTTGGCACATTTAGAGCAATAGTTTTGGCATATTATGAAGCTGTCAAATTCCATACTAGAGGAGAAGAGATTACTATTAAAGGAAACCTCAACCAATCCCATACGAGTTATTTATCACTAATTAATGGTTTGGGCAAAGGAGATGAGGTGTTGTATGTGGACATTATACAGATAAAAATTGAAGTCCTTGAAGAGATAGAAGAAATTTTAACCACCCAAGGCAATGGTCAAGTATTAAGGGTCAACTCAACTTCCTATCTCAAGCATAAAGAAGCCCTCATTGAAACTATCTTGGATATGTGATCACTTAGACAATAGAAAAATTCCAAGCATAGATATATCAACATTACTTATCATTAATTAAATGTTTATGTAGACAGCCAACCCATCAAGAAGAAAAATGGAAAATCATAGCTATACTCACCAAGCCTACTAAAAAGGAGGTCACCAAGTTGCACAAGGGTAACTCCTTTAGAGAGGTTCAATACCCAAAATTAGTGTCCACTGTGGTAATGGTGCATATGTTATGTGGAAAATGCAAAATGAGTGTCACCTTCACCAATCTAATTTGGGCATATCCAAAGGATGAGTATCATCTCTCATGAATGGATGAGCTTGTGGACTCTATAAAAATAATTTTCATTACTGCTATAGAGTTATGCCTTTTGGGCTAAAAAACATAGAGGCAACCTACTAAAAATTAGTAGATCAAGTATTCAATTAGCAAAAGAGAAGAAATGTGAAAGACTATATGGGCAACATACTAGTCAAAGGTATGTCACCATGCAACACATCCAAGCCATCGAACAGACATTCGCCACACTTAAAAGGTACAATATTGCACAACGAATGCCAAATATAATCTCATTCAGTTGAGGACTTACCAAGAACATTTAATTCCAAAGACTTGAAGATGTTTTACCCTTAAGGAAAAGTTCATCTAAGTTGTACTCGCCTTATTAGTTTTGTATATTGCATATTTTACTATTTTCAAAAATAAAAATTTTATATGTTTCTCCTTGAATGAGTTAACTTATAAGATAATAATAGCTATTAAAGTAGCATATTCAGATGCCAAATAGAAAAACTTACACTCAGGGAGCTGTGTGGTGACTTTAAAATACTCGATATGCCATTTTTTTTTCCAAGGATAGGTCCCACTAAGCCAATGATGAAAGCCTGAGTAAGAGATTTGAATACTTGGCATGCCACTTTTAGCTTGGGAGATATTAATATCAAGCAAAGGCAACTATTGATGCAAGAATATTCAAAAGCTATGTGAAGACTCAAGAAACTCAATGTGCCAATTTTGACCAATGAAAAGGTTTAACTTAATGAGTAGTGATAGCCTCATTAGAGATCCATATAATTGGTGCTTGACTCTTGGCCCAAGAATATTAATGTCAGACACACAATCAAAATGGTTTTAATGTATTTATATATTGATAACTTAAGAATTTCAAAGGTCAATATGCTTTATATTTCAATTTATAAATGAAATTATTATGGTTAAAGAAAATATTATTGTTAAATAGGATTAAGTTTTACATTTTCCTTTAATCTTGATATGTAATTTAGGTTCTATTGTTTCCAATTAGTTTAGGTATTTTATGATGATGATATGATTTAAATTTTAAATTAATTCTAGAGGTCAAATAATTTTGAGGTCAAATGGATTTGAAATTTTTATGGGAAGTGGGGTTCCTTGCTTATTTGATTTCCCTAAAGTTCCACTTTGATCAAATATGTAATTAAGATGTAGTGAAGGTTTTAATTATTTCATTAAAACCTAAATTAGGACTAATTTAATCAAAATTATTTGAAGGTTTTATTTTTTCTTAATTCCCCTCTAGAATATGCAACCAAAAAAAGTTTATTCATTTGTTTTCGGGTTCTGGTTGATTTATTGTGATTTACTTAAGTTCATGGTTATTAATTGAATTAATTAATTCAATTAATAGCCTAATTAAGCAATTTTGTGATTTATTATGTTCCCATAGGTTTTAATTGCTTATTTATGATCAATATAATATATTATGGTGTTTTGAATTAATTTCATGACTTTCCATCATTTATTATATTTTGTTATTAATTTATTTCATGAAAATGAAGGTTTAGGGTTTAAAATTTCCAATGTTAAGATTTATTGGTCAATAAATTATAAACAAATTACTTGATGTGTGTTTTAACATCAATTTTAATTCCCCAAAGTTTCATTTCAATTTGGTTATTGATTTGGGATTAATTGGGCTTTAAACTATTTCATGCAAACCCAAATCAAGACCAAAATACCTTGAATAATTTGGGAATTTTAATTTTAATGAATTCCTCTCATCAACATGAATACATAGAGCCAAAGTTTGCATTTTTTATTTATATTTAATTTCCTATAATTTTTTAAAATTTTAAGCATTTTTCTTAATTTTTAAATTCAGAATACTCAAAGTTTCCATTTTGACGTGTCAGATCCATGTGGATCCGACGTGGCACCGCTTTCTATGCAGCATTGCATCATCATTCCACATGAGATGCACCTGGATCCTAGTTTAAAAGGCGGCACATGTGGGTTAATTATGGACGGTCATGATTAGACTGTGGTTCATCTTATCAAATTTAACTAGAGATCTGACTAGATCTCAATTGTCTATTCCTTTTAAAAGAAATGTGCAGTAGAGATTACGTCTCCTACAATGATGGTGGAGACTGAGATCCATCCGTCATTTTTGTGTGATTTTTGGCCATCCAACAGTTAAAATCGAGCGATTTTAATTGTAAATCCATTAGTGAATAAAAATATGGAGATATAAATAGTTTGACCTCACTTAAGATCAAATTCTCTTCAAAAAGTACTAAACTTTAAAGCTTAAGAGAGGTCGTTAATGGCATACCTCAGTCCCAGTGATCTTTGGCAATGGGGTTGACTCCAATAGCTACGGAATTGTGTGAGAAGCTTGTGTGTTAAAGGAATTGAGCTACCTCTCTCTAAATTGCCTTGTAGACCAACCCCAGCTTGGATTCTGTCTATTTTGATCATTATCAGACCTTCTAGTGGTGAGGTAATTGGGGGAAGATAGGTCTCAACTTCTTTTGAGGTAAGGAAGGTGATGGGATGGTCTGTTTCACTTAGCAGTAGCTCTATGTAAATATGCCATGGATGTCATTAGCTTTTACCTTGGTTTCTTCTCCTCTTGATTGACTAAGGTGATTACAATCTTTGGAAATTAGTTACATGGCTTACTAGCCACCCAACACCTACCTAAGCTAAAGAGGTGGAACATCAATGAGGCTATAGGCTTGGAATTTGCTTTACATGGCTTTGACTTCCCATGGCATCTTGTTGGCTTTGGATTTATTTGAAATTCCTTAAGTGACTTAAGCTTGGTTGTGGTCAACATTAATCAGGTTTAAGAATGATTTGGTTGCATCTTAAGTGAATTATTTGAAGATTGCGTTGAGATCCTTTTGAGTTATGCCATTTAATAATTTCCTTTATTAGTTTGATCTAAGTTATCACACTTGATGGATTAGCCTTGAATTAATTCTTAGATTGTGTCCATTTTTTCATTAATAAACTCTTTAATCAAAGGGTTTTAATTATTTTAACATTTATGGAGTGATTACTTTAGGTTTAGTCCATTTTGATGTAATTGAATTTAGATTGATTTTAATGAGGTCAAATAGATTATTTCGCTCAATTATAATGTGTTTAACTTTCAATTAGGTTAATCCAAGCAATTTGAATGCATTGGATCAAATAATTTTAATTTTATTTTATTTTAAACCCATTTGACCCAAGCTGGGCATAATGGGTTAAATTTGGGTTCATTTGGGTCAAAGGCCCAAATTAGCTAAATTGGACCAAATGATGCATTGTTTTATCTTCAATAATCATATTTAAATGATTTTGAACAATTGATTTGAGTTTATTTGAGTTTGATTTGGGTTTAAACCCAATAAGACCATTTAGGCCCATTTAGGTTAAATGACCTAATTAGCCTGATTAAGGTCACATTGGATTTATATTCTTTTAAATTCATATTTACATATGCTCATATCATCATCCTAACCATTCAAAGTGATTTTATTTCATCAAATTTTGGTGGGTTGACCTTTGACTTGATGGGACCCACATTAGTCAAACATACATAAAAGGGTTGACAAATCTTTGACCTTTGGTTTGGATTCATTTAATATTATATCAGAGTTTTATGCTTCTAATTTCATTTAATTGGGTTTGGTTAGTATTTAATTTTAAGTTCCTTAGGTTTATATGGTCATTAGCTTAATTAAGGTAATTTGGTTTAGTTCTCTAATTAAACCCTAATCTAGTCTTTTAATTACTTTCAAACTTAGAGTGGTGTATGTTTAGGTTCAAGATTTGGGTTGAATCTAACTAAACCCATTAAGTTAGATTAGTCTAAGGAGAGTGCACTAGATCACTAAGTGTGATGACCTAAGTGTTTAGTTAGGAGACTTTCTAATTTAGGATTATAAGTCATCAAGATTGTCATTATAAGGAATGTTAACCTCATCCAAAAATGAGGTCAACACCACACACGAGAGTTCTCTCAATTAAGCCATAACTTAGGAATATTCTAAGTCATGAGAAAAGTTATTCAAACACTCAATAGGCAAGTTTTACTTCAATGAATATAAGTAGACTTGCTATGCTTGACGCAAACACCTAAAGAAAGTTTAAGTTTATATTTTAATTTTATTGTGAAAGATAGACATAAATATGCCTAAGTTTTTTTACTTTAAAATGATTCATTGTTTGATATTTAGGTTTGCTAAATTCTAAGATGAATAAAGATGTCCTTAAGAGTATATCTAAAGAAAGATGTAATCCTAACATAGTTATGGTGGCCAAAGAAAGTGTCTTCAAGAAACTTTAACTTGTCTATTAGAGATTTGAATCCTAAGGTTTTCAATGGCTATACAAAGGAGAAAGTCTAAGGACTTACATCTTCTTGCATAAACTAGCCAAGGGGATAGTTGTAATGACTAACGAACCTAAAGAAGGATTTGTGGTATATCTTAAAAATTTCTTCTCTTTGATTAGATGCCTACTATGTGAGACTTAATCTCATCTAGTTAACTATTAAAAAGAAGCCTTCGATGGATTTATGTCTTCTTAAATAGTTATAAAGGAAGAGGGGTCCAATTGACTTATTCTTAAACCTCAGGATTTTGGCTTTTAAGAAAGGGGTCTTCATGACTTATTCCTAACCTAAATAGCCTATAGGGATGGGGGTCTTTAATGACTTATTCCATGCCTACATTTCTTTTACTAGAAACTAAATAAGGGTCATAATGACTTAAAACCCAATCCAATAAAATTTAGCTAACAAGAAGGGGATTTTAGAAGATTAATTCCAACTTGAATAGCTTAGATAAGTGAAAGGGGTCTTAATGATTTAATCCTTTTCCTCAGCTTTTGAACTAATAGAGTAGGGGCCTTAATGATTTTTTTTAATATGAATAGTCTATATGATATAGAAAGGTGTCTTAATTACTTTATCCTAACTTTATTATTTAATAGGATGCCTGCTATAGGGCTTACACCTAAATGAATAGCTATTAAGATTGGGCCTTCAGTGGCTTAATCCAACTTAGCTAGCTAAGAAAGAGGAAAGGGGTCTTAATGACTTGTTCCAATCCTCAATATTTTTGGCTAATAAAAGAGTGGTCTTCAAAACTTAATCCTAATATAATTAACTAATTTGATAGGTAAGGTGTCATTAATGTCTTTATCGGACCTATGAATACTAGGAATGGTGCCATAAAGGCTTGTTCCAAGCTTATGGAAAACATGAGGAGGATGCCTTGAAAGGATTTAGTCCAGCTCAAGGTAAGTGTGGTAAAACCATCCTAAAGTGGTTTACTCCTATCTTAAGGAGATTACATTTTGTGTTTCCTCATAAGGTAAATATGACTCAAGTCATTGCACTAAATTTTTAAGAAAGATAACATTCAAATTTGAATGAAGTAACAAAAAAAATAAAGAGAAACATAAATTTAGTTTATTAATCATTATTCTTTCAAAATAAATTATAAGGTACACATAGTATTTCTTTAGGTAACATCCATTGATTGGCATTGGATGTTCACCATTACAAGTAATAAGTTGGTAAGATCTTCCTTCATAGGCTTTTTCCACTACGAATGATCCTTTCCAAGTTGGCTTGAACTTGTTGGTGATCTTGTGATGAGCTAAAATTGGTTGTTTAAGAACCAAGACCAAGTCACCTACTTGGAAAGTTCTAGGATAGACCAATTTATCATGTGCATGAACCATACGTGATTGGTATAGTTCAAGGTCTTGATGAGCTTTCAAGTATCTTCCTTCAAGGCTTTTGAGTTCTTCTAAATGGGTTTTATGATTTTGATCTATTGTAATACTATCGTTGACTACTATTCCTAATAAAGGCAATTGCACTTCTAATGGAAGAACTGCTTCAGTTCAATACACCAAAGCATATGGTGTAGATTGAGTTGGTGTTCTATATGTGGTTTGGTAGGCCATAAGGCTTCAACCAACTTTTCATGCCATTGGCATTTATTTTCATCAAGTGCTTTTTGCAAGATTCTTACTAAAGTTTTATTGAATGCTTTGACAAATCCATTTACCCTGGGGTAATAGATGGTTTAATATCTCCAATCAATCTTGAGTTTAGGCACAAAATGATTTAATTTTGTGGACTTGAATGACACCATTATCGAATATGATTCGTGAGGTACACTAAAGCGATATACAATAATTTCCTGAAAGAATTTTAACACATGATATGCCTTTACTTCTTTTAGTGGTACTACTTCACTCCATTTAGAGATGTAACCAATTACAACTAATATAAAATAATTTCCTTTTCATAATAGAGGGTCAATAGGCCCCATGATGTCGGTACCCCAACTCTTAAAGGGATAAAAGGCAATCATAGGGTGTAGTACATTAAGGATTGATGTAAAACAACACCATGTATCTAGCATTAATGGCAATGATGTGCAATTTTCTTATTGTCATTTAACATCAATGGCCAATAATACCCAAGTATTTTGATTTTTAATTTCATCTTTTGTCCATTTTGGTGAGCACCACACAATCTAGAGTGTACCTCCATCACAATGTTATGGGCCTCTTGCTTGTCAAAATAGCATAGCCACATTTAATCAAATTACCTATGGTATAATACATCAGTATTTAATGAATAAGATAAATTTTCTTTATTTAATTTATTATTAAGTTGTCTTCAAGAAGCCTCACCTTACTTAGGTAGTCAATGAATGGTTATCTCCAGTCACATTCTACTTAACCTTTAGCAAGAGTGGCTATCATTTGCATCTCTTCTTTCCTATTCATGTAATCTAAATCTATAGGAGATACAATTTGTTGATTTTGAACTTTTATAGAAATAGATTCTTTATCTAGGTATATAATTTCTTTGGCAAGTTTAGCTAAAGCATCTGCTATAGAATTATCTTTATGAGATATTCTATACAGAGTTACATATGAAATTTCTTCAAGTAGTTTTATCATGACATTGATAATAAATAAAGAGCTTTGGATGCAAAACCTTATAAACTCCACTAATTTGGTTAATAATCAGTTGAGAGTCTCCAGAATTTTTTATAATTTTGATATTCATAAAGATTGCTAGCTCTAATCTAGTGATAAGAGCCTCATATTCAGCTTCATTATTTATGTAAGCCTCAGATGATTGGAATATCACATCATTTCTTTATCTGGGGTTATAATAAGTAACAATTCTTGCATTCCCTAGGATAGATGAATTTAATTCTTTACTTTTCTTAGATGATGATGCACCATCAAAATACAACTTCAAAGTGTCATCCCACCTTTTAATGACATGATTTGCTTGCCTACAAGATCATCATTTAAAGGAGAACTTTGAGTATGGGATGTGCTGCTAAAAAATTTAGCTATTACTTGTCCTTTTACAGCACAAAGAAATGTAAGTGATCTTAAATTACAATGGAATCATTGATCAACGTGCTAAACATCTAGACAATATTGGGTGATTCATAAGGTATTACAATTGATTCACTCCTGAGCTTAAATGAACTCTATGAGAAAACATGTAATGTCTTACTTTATAAGTAATGAAGACTAAGGCTAAACAATGCTTCTCAATAGGCGGATAATTCATCTTGGCTAGGATGAGTCTAGCTTAAATTGTAAAGGGAATTTTCTTTCTCTTCTTCATTTACTTGTGCTAATAAATCCCCAAGTGATACATTCAAAGCAGCAGTGTATAAAATCAATAGCTTTTCCAGAGTTGGAGCAGCAATAATAAGAGGATTAATTAAGTATTATTTCAGGATTTCAAATGCATTTTGGCATTTTTCATCATAAATGAATTTGGAATCTTTCTTTATTATTGCTGCAAATGGTTGACACCATCCTGATAAGTTTGATATGAACCTTCTTAAATATGGAAGCCTTCCCTCGAATGACCTTAACTATGAAAGACTTCTAGGTTATGGCATTTCCATAATGGCTTTTATTTTATTTGGATCAATTTCTATCCTACTGTGCCGCACTATGAACCATAAGAATTTTTTAAAGTTACTCTAAATGAACACTTCAACCAGTTCATTTTTAGGTTATAGCATCTTATTTGTTCAAAAAGATTTGTAAATCATATACATGATCTTCTTTTATTTTACTTTTGATGATCATTGATATAGCATTAGACTTGATTATGAATCAAGTCATCAAATATTCTAGTCATAGCTCTATGGTATGTAGCCTCACATTTTTGAGACCAAATGGAATGACCGTGAAATAGAAAATCCCTATAGGAGTTTTGAACGTCATATGCTTTTCATCCTCTAGAGACATCTTTATCTGGTTATACCTAAACAATTAATCCATGAATGAAAATATTTCATGTGAAGAGGCTATGTCGACCATAAGTTCTAGTATTGGCAATGGGAACTTATCTATGGAACAAGCCTTATTTCAGTCTATAAAGTTAACACAAATGCATATTTGACCATTCATTTTCTTCATAGGGACTATGTTGGCTAGTCAATTAAGATATTGTTCTTCTCACACAAAGCTAACTTCAATTAGTTTCTTCACTTCAGTAATTACTTGCAGTTCAATTTCTGAGCACATTCGCTTAGGTGCTTGGTTTACTGGAAAGACATCAGGTTTAATCTCTAATTTTTACACAATAACATATGGAGATAAATATATTATTTCATCATAACTCCAAGTAAAGCAGTCCTTGTATTCAAGGAGTAAAGTGATTAACTCTTCGGAATCTTTTAGACCAAGCAAAGTATTAATAAAAGTTAACTTTGAGTCTTCAGTAGTTCCTAGGTTAACCTCCTTTAACTCATCAATAGTATATTTGATTTCTTCCTCATACCCAGGAGAAGCATTTTCAAGTAATCAATCATTAGATTCATTTATCATTTCTATGGATAATTCCTCTAAGGAGTTAGAAGGAATTTCAAATAATTGATTGGATTCCATGTTATTGCTTATCATTAAGCAATGTTCTACATCATATAGTGGTTCAATGACATCAAAACCAATGTTAGCTTTAGAATGTAAATTTTTATATTTTGTACTCCACAAGATTTCTATGCATTGAGTTTTATCTTTAGGCCAAGCATTTATAATAAAATTGCATTTCACAAAGTTTTTTACACAATTCGAGTACCAATCAAAAGAGAGTTCTATTATTTCATTTGAAAGTGGATCTTTAAGTTTTTCATCTACTTCTAAGCTTGAAAGTCTTAGTATAGAATAAAATTTTGATAACTTCCCCACTTCTCCTAACAAGTTAGGGGCCTCTTTGACTTCTAATTGAGATATTTTATTTTAAACAAGAGGTGTCAAAGTCAAAGTGTCCATATATTTCTTTAACTTTTTAAATGTCGAAAGCTTAGGTTCATCCTTTAATGCCCTAATTTGTTCTTCATCACTATTGATAAAGTAATCTAAACCTTATTGAGGCATCATTTTTATTGGAATCCTCATTAGAATTGGATTCCAAATGAATATGTATCACTAAAGGTTCTTTTCCTTTTCCTTTTTTTTTCTTTTCTTTTTTTTTTTCTCTTTTTCATTTGTTGCATTATTTTGTGCCTCACTAATGTTGGATTTTATAGAATCATGTTTTGGCTACTTAGGCTTGTAATAAGCCACATCTTTGTAGAGTTCAATTTCATGAACAAAGAATGATAGTATATTTCCTTTAATAATGTATTCCATGCCATTCCTAGTGTACTTAATACATTGGTGGGCTGAAGAAGGAACCATTCTATACTCATGAATCCAAGATCTGCCTAAGAGGGCATTAAAGGATGTCTTTGAGTTTATGATATGGAACTTAGCTTTAGTTTCAATCCTTTAATTATTAGCAATAAAGTGATTGAACCTAAAGCTTTTTCACCAATTTCATTAAATCTTCTTGATAGCATTTTATTTGAATTGAGTCTTATGGTATCTATCTTCATGAATGATAATATTCTCGAGTTCATAATGTTGACTGATGCCCCATGGTCTACCAGAACTCTTGACAACTTGATGTTTTCTATTTTATGAAATGTAAAGGGGACGCTTATGATCAGTGGTTCCCAAAAGTAGAACCTCATCAGAGAAAGTTACTCTTGGGATCTCCTTAAAGTAGCAAGCCTCATCTGAGGAAGTTTGCTAAGCATATTTTAGGGTCAAGTAATGCATGTACAAATGACTCTCATTTTTTTGAAAGAATAAGAGTGTCATAAATACTCAACCTAACATAAGTTTCTTGATATGGGCTAAAATGTTATAATCAACCTTAAGAACATTTGGCTCCGACTACTATTTTATAAAGGCTCTGGATTTGAACTTTGATCAATAATCTACTTTCCTTTGTTCTTAAGAGGAGAAGGCATACGAGGTGGTAAAACTCTTCCACTATGAAGATTTACTTCAATGATATCTCAAAGGGTTGTGTCAACCTTCTTCTTCTTCATCTCTAACATCCTGCTCTTGGGATTGATTAGAATCTGATACTTCTATGTCTATGTTAAGAGGATTGACTTGTAGGTCTTCCATATGACTATCCATATCTGATCCTCATTCACAAAACACATCATGAGAATCTTCTTTTTTTACATTCTTTTTCATCATTTTCAATAATATGCTCAACAGAAATAGCAAAAATATACAAAACACCTTTGGAGTTGGACATTTTATTTATCTTTCCAAAATTAGTACAACAAGATAAAGGCATATAAGGTTTTTCTTTTCCATCTTTATCATACAGATTCTATCATATACAACAGATGTCCCACCTCACCACACTCTCCAGTCTTCTAAATAGCTGAGGATGCTAAATCGGGTAGAGGTGGATCAATCTAGATGATCTTCTTCCAGGTCTTCATCTAATCTTGTATAGTATTTTTATAAATTTTCATCATATATTTTTGAAGAAGATAGAGCTACATCCCATTCATCTATTGAAAGAACACTAGAAGAAGTAGAGTCACCTGTAATAACCTTAATGGCTCCTTGCCCAGGGTCCACAAGGTATTCCTTCGGTGTAATTGCCAACCTCTTCTTGTAGTTTCTTTAAGACAATCTTTAAATGTAATACAATCTTCAATGTTATGCCTTAACATTTTATGGTATAGATAGTAGTTAGGGTCATTTACTTTTGTAACTTCCTCGTCTTTCGGGTAGTTTAAATCTACTTTTTTTAATTTTTTGATATTTTCCTCATCGCCTCTTTTTTGAAAGAATATGTTCATTCTTTCAAAAAGTTGGTTGGAACTTAGGGATGATGATATCTATTTGTGGTGGCTTAAAAGATAAAGGCCACTCTAACTGTATCTGTATGGGAGCTTTTCCCCTTGTCTACCACAGAGACATTGCCTACTTTCTTTTCTAGAATCTTCATAGGTTTGGACTGTTCTACAAAAGAATGATCTTTTCTAGAAGCTTTTATTTTTCCACCACCAGATCACCTATAGTGATATGGTGTTGAGTGCCTATAAATCTCTTTATAAACAAGCCCTCTAGTTTGTTGAAAGTGCATCGAACCATTGGGAAGATTCACATATCAGTCAAAAGCAACTCCGCTCAAGCTAATGAGCTATCTAAATAATAAAGCATCACCTCTAGCATTGCAATAACTTGCATGGAAGTGAGCTAAATGCTATATGGAGTTCCCAATCCCATCGAATACTTTAAAGCAAGGAGGCATGAATCTTTGGGGTAAAGAACATAATCATATTCCTCATGGTAAGGTTTACCATTTAGAACCAAGGTCGTGCCTCATGACTATGCGAGGGCTTCTTTTACTTGTTGTTCTACTAATAAATTTAGTTCAGTTACATAGGGCACATCATCAAGAGGCTTTGACTCCTGGTGGTACTCCTCCAAACCAAACTTAAGTCATCAGTGGGATGTGGTAAGTTAGGATGCTTGATCTGGTAAGGTCATGAAGAAGAGGGGATCATGCTTTGAAGTGATTGCATAATAGCAATCATCTCCTCCATTCTCTTTTCCATTGAGGTTATTTGATCATTCATCTTTGAATTTGAAGGATGAGTTGCTAAGTGGAATCTAGTGATTTTTTTGCGGCTTATCTTGCTCCTTCTTTGATAATCTAGTGTCTACCATGTAGATATGAGCTATAGGTAGTCCTGAATCATCATCTAGCAGATCATCCTTCTCTAAATCATAGTGTTCATGCATTTTTTTTATTTTTCATTTTCTTCATCCTCTTTGACAATAGTTTCCATTTCTTCTTAGACATGAAATGGAGTACCACTACTGTCGAGAATGATATTAGACACCTCACCGATATCCATGGATCTTATTTTGAATTCTTCACCTTTTATGCCCTCTTGGGTAGCTTTTTCTTCCTCAAAGGTGGCTCCCAAGCCAAGGTGACACTCATCAGTAGTCTCTAACATAAGGAGATAGATGAGGAGACTCTGTTACCTTACTTAAAACATAAAATGATGAGGGCCCTTCAACTCGAGGACCAAGTGAAGATGATAAAGGCTTATCTAGGGTTGGCCTGAAGAAATTCTCTCTAGAGATGTAAATAGAAAAAGGTAGTGAAGGCACCCTAGGCTCAGGAGCCATTGGAACCTTAATGACATAAACTCTCTTATTTTATTTTCTAGGAATGACCCTATCTCTCCCTAGACTAATAGACTAATCTTTATATGATGTCAATGATTATTTAGGGTGATGGTATCACTCTAGTGCTTCATGCATAAGACAAAAGACTTTTCTATCAGGAACAACCACCTTACCCTTCTCTTTGTAATAGGAAGTGGCAAGTCTACCTAAGAGTTCTTTTCCTAGGCTTATCAATGCATGATCTTTCATGGCCCTTAATAACTCCTCTTAGTGTATGAGGAGGGTCTAGGGATCCTTTGAAGGATTAGACGTATCTTACCATGAAATTCTTTATTTAATAGTTTGAAACTTTTCTTTTCTAAATGCACAAAGGGGCGAGGTGGAGAACTCATAATCCTAGACACATCCTCTCCCTGGGCAATAGAAAGGGGATGATATATGTTTCCACTTAAGAGAGGGGAAGTATTTGGGAGGGTAAAGCCATCCTCACTAGTTCTAATTTTATATCTAGCATTTTCTTTTATTTTCTTTCCCTGAGGGATACCTCCAAATCCTTCTACCCCTTTTTTTTGACACTTTATCATCTTGAGGCAGAGGTGGAGCCTATCTTAAAAGTGCTATACAAGAAAGGAGCAAGCATTGTCTCTGAAGTGGGCAACAGTTGGATCCTCTTAATAAACTAATCAATAACCTTCTTGCCTTCAATAAGAGTAAGAGGAGGTGTACTAGAAAATTCCAAGATGGGTTGCTTATTTTTAAGTGTTGCCTCAGCAACATGAGCATGAGTCACTCCATTTGCAGAGATATTTAAGTTTTCAAAACCAGCTCTAAACTTAATGATGGAGCTATCAGCTAGTCGACTACTATCCATGAAGAAGTTTATCCCAGTTATAGTGACAAAGATTAATTGTCCAACCATTTTTATATATATAAATAGTAAATTTTGAATGATAATTAATGAATAATAACTAAAATAACCAAAAAATAAAGTCAAAAGATAGACTTTTCCCCATTAAGAAATTTTAGCCAATTTTAAGTCTAGGATTTTTTTTATTTTATTTCAAAAGATATTTTCTTAAAAATAGAAAAATTATAAAAGCATCCCACTGATTTTCACTAATAAGATAGTTTTATATTCTCTCTTTTGTTAATATGCTTTACCAAGGATGACATGGAGAGATATTCAATGGGAAGAAAGATAAACTTGACTCGTGTAAACATAAGTACATTACCAATCATAAAAGTAATAGCTTATTTCTAAAGATGAAGAAAAGAACCATTCCCTAAGAGTCACTAGAAAATATACTCTAATGAGCAAAAAATTGTTTGGCACCATGTATAGTTTCAGAATTTCTTATTTGGATGATCAAATGCATCATTAAAGAATAAGCATATTATCACAAAAGATAAATATGCTATTATATAATGGATTTGATCATTTAATAAGAGACTCCTAAGGCTAATGAGTCTTTCATGTATCCAAGATTTTTCCTAAACTATACAAAATATAGAACAATGTTTATTTTAGACTGGGTTCATGGTTCCTATAGAGGCAAGCCCCTATAGTTAATTACATCTTCAAAAGGGTATCTTCCTAAGAATACTATCGATTAAAGAAATAAACTATTCTTTTTAATATTTCTAAGTTAGTTTTACAAAGGATGGATATTTGGGATTTTCAAATGGGAATTATCCAAAGTGGAGAGAGTTCTTTTAGGAGACCAAGAGGGATGAAGTAGAAAATGCCTGTTGATACTAGGATGCTTTGTAGGCATTTTAACTATCCTATTATTAGACTTTGAATTTTGGAATTTAATTTAAAATTTGTATTGATATTTTTTATAGAAATTTAGGACTTAGATTCTAGCAACAAAAGATTGTGAAAATGCCTAAGGTTGAAGACTTACTCTAAAGAGGATGTTTCAAAGCCTAAGTCTACAAGTGCTTCTGATACATGCCAGATGTTTGACCTAGAATCATTTTAGGAATTATCGATCATTCCTCTCACTTGAGCTAACTAACCTATCCCTAACTCTTTTGGACCTATAACCTACCTAGAGGAGCTACCAACTAACAAAACTAAGTGCATTTGTAAATTCATGATGCCAAGTTTTATGAATGCAAGATGGTTGGGTTGTTATATTTTAAGAAAAGAATCTAAAAATCTAGACTCACTCCTTAATCCCTAAGATAATGTAGGGTATGAAATGCACTAACTAATGCACCTTTTCAATTTTTTAACATTTGACTCGATAATCATTTTAGGCAATGGGTATGCCATTTATGCTTACATGGTATGCAATTAGGAGAAAGTCATGGGCCAAATCAAATAATAGCTTCCCAAGGCAATCATCCTCGAGGTGCCCCTTTGTGTAATGGGAGAAGTTGCCCAATTTAAGGATTGAAGCAATATGATTGCATGATTTTTAAGAGCTAATTAGTTTCTAATTAATTTTAAGTTATTTCCTAGGGCTTTAAATTTATATGAGGTTTTGAATTGCAATATTTATGTTTAAATTGGTTAAATTTAATTAGATAGAAAGTTTAATTTTTTTTTTCTAATGAGATAAGGTCCAGGCATTCAACACATCTAAAAAAGAAACCTACAAAAGCTGATTGATTCTATTACGCACCTAAAATAAATCAAACTAATTTAAATTTTTAAAATAGACCAATGTTGTCAAGTACCACTATACACCCAAAGAAAGAAAAATAGAAGTCAAGCTCTGCCTTTATTTAGCCCAGCCTAGAACTACAAGTCTAGATCTATGGGTCTTCTTTCCACAATTATCTACTTCTTCAAAGACCTCCATTGGGCTTCATCGATGACCTATACACCATCTCAGTAGGGTCATCTCCTACTAATCCTAGACCTCATAGATCCTAACCTAATTTTAAGCTCAAATTTATAATTTTAAATTCAAATAAATAAATAAAAATAAATTTTAAAAAAATATAAATAAAGACACAGTTATATTTTACAAACATATGGGCTTAAATTACTTGCCAAGTCTCTATATGTTCAAGAGCTATTCAACTCCTACAAGCAAACAACAATTTTATAATATCTAAATAATGTTAATTCTAGAAATAACATCCTACCATCTAGACTAATGGTAATCAACCTAGTCATCCAGTCTAAAACAATACACCAAAAAATAATAGAAGTAATTCTCATTATAACAACATAAAAAATTACAAAAAATCACAAAGTGTCCTAACCTAAGTCTAGGGTCTGTGACCGATAACTCTAATATGTGAAGAAAGAAGGTTTATGTGGCAAGACATTAGGATTTTAGGTTTCAATTTTGGGTTTTGAGTATTTGTTTATTTACCATTGCATGATTTTAATTAAATGATTTAATAATTTATTGATTTTTGTTTTTATTTTAGGACATTTTATCATGTTTGAGTTAGATTTGATTTATTTTAGAATGAAGAATACAATAGGTTCCAATTTGGGTGGAGCCCATTCCATTCAACATCTTAGGTCCAAATAGGATGATATGTTTATTCTAAGGTAAAGATTCATCCTAAAAGTCTAACTAAAATCCTAAGTATTTTAATTGAACTTTTCTTTAATTTTTGAAGGTTTGAATTACTTCAGTTTATTTTATTTTAAAAATTTTTTATTATTTTCATTTAATGATTTATGTTTTCATTTCTTTATCAATAATGTTGTGATTAATTTTAATTGAGGTTTTAATTCATTTGTTATTATGATTCAAATTAATTTTTTCTTTAAGTCAATTCACTTATTATTTTGATTTTAGTTTCATTTAATTTGCTTGGTTTAATATTGTGATATTGATATTAGTCACTTATTTTCTTAATTTGATTTATTTTTATTTTACATATTTGTTCTATTGATTAGGATGATCTAAATATTTTCAAATTTAAATTATTAAGTTTGCTTTACTTGTATATTAAATATGTTCTTACTTGTATAACTTTAGATTGATTAGGTTCTTAATTTTTATAATCTTTAATTTCATATTCATCTTTAGTTTATTGGTTTTATTGATTTTGATTTAAGGTAAAGCTTTATGTATAATTTTTTTTATTTTCATTTCATTTATTTAATCTTAAGATGCATATAATTTATTCATTATATTAAAGTGTAATTATTTCATTCCTTCAATTCAATTTAATCTCATTTGTTCATTTTCATTGATGTTCATTAGCCTAAGTAAAATTATATTCAATTTATTATGTTTAAAATTATTCAATTTATTATTTTTCAACTTTATAGCTACTTTACATTAATGATTCTTTCTTGTTTTAATTTATTCATTTCTTGAAGTTCTTGAAGGTTAGTTAATAAATTTAGGCTTAGATAATTAATTTCAAATTGTATATTTTATATATTATGGAATGGTTTAATTTACTTTAACTAATTTGAAAGGAATGGTCATTATATCATTTGGAAAGGACACGTAGCCTAATGTAAGTTTTCCTTTTCATGACTTATGGAATTTAGAGAAAGGGTATTACTTTATATATTAAATTTTCCTTATGTAAATTTGTTATTTTAAGTTTAGTTCAAACTAGCTCAAGGTTTTAATTATACTTAACCTTTCTTTCATATTTGCATTTATACCATTTCATTCCTTAATCCAAATGGTTTTAATGTATTTATATATTGATAACTTATAAATTTTAGAGGTCAGTAAGCTTTATATTTCAATTTATATATCGAATTATTATGGTTTAAGAAAATATTATTGTCAAATATGATTAAGTTTCACATTTTTCTTTAATCTTGATCTTTAATTTAGTTTCTATTACTTTTTAATTTGGTTTAGGTATTTTATTTAAGTGTTCTAAGATCAATTATAATTTCTTAAATTCATATTATAGATTTTATAATTTATTTAATTTTTTATTTAATATTTCTCTTAAATTGACCTAGAGACTTGGAAATTCAAATATCTTAATCCAGAGGTCAAAGGGATTTGAAATTTTTATGGCAAGTGGGGTTCATTTCCTATTTGATTTTCCTAAAGTTTTACTTTGATCAAAGTTCCTTGTCTATTTGATTTTCCTAAAGTTCCACATTTTCCTTTAATCTTGATCTTTAATTTGGTTTTATTATTTTTCAATTGGTTTAGGTATTTTATTTAAGTGTTTGGATACTAATTATAATGTCTTAAATTTATATTATAGATTTTATAATTTTGTAATTTTTTGATTTAATATTTCCCTTAAATTGACCTTGAGACTTGGAAATTCAAATACTCCTAATCTAGAGGTCAAACGAAATTGAATTTTTTATAGCAAGTGGGGTTTCTTACCTATTTGATTTTCCAAAAGGTTTGCTTTGATCAAATATGTAATTAATGTGTAATTAAGGTTTGAATTATTTTATTAAAACTTAAATTAGTCTAATTTAGTAGAAATTATTTAGGGGTTTTATTTTTCCTTAATTCCCCTCTAGAATATGCATCCAAAGAGGGTTCATTCATATTTTTTGGGGTTTTGGTTGATTGATTGTGCTTTATTTAAATTCAAACAAATTAATTTGATTAATTAATTTAATTAGTAGCCTAATTAAACCATTTTGTGATTTATTATATTCCCTGGGTTTTAATGGATTATTTATGATCATTAAAATATATTATAGTGTTTTGAATTAATTTCATGTATTTTCATCATTTATTTAATTTGTTATCAATTTATTTCATGAAAATGAAGGTTTAGGTTTGAAATTTCCAAAGTTAAGATTTATTGCTGAGTAAATTATGAAAAATTTACTTGATGTGTGTCTTAACATCAATTTCAATTCTAAAGTTTCATTTCAATTTCATTATTGATTTGGGATTAATTATGGTTTGAAAATTTTCATTCAAACCAAATTAAGGCAAAAATACCTAAAATAATTTGGAGATTTTAATTTTAATGAATTTATCTCATCAAGATGAATCCATAGAGTCCATTTTGTAATTTTTTATTTATATTTATTTCTATGATTTTTTTTTAATTTTAAGCATTTTCCTTAAATTTTTAATTCTGAATTCTTGAATTTTCTATTTCAGCATGTTGGATCCATGTGAATCCAACATGGCACCATAACATCGTGTCATGTGAGATCCACGTGGATCCATGTTTAAAAGGTGGTGCATGTGGGTTAATTATGAACCGTCTAGTCGAAGATCTAGCAGTCGTGATTCGACTTGCACTTCATCTTATCAAATTTAATTAAAGATTCAACAAGATATTGGTCGTCCATTCCATTTATGTTCTTTTTGAAAGGAACAGATGGTGGAGATTATGTCTCTTATGGCAACGATGGAGGCTGAGAGATATCTGTCATTTTTGTGTCATTTTTGGCCATCCGATTGTCAAAATTGAGTGATTTTGATTGCAAATCCATCAGTGAATAAAAATATGGAGATCTAAATGGTTTGATCTCACTTAAGATCAAATTTTCTTTGAAAGTACCAAACTCAAAAGCTTAAGGGAGGTCATTAATGGCATACCTCAGTTTTGATGATCTCCACCAGTAGGGTTCACTCCAATAGCTGTAGAACGTTGTGGGAAGCTTGTGTGCTAAAGGAATTGAGTTGCCTCTCTCTGAATTTCCTCCTAGACCAACCTCACCTTGGATCATTCCTTGATGAAGGGATCGGGAAAATGGGTTTCAACTTGATGATTCACAATTTCTATGTAAAGATACCATGGATGTCATGAACCTTTTATCTTGGTTTCTTCTCCTCTTGATCAATTGAGGTGATTACAATCTTTGAAAATTCATTACATGGCTTACTAGCCATCCAACATCTGCCAAAGCTAAAGAGGTGGAATGGGAATGTGACTATAGACTTAGAATTAGCTTTACATGGCTTTGACTTGCCATGGCATCTTCTTAGTTTTGATTTATTTGAAGTTGCTTAAGTGACTTAATCTTGGCTGTGTATAACATTAATTAGGTTTAAGGATGATTTGGTTATATCCAAAGTGAATTAATTGAATATTGGGTAGATCCTTTTGAGTTATGCCATTTAACAATGTCCCTTATTAGTTTGATCTAAGTTATCTAACTTGATGGATTAGCCTTGGATTAATTCTTAGATTGTGTCCATTGTTTCATTAATGAACTCTTTAATCAAAGGGTTTTAATGATTTTAAAATTTATGGAGTGATTATTTTAGGTTTAGTCCATTTTGATGTAATTGGATTCGGATTGATTTTAATTAAGTCAAATAGTTTATTTGGCTTAATTATAATGTGCTTAATTTTCAATTGTTAATCCAAGCAATTTGGAATGTATTGGATCAAACAATTCCAATTTTATTTCATTTTAAACCCATTTGACCCAAGTTGGGCATAATGGGCTAAATTTGGGTTCATTTGGGTCAAATGACCAAATTGGCCAAATTGGACCCAATGTTGGGTTGGTTTATCTTTAATATACATATTCAAATAATTTTGAACAATTTATTTTAGTTTATTTGAGTTTGATTTGGGTTTAAACCCAATAAGACCCATTTAGGCCCTTTTAGGTTAAATGACCTAATTAACCTGATTAAGGCCACATTGGATTTATATTCTTTTAAATTCATATTTACATATGCTCAAATCATCATCCTAACCATTTGGAGTGATTTTATTTTGTCAAATTTTGGTGGGTTAACCTTTGATTTGGTGGGACCCATATAAGTTAAACATATGTAAAAGGGTTGACCAATCATTAATGTTTGGTTTGGATTTGGATTCATTTAATTATATATCAGAGTTTTATGCTTCTAATTTCACTTAATTTGGGTTTGGTTTGGATTTAATTTTAATTTTCTTAGGTTTATATGGTCATTAGCTTAATTAAGGTAATTTAGTATAGTTCTCCAATTAAACCCTAATCCAGGCTTAATCAATTTCAAACTTAGAGTGGTGTATGTTTAGGTTAAAGATTTGGGTTGAATCTAACTAACCCATTAAGTTAGATTAGTCCAAAGAGAGTGATGACCTAAGTGCTTAGTTAGGAGACTTTCTAATTTAGGATTATAAGTCATTAAGATTTTCTTTGGAAGGATGTTAACCTTATCCAAAAATGAAGTCAACACCACACAGGGAGAGTTCTCTCAATTAAGCCATAACATAAGAATATTCTAAGTCATATGAAAAGTTATTTGAACACTCAATAGGAGAGTATTACTTCTATGAGTATAAGCAAACTCGCTATACTAGATGCAAATACCTAGAGAGAGTTCTCTTAATTGAACAATGACTTGAAAATATTCTAAGGCATTGATAAGTCATGTAAGTGTCACCAACAAGTATCAGTCAACTGCCACACACTTACTCAATAATACTTAGCAAAGAAACAAATTTAGAAGCCATTTAGATAGATATGCATAACTGAATACAATTATATCCAATCATGATTTTTTATTTATATGAAATCTTTACAATAAAGCTACTAAAGTATACACATTCTACTTGCCAAAAGAAAAATATATACACTTAGAAAGAGTGAAGAAATGACATATGTTTTAGTTGTGCTACCTTCATCTTCATCAGAGTTCGAGAATGTGAGTACATTGGAGAAGTACAAAAACTTAGAATCTAGGTGGCCATGCTTCACTAATTTACCGATAATGAAGTGAAACCATCTTTGAACTTCTATAGTAAAAGCTCATGGTACACATTTGAATTAAAAAACTAGTGAACTTTATTTCTTCCTCTGAAACTTCTCAATACAATGAGAGAGTAGTTTCTACAACTCTCTTTTTTCTCCATAAGGTGAGTAATCTTCAAAGTCATTTTATCCTTCTACTCCCCTTGGCCACCTTAGCCTACAGGTCCATATGCTTGGCATCAAGAGATGTCATCTTTATCTTTACGTTTGTTAGCTTAGACTTGTTGGCGTAGACCTCCTTCCTCGTCTCAAGGAAATTTTAGGTAGACTCCCTAAGTCCACTATCACAATATAGCTATCATATTAGCATATGGAAAGCATGTTATGAAACTACGACAAAATAATTTTAATATTTTAAAAATAAAAATTAATTTTAATATTTTATAAAGAATTTTACTTCAAATGATTATACTTTATAGAGAAAAATAATAACTAACAATAGTAAAGAAAATAAAAGGTGTAAGAAAAGCAAAGCAGAGAACACAAATTTGTACATGGTTCATCCAACTCAAAAATCGGCCTACGTCCACACCTAATAACCAAAGCTAGAATTTCAATAAATCAAGATTAAGATTATAGAAAATCTCTCATACTCTTTTCATGGGCATGCACAACCCAACACTATACTTTCCTACATTGGCAAGTATAACCCAACATCATACTTTCTTTCATGGGCAAGTACATCCAAACACCATACATTCCTACACTAACAAGTACAACCCCAATAAATCAAGATTAAGATTATAGAAAATCTCTCATACTCTTTTCATGGGCATGCACAACCTAACACTATACTTTCCTACATTGGAAAGTAAAACCCAACATCATACTTTCTTACATGGGCAAGTACATCCAAACACCATACATTCTACACTAACAAGTACAACCCCAACAATAAAGAATAAGAGAAAAATACAAAAGATCCAAC
Organism: Cymbidium sinense; assembly: GCA_021442155.1. Taxonomy (NCBI): domain Eukaryota; kingdom Viridiplantae; phylum Streptophyta; class Magnoliopsida; order Asparagales; family Orchidaceae; genus Cymbidium; species Cymbidium sinense. The sequence goes on from CM038215.1 coordinate 52,283,334, forward strand.
TCTCAATTTTATAATATTTTGCACTCATAACCCAACTAAAAATAATATTTAGACAAATAATAAAAGAGAGCTCACTTCTTATTAATTTAATGTTAAAGTTATTAGAAGAGCTTGTATATAATATTAGATGCAACAAATCTTAAAAGAGCTTGATTTATTTAAAAGAAACAAAAAATTGAAATCAAAATAACTTGAAATGATATGTGTAACCACCAAACAATAATGATTAGAATACTTGAATGATAAACCAAAGTAAATGATATATGCAACTTATGTTATACAATAAGCAAGTTAATGTGAAAAACTAAATCAAATAAACTCAATTAAGAATCTTTTTTACAAAAACTTTAATGTATGAAAGTGATTAAGGATTTGTAAATTTAAGCTTTGTAATCTTTTGAATGTAACTTTAAATAATGTAAGAAATATGTTCCACTTAATGATTTATGATAGTAAGAAGAGAGGAATATAATTTCAAGCACAAAGCCTTTAATTAACTCAATCAATGAATTCAACATAGAATTTAATTAATACTTAACTTTCTTCAAGCATACCTTATTCATAAATTACTACCAAAAAGAAAATTAAAGAAAGATTAAGAGTTAAGCACATTGGAAATTTGAGAACAACTCCCTTTCAGTCAAGGGTGTTTGTTCACCAAACCTTCAAACTTCCCAAAGCAATCTTCAACATTATGCTCTCGACCAAGGGTGATATCTTAGAAGGCTTATGGTTATTTTGCAAAGGTTTCAGCCAAGGAAGAAAGATAGAGAAGAGAGAGAATTGTAGCACTTTGAATCATAAGAATCTCCAAGAAATCAAATTGCAAGAGTTTGGCCATAGTTTTTTTTATTGAGTTCTTTATTTGCCATATTTTTATATTTTCTAGAAAATTATCAACTAGTTCAAGTCCAATAGCTTTATCTTTCCAAATTGATTAAAGAATTTGAATTTGAAGAATTCTCCTACATTACTTAAATTTAAACCAATTAAGATTTAAACATATGACTGTTATCATCAAAATCAATCTCAAATGTGATGGGGCTCATGAAGTCAACAATCTCTCCCTTTTTGATAATGACTAGCATATGTTGGTATTATATAAGGATGAAGGTGCGAAGTAACCTTACATCAATTTTTTTGAAATAGAAATTACATCAAAAGAAAATATGACAAGAATTTGCAATAAAAGTAAATATTAGAAGTAAACAATTTTGCAAGCTTGAAACAAGTACAAAAAGACTCCCCCTAAATTTATGCAACATAAATAAGAAAGACCAACAAAATATTTTCTTGTTGTTTGGCAACATCAAAAAAGATTTTTTTAAGAAATTATAAATAAATTAAATAGATGGAACTAGCATACTTAGAATGCATCTCAAAGTACAAAATCATTCTTCAAGCAAAAGTTTTATAAAAATATCAGTGATTTAAATCCGAACCAACAAAATCAATATCAACATCACCTTTGCTAACATGATCCCTAAAATGAAAATTTTTCATAGTGTTATCACACTTAATGAGAAAGTGATCTAGTTTAAGTCCAAAATCTTATAATTATTATTTTAACCAAAGAATTTGAGCAACACAGCTTCTAGTAGCTACATACTCAACTTCAATAATCAAAAGGGAAATGGAGTTTTATTTCTTACAAGACCAAGATACAAGTGATAATCCTACAAATTTATATGTTCCTAATGTAATTTTTTATCTACTTTATAGCCTACAAAGTCAGCATCAAAATAAGCAATCAAATCACATGATAATAAACTTTTAGTATAGAACAAACCTAATCTAGAAGTGCCTATCAAATAATGGAATAAATGCTTGACTGCTATTAAATGTGATTCTTTTAGGGTTGCCTAAAAATGAGTACACAAGAAAACATTAAATATAATGTTAGTTCTACTGGTAGCAAGATATAAAAGAGAACCAATCATACTTTTCTAAAGCTTCTGATCAACTGGTTTCTTGGATTCATCTAAATCAAGCTTAGTGAAGGGGCTCATGGAAGTCTTACTAGATATAAATCTCTTCATGTCAAACTTTTTTATTAATTTATTTGTATACTTGGTTTGATAAATGGAGGTGCAATTTTTTTGTTCCTTCACTTGAAGACCCAAAAAAAAATTGAGTTCATCCATTATACTTATTTCAAATTCCTAAAACATTAAAGGTGAGAACTCAACACACAAAAATTCATTTATACTTTCAAATTAAATATAATCCACATAAATTTGCACAATGATTAAATTATAACCTAAATTTTTAAGGAATATGGTTGATAAGAAAGCTACTCAATTTATCATACTAAGCTCTAGAATTTTATTTCTATCGATATAAGGATTTCTTCAATTTAAAAACATAATAAAAAAATCTACACTTTTAAAACTAGGAGGTTGTTCTACAAAGATGTCTTGATCTATAAAGCCATTTAGAAAAGTACTCTTAACATTTATTTGAAAATTTTTAAAGTCTTTATAACAGGTATAGGCAAGGAACAATCCAATAACTTCTAGTCTACCAATGGGAGCAAAAGATTCCTCAAAGTCAATCCTTCAACTTGAGTGTACTCTTGTGCAACCAATCTATCCTTATTTTAACAACGTGTCCTGAGTCATCCAACTATTTTCTAAAAACCCATTTAGTTTCTATAACATTCTAGTTTTGAGGTCTAAAGACTAATTCTCAAACATCATTCCTTACAAATTGATTAAATTCTCCTTCCAAAGTAACAATCCAATAGTGATCTTTTAAAGCTTCATGCATTATTTTGGTTCAATTTTAGATAAGAATATAGAATGATTAATCACTTTCTCATATTATCTTCTAGTTCTAACTCCTTGGGAGGGATCTCCTATAATCAAGTCTTTGTGATGATTCTTAATAAATTTCCATTCTTTGGTAAAAATCATCTACATTTTCTTCTAAATTTATTTTCTTAAACTCATCTACCTCATCCTCAATCAAATCATTTCTAATTGAATATATAGGGTTTTTATTAAATATAACATGTACATATTCTTCTACAATCATCTTTTTTTATTATAAACCTTACAAGATCTATCATTTAAAGAGTTAACCTAGAAAGATTCCATCAAGCTTGCTATCAAATTTACCTAAAGAGTCTTTTCCATTCTTCAAAATTAAGCATTTACATCCAAAGGATATCAAAATAATTAATACTAAGTTTCTTACCAAAGAATAACTCATAGGGGTTACTTGTTGAAGATGGGTCTTAAATAGACATGATTCATCACATAACATGTAGTGTCAATGGCTTCAACCCAAATGTATTTAGTCAACTTATAGTCATCTAGGATAGCTCTACCCAACTCAATTAAAATCATATTTTATTTCTTTCTACAACAACATTTTGTTGAGGAGTTCTACAAGTAGAAAATTATGTTTAATACCAAACTCATCACATATGTCTTTAAAGTATTTATTTTCGAATTCACCACCATGATATGATTGAATTCTACTAACTAAGGAACTTATATCCCTTTGAATATGTTTAACAAATTTTTTAAAAGATTCAATAGCATCATTTTTGTGAATTAAGAACATGACCCAAGTGAATATATGAAAATTAGCTACAATAACAAAACCATGGAATTTTCCTCCTAAACTTGTTGTAGTATTAGGACTAAACAAATCTATATGCACTAATTCTAAAGGTCTAGATGTAGAAACATTATTTTGATTTGAAATGAATTTCTTGAATGTTTTCCAAGAATACATGTATGGCAAACATAATCAAAATAAAATTCATTATAGGTAAACCATCTATAAGTTAAAGTTTTATAATTTTATGTAAAGAATGCATATTAATGTGACATAACATTTTATGCCAAAACCAAACTTCATCAAGTGAATTTTAAAATAAAGTAAATTTAGATTTGCATCAGATGCATTTTCAAAATCAACAAGGTAAATATTCTTATATCTATGACCTATAAGAAAAGCATTTTCTTTATCTCTAATAACATAAAAGAGGCATGAATTCATCACTACGTAATTTATCACATAATTGACTAATAGAAATAAGATTATACCTTCAACAAAATAAACTTTGTATAGAGTAATTGAATTTTCAAAAACAAAACCAATACTGGTTATTTTTTCTATTGTATTTTCACCATAAACTACATACCCTTCTTTACAAGGTTCTAAAATAGAAAATTTTGATTTGTCACCTAACATATGTCTTAAACATCTATTGTGTTGAGTCCATGAGCCCCATCCTATATGAGATTGATTTTGATGATAACAAACACATATTCAAATGATACTAATTAAGTTAAATTCAAGTGTATAGAAAAAATTCTTCAGCTCCTAGTTCTTCAATTACAACAAATTGCTAAAGCTACTTGACATGTACTGGGTGACAATTTTTTTAGGACTTACTATATTTAGGCAAATGAAAATCTCACTAAAATTATTTATATTTTTTATATCTTAATATTGCAATTATTCATTAAGTTATCCATATTGGATAGTATGAACTAGATGCATGATATAAGTTCTATTAAATGTGCGTTCAAGCAATATAAATTATGTTTAAACTTTATTAAATCATTTCCATGCCATTCATAATTTTTATTTATAATTTTTAGTGCATGAAAATTAAATTATCCTTTTTCCTCTTATTTCCTCTCCAATTATTCTTTCTTCTCTCTCTTATTATCATTTTCATCTTAACATTGTTTTGGCCGAATTTTTTAATGAATTTTGTGTAATAAACTATGTGAAATTCATTTGAAACATTTCCATATTATTTCCCCTCATTTTTCATATTTTAAAATTTATTTATTTGAATTTTTGAATTTGAATTATTTTTGAACTATTCTTTAATTCAAACTTCTTTATGCATGACATGTACTTGCTAAATCAAATCAAAATTTTAAAGGAATATGTTAAGCATCCCAAGCATTATTAATTATGATTATTTAGAAACTAATTAAATTATTTCAAGTTATTTTAAATTTACATTCAAATCAGCCCTTTTTTTAAAATAATTCCTTTCATTTCTCCAATTTGACCTATTTTAGGAAAGTTTAAGGGAGGCTAGCCACTATGCTTCAAATTTGATAAGTTTATATGTTATTTAAATATTAAATAAGTATATAATATAATCATCTTTGATTTAAATTAATTTATGCATTATTTTGAGAATTTCCTATTTTAGGAAACCGCTTTGGCTGAATTGTTTGAAGTGATATTCCATGAATTTATTTTATTCAAAACTCCCTCCTTCATGTATAAATTTACTTGGTCAAATTTCCTGTAGAAATTCCACCATGCTTAGCCATGAATCACATAGCATACAGTCCACAAAGGAGCCTATGGAAGATTTCTTTGGCCAATCGCCTCTCTTTTGAATTTGAAATTCAAATCGATGCTAAATCAATTTCCCACTCATTGGATCAATTTTGGCCAACCAAAGACTCCTCCCTCATCTATTTAAGATCCCTTTTAAACTTTAAAAGGTTCCCAAAAAAATGTTAAAAACTCTTTATTGTTCTCTTGCTCTCTTGTTCACCTTGGCGATTCTTGCTAAATCAACTCATGGCAATTTTTGCTGATTAAAGTGAAAGAATTCCTCATAATTGTTCTCTTTCCCTTGGACATTTATTCACTTGAAGATTGATTGGGAAAAGTGAAGGTTTTATGTGTTTCCACCCTTGGCCAAAAACATCAATTCCTTGGAATTCATTTTCTATGGTGCTAAGTTATTAAACTTCTTTTATTTCTTCTTGGCATTGAAGTTTACAAGGTTATGTAAATTTTCTTGTGTTCATTCATGAAATAATATTTATATTTTGTTTGGCCAAGAATAAAGATAAGAAGATCAATTTGTGTGGACTTAACTACTTGATAATCTTTTGATTTTTTGTTTGGCCTAAAGCTAACATAAGAAAATCAATTTATTTTGTGCTTAATCATTGAATATTCCTTTTGTTTCTTATTTTTCTGAATGCTTTTAAATGTTATTCAATTTCCTAAGTGATTAATCATTTGAATATCCATGTTTATCTCTTTGGCTTAAATTTCAATATAGGTTGATTAAATTTGATTGTGCATAACATCTTATTTCATCTCTTTCTCCATTTGGCCAACCATATCACATCTTACATAAATTATTTTGTGCTTGTTGATTACTTGTATTCAATTGGTTTATGCATATGTTATGTTATAGCTTTCATGTGATATAATTAAAATTTTTATTCAAGTGATTGTTGAGTTGTTTTGATTGGACATGCATTTATCATTTGAATAAAAGTTAGCCTGAGTAAAAAAAAGAATTCAAAGTAAAGTGTTTGGTGATTGAATTTTAGTTAGCATTTCAAAGTCATTCAAGAAAATTATTTCAAAACTTTTTAAAGATCATTCAAGAAACATTGAGTTACTTAATTACATTAAATATTTTATTGAATATCTTATTTTAATTTCATTTAAAATTAAAGTGGCTCTATTTTTCATTAATATTCAATTTCTTTAATATTGGTATAAATTGGGTTGTCACTGCAAAAATATTTTAAAATTGAGAGTTAGACTTGTATTTTTATTTTTGCCTTAACTTAATTTTTTGTTGGGTTGTACTTGCCCGTTATGGAGAGTACGTGTTGGGTTGTGCTTGCCTATGAAGGAGAGTACATGAGATTTGTTGTAATCTTAACATTTGTTTAGTAAATTCCTAGCCTGGGTGGCTAGGCGTGGACATAGGTAAATTTTTGAGGTTTCATCAAACCATAAAAACTTTGAATTTTACTCCTTACTTTTCAACACCTTACTTTTTTGTTATTGCTTTTTCTATTGCTTCATTTCACAAAAGTATTATTATTAAACATTTAAGTCTTCTACAAAAGATAAAATTAAATTTTCTAAAATTTATTTTAGAACCCAATTCACCCCCCCCGGTGTTATAGTTAAGTAACACTATCCAAGTACTAGATGCCTTTTTTTAATTTTGCTTTGAAGTGATTCTTACAAAAGAAAATCTATGGTAAACTTTTGAACCTAGACATATTTGGGTCCACACTCTAAAAAGAAACTTTGTAATGAATGCTATGTAGTGTGTGTTGCTTTTGGCTTTTTATTTTTGGGTATCCAAATAAAGTTTGATCCAAGAAATGCTTGAGATCTACGTGGATGACAATTAAAAGATATATGACCCTTTTTATTATAAAAATTACATGTAACATTTGTATTTTCATAAGGTCTACATTTAAATGATTTTGATGCACTGGATGATTTATTTTTAATGGATGAAACATGTGCGTGTAAGTTACTATAGGTATTCAACTTAGCATGAAATAATAAAATTTTCTTTTAAGATTTTCTCTAAGCAAAGATTGATCTACTAAAGAAACATTCTTAACTAACAAGTCACTACATTCTTTTTACAAGGATAAAGCATGCATTTCTATGTTTTTCTTTTCTTTCCCTAAACATTGATTTTTTTGTTAATTTTTTGTATTTATGTGCTAATTCATTAAACGCATCATCTAATTCTTCATATGAAACTTCTTCATATACCTCACTTATAGTATCCACATTTGTCATAATACATAAATTTACTTCTTCCTTTGTTGTGTCATCATTGGATTCTTCTAAATTTGAGTTTGCTAAAGATTTTTACATGGTTCAACCAAACCCAAAAACCAACTTATATCCTAGCCTAGAACCCAAACTAGGAATTCACTAAACCAAAGTTAAGATTACAACAAATCTCACATACTCTCCTTCATGGGCAAGTACAACCAATACCATATTTTGCTACATGCAAGTACAACCCAACACTGTACTTTCTTACATGGGAATGTACAACCCCAATAAAGAACTAGAGAAAAGATACAAATGATCTAACTCTCAATTTTAAAATGTTTTGCACTCACAACCCAACTAAAAATAATATTAAGACAACTAATAAAAGAGAGCTCATTTCTTATTAATTTAATTTGGAAGTAAAAATAAGAGCTTGTATGGAATGTTGGATGCAAACAAATCATAAAGGACCTTGATTTATATTAAAATAAATGAAAACTTAAAATCAAAATAACATGAAATGATACATGAAACCACCACACAGTAATGATTAGAATACTTGAAATGATAAACCAAAATAAATGATATATGTAACTTATATTATTAATAAACAAGTTATGAAAAACTAAATCAAATAAACTAACTTAAGAATTCTATTCACAAGGATCCTTTTTGTATGGAAGTGAATAAGGATTTGTAAATTTAAGCTTAGTAATCTCTTTAATATAGCTTGAAATAATGTAAGAAATACCTTCCACTTAATGATTTATGAGAGTAAGATGAGAGGAAGAGAATTTCAAGCACAAAACCTTCAATCAAATTAATAAATAAATTTATCAATGTAGAATTTAACCAATACTTAACTTTGTTGACCACATTTTTGTATAAGGTTAATAACGCTCCCAAAGACAATAATTAGGACTCTTATTCAATCCATAATACCAAACTTAGCGACCTAGTGCTTCCTCCTTAGATTGATCTAACTTTATGGGTTTATTTAGATTTAACCCAAATCTCCAACCTAAACATACACCCTCCAAATTTGAAAATCATTAAGTTTAGATTATGGTTTTATTAGGGAACTAAACCAAATTACCTTAATTAAGCTAAGAATCATATAAACCTAAGAAAATTTAAATTAAATCCAAACAAATCCAAATTAAATAAAATTAAAAGCATGAAACCATGACATGAAATGGATTAGACCCAAATCCAAACCAAAGGTCGAAAATTGGTCAACCCTTTTGACAGAGTTTGACTATGTGGGACCCACCTCATCAAAGGTTAACCCACCAAAATTTGACCAAATAAAACATCTTAAATGGTCTAAATAATAATATATTCATGTTTAAACATGATTCTAAGAGAAAATTAACCCAATAATACCTTAATTAGGTTAAATAGGTCACTTGACCTAAGTAAACCTAAGTGAATTAAATTGGGATAAATTTCAAATTAAACTAAAATTAATTCAAATTAATTGCATGAAATCACTTAGGGATGATTAGTAAAAATAGATCAACTAATCATTAGGTCAAATTTGACTTAAAATGGCCATTTGAACTAAATGGATTCAAACATAATCAAATTTAATCCATAATACCAACATGGGGCAAATTGAATTTCAATCTTTAAATAAATGAAATGATTTGATCCAATACATTCCAAAGTGTTTGGATTACCTTAATTAAAAGCTAAATACAATCTAGTTGAGTCAAATAAATCATTTGACTCAATTAGATTCAACCCAATCTATATGAATCAAAATGGGTTAAGACATAAAGTAAGCAATCCATGAACTTTAAAATCCTTAGAACCATGGTTAGAGAGTTCATTAATAATTGAATAAAGATAACCCAAGGATTGAATTAAGGCTAATCTTATCAAACAAAGCAATTCAAATCAAGCCAATTGAATAAAATCTTCAAGGACATAATCTTAAATGGATTTGAACTCAATCTTGACTAATCCACTTGGAAGGACTTAAATCTCTTCCAAATAGATTAATGATTGATTCATAGCTAACATTAAGCCATTTAATCAAATCCAAATATATCCAAGGCAATAGAATATACTATGGCAAATCAAAGGCACATGAAGCCAAATCTAATTTTCCTAATCCTATTTCTCATTCCTTACTCCACCTCTCTAGCTTAGGACAGATGTTAGAGAGGTAGTGAGCCATAAAGCTAGCTTCCAGAAGCTTTGATCACCCATAAATGTACAAGAGAACAAAAAATTGAGATTAATAGTTATTAGCTCTAATGGAAAAATTAAGAATATCTATTCCAAAGCATAATTGACTTTGCCATCACCTTCCCCACCTTGCACAAAGATGAACTTATTCTTCCCCCGCTCGACGTCGAGAGCCCGGAGAATGACCAAATGGAACTCAAGTAGAGCTTGGTCTAGGAGGTGATCTATAAGGAAGGAATTCAATTCCCTTGCACGAGGTCCCCGCATCATTCTGAAGCTATTGAGTATATTCCACTACCAAAAATCACCAGGATCAAGGTATTCTATTGACAATCTCTCCAAGCTTTTGATATATATTACTTTTCGAAGGGAGTTTGATCTCAAGTGAGATCAAACCATTTAGATCATCAAGATTTTGTCTATTGATAGATTTGGCATCAAAATTGTATGATTTTGATGGTCTGATGACCAAAAATTATACAAAATTGATGGATGGACTCAGCTTCCATCATTATCAAATGACAAATTATCTTTGGTCTCCTTCTATTAGAAATAGATGGCCCCAATCTAGTCGCATCCCTGTTTGAATCTGGTAAAGAGAAGAGAAACATGGGCCAAATCATGATCGTCCCTTCTTCGATTGTACGACCCAAAATTAACCCATGTGCGCCACCAATTTAAAGTAGGATCCACGTTGATCCCTCATGGCCCAATGATGCGACCACATGGAAAGTTGCACGCCGATCCATGTGGATTCGAGGCACTTAATCTGAAAATTTGGGTTTTTCTAATTATAAAATTAAGGAAAATGCCTAAAAATTTTCAAAAAAATCATAAGAAATTAAATATAAATCCAAAAATTATAAACTTGGGCTCTATGAACTCCTCTTTATGAGAGGAATATTAAAAATATAATACCCAAATTATGTGGGGGGTATTTTGGCTTTAATTTTAGTTTAAATGAAAATTTTAAAACTTAAATTAATCTCAAACCATTGATCAAAATGAAATGAAACTTTGGGGAGTTGAAATTATTATTAAGATACACATTAGGTGTATTTTCATAATTTTTTGAGTAATATATCATAATAATTGAAATTTCAAAAATAGATTAATAATAAATAAAGTAAATTATGGAAACTATTTCAATCAACTTAAAACATCATAACACATCCTAATGACCATAAATAAGTCATCGAAACCCACTAAAATCTAATCACTTAATTTGGTCATTAATTGAATTAAGTGATCTAAACTTAAATAAATTATAATAAATCAACCAGAACCCAAAAAATTATCAATAAACACTCTTTGGAAAAATAAAACCCCTAAATGATTCTCACTAAATTAGGCTTAATTTAAGTTTTAATAAAATATTTAAAATCTTTATTACACTTTAACTACACATCTCGTTGAAATGAAACTTTAGAAAACTTAAATTGGCAAGGAACCCCACTTGTCATAAAATTTTTAAACCTAATTGACTTATGAATTGAAAATTATCAAATTTTGAAATCTCTAGGTCAATTTAAATAAACAATAAATCAAAAAATTACAATAAATAGTAAAACTTCATAAATCAATTTAAAACATTCCTATCATGAACATAATACTTAAATATAGAATTTTTCAGCTCCCTAAGTCAAAGATTTGATTAATTATAAGCCTAGGGTTTAATAAAAATAATAATGAAATGAAGCTTAAGTAAACTTTAATACTATTGTATTCACAAGTAAATAAATTAATGAATTTTGGTATATAATCAATTCAAACTAAGAAATAAATCAAAGATTATCATAAATGTAATAAGTTAATATGAATTATATTAACTCAAACTAAATATGAATGAATTAAATGAACATAATGAAATGCATAAGTTATATAATTGGAAATTTGGAAAGCTAAGTCATTAGCAAGAAATGGATTCAATAGACTTAAGCAAAAATTAAACTTAAAAGGAATGAATAAGTTAGTATAAGAAAAGAATCTCTACTAAATTCCTTAAGTCATAATCAAGATGAATTTATATTAAATCAAAGGATGAAAGGGAAATTTTTCTAAAATAATAAAATTATCATTTCAATTAAAGGTAATTGGAAATGATTTGATTCTTTTATTTGAATTCATAATACATAAATGATAATAAAATCATCATGTACTAACTTACGTTAATAGAGGAAATAATAAGTTAAGGATAATTTATTCAATTTAAATCTCATAATAAAGTAACCATATAAACATGATTGAAAACTTCTAAGTTTCATAAACATAAAATTAAATATAAATATTAACCTAATAAATGAATTTAACTTAAATCAAATAAATGAAATAAGTTTAACAAAAATTAATAGTAAACTAAAATGAACAACAAAACCCAATCAATCTAAATTATAAAAGTAAGATAAACTTAATGTACAAGTAAAGTAAATATAATTAAATGACTTAAAAATTCAAGATATAAATCATCATAATCAAAAAAAGCAAACATATAAGTAAAGGAATAATGAATCAAATTAAAAAAAATTAAATTTAATATAAAATAAATGATAAAATATAAAATGTCAATAACATAATATTAAGCCAATGGAATTATATGAAATTAAAAACATAATAATGATTGAATTAAACTTAAAGAGAAAACTAAACTAAATCATAATAACAAATGAATTAAACTTCAATAGAAATTTAATTCAAATTGAATCACAATAAAAATATTATTAATAAAGAAATCAAAACACAAAACATTAAGTGAAAAAGAATAATTAAATTTAAAATAAAATGATATAAACTAAACTAATTCAAATCATCTAAATTTAAAGAAAGGATTAATTAAAACACTTAGTATTTTAGTTAGATCTTTATGATGAATCTTTACTTTAGAATAAAGATACCATCCTATTAAGATTTAGGATGTTGAATAAAATATATTTCACCCAAAAGTGGAACTTATTTTTTTCTCATTCTTGAAAATTTAAATTTCACTTTAACATAATAAAATGAATCTAAAATGAAAACAAGAATCATTAAATCATTAAATTATTTGAATTGATATCATCCAAAGGTAAATAAATAAATACTCAAATCCAAAATTAAAATTGAAACCCAAAAGCCTAGTAATGTCTTACCACACAAACCCTTTTTCTTCACACACTAGGATAATAGGTCATAGATCCTAGACTTAGGTTAGGTCATTCTATGATTTTTTTGTAATATTCTATTATGTTGTGAATATGAAATGCCTTTTTATTTTTTTATAGTGTAATGTTTTTGACTAGATGGTGTTGACCTCACTTTTGGAGTGAGGACTCAATCTCCTCTCCTTAGATTTAGGAGTCTTCTGGACACTAGATTCTCCTTAGTCATAAGACACTTCTAACAACTATGTGAACACTTAATCTAAGCCTAAAAACTTAGAAGGGTTAATCATAAGGATAGGGTATGCCTTAAGATTAGGGAAATTTACCTAGCATGGCCTAATCAAATCCATACTTGCCTTCTTAAGCAAAACTAAACCCCAAACTCATCATCCCCAAACCTAAGTCAAATTCATAATTGAACTTCAAATCAACCAAATCAAATCAAATCAACTCTTCCTAAGCCATGTGATTTAATCCCATGGACTTAACCAAAATTCCCTTCAACCCAAATCAAACTCAATTGATTTTCTCATAAAATAATTATTTCCCCAATCATTAACCCAAATATAAATGAAATCTACAATCAATTGAACCAAAGCCAAAATCAATTCAATCAAACCTAACATAACCCATTTGACTTGGATATTCAAATGAGCCAAAGCCCATTTGAACCCAAATCAATTACAATCAAAGCTATAAATCAATCCTAAATCCATATATAAATCCAACTAAACTCAATTCAACTCAAAATTGATTCAACTAAGCCCAATTGTTCCACTTGACCCAAAGTGACCAATTTGACCTATTTGAATCAAATTACAATCCTACCTAAATTGGATTGAACCAAAAAAACCAAAACACCCTTTGATGATCATCAATCATCCTTGATTGATTAATTGTCATCAATTGGGTCAAACCAAGTCAACTTAGTCATGTGACCAAGTCAACCCACTTAACCTACATAAATCAAACTAGTCAAATCTCAACCCAAGCCAAATTGATTGAAACATGTTATTCACACCAACATAAGATCAATCCTTGAACATGACTTGACCATCAATTGATCCAAACCTAACCTAAATGGCCCTTTGACCCAAGTTGACCCCAATTTGACCTAAAAGACCAATTTGGTTCAAATTAAGATATAACCCAAATTGATTGCAACCAATGGCTCAAGTTCATTCCAAATTGATTGTTGAACTTGACCAAAGCCTCAATTGAACCCAATTGACCCATTTAGCCCAAATTGACCCTAAAGTGTTAAATTGGCCTAAATCAAATTCAAATCTAAATTAATTCAAACCAAAGCCTACAATCATCTTCAATTGATTAATCATGAATGATGCCTCCCAACCAATTAATTTGGTCAAATTGGTCAACTTGACCCATTTGACCCATATGAACTCAAATGAGCCAAAATCAAATCCAAGTCAAATTTACTCAAACCAATTGAACCAAAATACTTCAAATAATCATTTGAACTTATCCCAAGCCTTGGTTTTACCCAATTTAACCAATTGGTCAACTTGACCCAACCTTGCCCAATTTGACCTACATGGGTCAAATAGAGCCAAACCAACTCAAATATAGCCCAAACCCAATGAACTCTTACCCAACCATCTTAAACTCACCTTGGGTCAGCCCAAAGATAACCACCCAATTTAAACCCAATCCAACCCATTATCCAATGGTTAAAGCTCCTCCACATGGGATCATACCCGAATTGGCAAGTCAACTCCTCTTTTTTTTATCTTGGTAGCCACCCATGACCTGAAATAGCTCTTTACCTAAATGGTTAACCCAACCCACATTGGCTAGGTTGGCTATGGACCAAAGGGAGGTGAGTTAACTCACCTCCCCTCATTGACCAAACCTAATGGACAAGGAGGAGCTGCCTTGAGCAACCAACCCAAGCTCTTGGCCAAACAAATCGAGCCACCTCAGCCTACACCCATCCTTTTCAGCTACCTATGGTGGCTAACTGGTAGAAAATAAGGATTCAATACAAGCCATCTGATCCAAGGGAGGAGGGGGTATACCCCCTCCTTTTGGCCAAATTCTCACACACACACCCTCAGATAATTCCATAGGTTAGTTTTGAAATCCCCAGAGCACTCTCCAAGCCTCTCAAGCCTTCCCGATGCCAGACTCCATCAAGCCGAAACAGGGCAAGGCACCACTCAACCCAAATTCCTCAAACCTCATCCGAACTTCAATTAACTTCACCCACACGTTCCCTACCTCGGTCAAGTGAGAACGAATCTTCTCCTAAGCTCCCTGACAACCAGAAGTGCTACTTCGATCAATGTCCACCTGCAAATTGATGGACCTTGGTCCATAGAAAAAATGCTAATAATATAGCATGTGGGATGCTCAATAAGGCTTCACCTTATCCAGGAAAAGCTAACTCAAATATTGAACCATTGGTCTTGAGCTTTGGCGAGGTACATTCCTTTAAACTGAGCTTTTAGCAAATTTTTCTGTGCCTTTTTGAAGTGAATTTGTATGTCATGTGGATACAACCATTAGATCCCTTGCCATTTTCCTCGTGAAGGTGTGGGATCAATTTCAGCATCATCCAAACTCTGGTGAGCTTAGATCAAGCGAGGGAAGGTGGACAGTATACGTCTCCCGTCGTTCGAGGGATGATAGATCACACACCATCCATTCCATGTGATTAAAATGAATAGTTATGATTATTCACTATATAAACCTGATTTAAATCCCCTAAGAACCATAAGTTTAATCTCCAAACTAAGATCGACGCTCAAATGTTCCGTACCATGTCGTGACTCGAATACATTCAAGTAACCTATCCCGTGGCGCCACATCAGTGATCCGTGGTGTCGATGAGATTAGGCTTAATTAGGCTTAATTAATGGTTTTAATCATTAAAACTTTAAAAATCATAATAAATTATAGAAAAATAAAAAATATAAATAAATACTCATTTAAAAGTATTTCAAAGGAGAATCAATTAAAATTAATTCCAATTAATTTTGATCAGTAATTATGGCTTAATTTGGGTTTAAATGTAAACATAATTAGCTTAATTAACCATAATTACTTGAGTAATTAATTCCAAACTTTCCCTATTGGTTTAATGGGATGATCTCTACCTCCCATGATTTTTGTGGAATTTATTGCTTGGTTAATTAAGGACATTGATCATTTGAACCCTAATAACTCCTTTAATTAATCTAATGATTAATTAACACCCTAAATAGTAATAAATTTATTAATTAAACTTACTAATAACTAATTTAATAGTGAATGGATGAGGGAGGGGGATTAGGATCTTTTTCCTAATCTCTTTTCCCAAGTCCATTTCATTTTAAAGAGGGTTAATTAATATGGATATTAATTTAGGGTTTAATTAATTGATTAAGTAGATTAATTAATTAAATTGAAATCATAATCATATCAGATATTTAATAATGAGATTAAGGGTTCCACTTTATTTGTTTAATAACATAAAGACCCTTAAAGAAAACATGATTATCCCATAAGTGTGGAAAAATCATGAAAGTACTTAATTAGGTACTTTAACTTAATTAACCCTTAATTATGAGCCATTTTCTTTATGTCCTTTTAGAAGCATTGTAATTTTTTTTTCTCATAGGTTCATGTCATTTGTGGCTCATAATTAAGTAGTTAATCAAATTAAAGAAGCAGGTAAGGATAATTAATTGATTTAATTATGGATCCAACTTAATTAATTCAAAAACCCACTTAGTTACCTTTTCTTAAACCATATTAAGTTCACCAACATGGGAATGAGATTAAAACATCAAGAAAATCTCATCCTCTTTCAAATAAATTAAAATTCAAGAACCAAATTAATAAAAAGTTTTGATTTTCTTTAAATAGCTTTATTTAATGTGATTATCCTTAAGAATTAATTTGGTTGAATGAACCATGTGTTTATATTTAGTCATTCCTTTCCAATTACTTTAAATGTTATATGTCATATGTTTCATACATTCATGATTTTCCAAATATAAGTAAATTAAATGGACTTTGTTTATGTAAGCTTGCATGTGTTGACAAAATTTAATTATAGGTCTATTATCACTAATAAATTCAAATCTATTTTGAAGTTTATAAATTGATAATAATATGTGAAGTGATGATAGTTATGAATACATATATGATTTACATGTGCTTATAGCTTAAGTATGTGAAATGAAGCTCTCTTTCTTATGATTCATATAAAGAATGACATCAGTTTGAACAATAATGGATATAAAGTCTGGACATCCTAGGAACACGAGGCTTTAAGTTGCCTAAGGAGGTCATTTGATTACCTCATTTCCCTAGTTTAACAATGCATGTACACATTTAGTTTCATTCCTATGTACTTTGGTATTAGAATTTGGATAGAGCTTTAATTCATATGCCTAAATAATTCAACTAAAGAAAATACAATCTTTGCATGGTTTTCATCCTTATAGTTATGTATACATTCATATGTACTTAAGATGGCAAGTGTTTAGTCTAGACATCTAGGGAATACGAGGCTTTAAGTAGTCCCAAGGAGGTCATTTGATTATCTCACTTCCCTGGTTAATAATGGCATGTACTTCCTTACATCTTTCATACATGTGTATGTGTGCTTAATTAAAATATGAAAATCCCCTTTTATTATTAAAGAATACATGCATCCAAAATCATCTAAGTCATTGAACTATATTATATGTAAATATAATGCTCTCTTATAATTCATATATATATATATATATATATATATATATATATATATATATATATATATATATATATAGTTTGAATGTTAATTTGGACATCTTGGGAATACGTGGCTTTAAGTAGCCCCCAAGGAGGTCATTTAATTACCTTTCTTCCTTAGTTAACAATGACACATACTTATTTTATTTCATTCCTATGTACTTTTGTATCAGAATTTGGATAGAGCTTTCATTTACATGCATTAAATAATTAAATCAAATGAAACATAAGTTCTAAATGTATGCATCCATTCATCATTTAAGTATGCCAAAATGTCTTGTATGTGTAGATACACTAAGTATTAAGTCATATGCATGTTACATGTGATGGAGAGGAATGACTTAGTATATTTCATGAGGTAGTAATTCAACTACATTAATCTTAATATGCCTTTCATGTTGAATAGGGTTATTTAAAGTTAACCTTAACTTAGGATTAATATAAATATGCAATAAGTAATTCCCTAAAGAGAATCAAGTCATAAAAATGTGCTTAGAAAGTGGCTAAAGGTAAGGATGAAGGAGGGTAATCATCTTTCCTCTCTTTATAATACTTAGATGTTAAGTGTAAATCAAGTGAAATAAAAAAAATATGGATTAAAACAAATTAATTAAACAACTTGAAATGAAACCAACCTTTATGTTAAATTAAATCCTTCACACTTAGAAAACATAATTCTAATGCTTAGTTAAAACATAATACACAAATCCTTAGCACACACATTAGAATTAAGCCACAACTTCTAGTCCTAAGTTAGGATGGTGTATATGTGATGTATGATTTATTTTATGATGTAATATTTTAGACTAGATGTTAGGGTGTATATTTCGTAGACTAGATGTTAGGCCACTATTAGCCTAATCATGTTTTTTGCAGAGCATTGTGCTTAAGAGGTTGCTTAAAAATAAATATAAATACTCTCTTTGTAGGTTGCTTAAACCCCCAAGTATAATCTAAGTTAGGACAAGTGGGCTTGGTTACCCATGTGCAAGGTGCTAAGTCCAAAATATACATATAACTGGTTAGGATTGTATGTATGTTCAGCTAATCTCTATTTTATAGGTATAGTTAGATTTACTTTTTCTTATATAAATATAATTTTTGCAATAGGAATTAGGATTAGTGTTATGGGTGCTTAAGATGAGCAGTGGGTAGAAGGATTTGTCCTAGGAGGCCCTATGATGCCTTTGGAGCAAAATCAAATCAAAAATAAAGAAATGAAGACCCCCATAGCATATATATATTCTAATTGTAATTATTCTATCATATTCTGGGTTGTATAAGGATACAGCTTGGCTACCCATCTTTTCTTTTTTGGGGTGTACAGTGAAACCTGATCACACTGGCCTATTATTCTTTTATGTTAGTTTATAAAATTGATTGATGATTTGTTTTAGATTGTGCATCAAGATTGCATTTTTTCATAGTTTCTTAATGATTGATGCCTTAATGTGTGGCCTGGATATGGTAGGCTCTTAAGATAAAATAATTTTCTAACCAATTAATCACTCATAAAAATTTTTAAACAACTCACAACTTCATCATAAAGCCTATAATCAAGATAATTAAAAGATTTAGCAACCCTCTAGTTATATGTTGTATGTCTCACATCATGCATGCATTTTTATTACTCTTTCTAAAAATGAGGGCCTCTATTCTTACACAATAGGGGTCGTTTGACCTATGAGAGCAACCCCTAATGACAGAGCTTCACCCTCTCTCTCTTTTGATTTAGCCAATAACCTATTTCATAATGCACTTAGGAAAAAAAAATAAATCCTAAATCCTTTGTCTAAAATATCATGTCAAAATAAAATAAAATTTGAAAATATTTTGCACTTGTAGATTACGTCATACTAGTCTCTTAGGAAGTGGGTTTAGGCCTTTAGTCTATTTCAAATTAAATAACTACCATAGCTATCTTGTAAATCATAAGATTGAACTACATGGTTTTAAATCATAGTAGGAGTAAGTTGGTAGCCACTCTAGGCAGTTGTAAGTCCATAATTCAGACGAGTTTATTCTCTCTTGTGGAGATAACCCCTCATGTTCACCCTTCGCTTTGATTTAGGTTGTACTTTAGCTCATACTAAAGCTCCCCAGATTTAGGATCTGAGGTAGCTATTTCCTTCAGGCTATAAGCATAAATTCTCACCTCTTAGGCATTTTCACAACCTTGTGTTGGCAGATTATAAACCCTAACAATCAAATAAAAATTCAACTCAAATTAATAAATCTCTTCATTTTTAAATATATAAAGCCCAATCATAGGATGGATTGGAATGCTCAATAGGCTTCCTAGTATCATGAGCATTTCCTACTTAAGTCTTTTAGATTCCAAAAATAAGTCTTCTCCTTGAACTTTCCCAATTGACTTTCCAAACATAACTAATCATTTGATAGTTTAACCTTAAAATCTTTAGAGATAATAATTGTCTACTTTAATCATGAGTATTCTTAAGAAATCTTACTTCTTAAGATATAATTAACTATGGAGTCTTACCTCCATATGGAACTTAAGAACCTGACTTAATATAAACCCTACTTTATTCATCCATATAAAGTAAGGGAAATATGTTTAGTATATTAGAAGACCCATCATGCCTTAGGAATCTTTATTTGATGATTAGGTCCATTGTAGGGCGATGCATCTATCTTTCGAGATAGTATAACATACTATGAATGTTGTACCCATACATTTCAATAAGTACCCCTTACGATCTACGTGGTGTCCCTCCCCCACATTCAAAAATAAACACCATAAATGGCTAGGATTGATTACCATTAGTCTGGATGGTAGGGCGTTATTTTAGAATTAACATTATCTTCTGCAAGTGGTTATGCTAAATGGGACTATTATCATATAAATGTATAAAATTG
The DNA here is from genome assembly GCA_021442155.1 of Cymbidium sinense. Lineage (NCBI taxonomy): Eukaryota > Viridiplantae > Streptophyta > Magnoliopsida > Asparagales > Orchidaceae > Cymbidium > Cymbidium sinense. The sequence continues at coordinate 52,303,844 of CM038215.1, forward strand.
TAATTTGCTTGAAGGTGCTAAATAGTCCCTTAGCATAGCCCAATTGGATAGGTGGGCTTGGCAAGCAATTACTACTAAGCACGTATGTTTATGAAATATAATTGTTATGTACTATTTGTATTTTGTTGACATTTATTTTGAAGGGCTTAGGATTTATTTTTAAATTTAAAATGTAAATTTGAGCTTAGAATTAAGTTAAGACCAATGGGGTCTAGGATTAGTAGGAGATGATCCTACCATAAGATGGATGTAGTGGTCCCCTATGAAGCCCAATGTAGGTCCGTGAAGAAAAAGATGATCCTAGGAAGAAGACCCATAGATCTAAACTATTGTTTTAGGTTGGACTATATAAGGGCAGAGCTCGGCTACTCATTTTCTTTTTCTTCCAAGGTGTACAGTGGTACCTAGCCGCATTGGCCTTTCTTTTAAATTAAATTGGCTTGATTTATTTTGGGGGCACAATAGAATCAACTTGTTTTCTAGGCTCCTTTATGTGTTATGCTTTTTGTGATGAATTTTTGGATATTGTCTCATAGAAAAAAATTTAAATTTTATACCCAATTAAATCTAATCAACTAAAATAAAATTAATAAAATTCAGAACTTCAATTAAATTAAAGCCTTAGACAAAACTTAAAATCAATTAGAAATAATTAGCTTGCAAAAATAATGCAATATATTGCTCTCAACTCTTGAATTCGACACTTCACCCATTGCAAATAAGGGGCATTTGACTTGTGAGGATAACCACCTTCTTAGGGATCTATGCCTTCCATTATTAATTTAGCACACGACTTTCTTCTAATTACATACCATGTAGGCATAAATTGCATATCCATGGCCTAAAATGACTATCGAGACAAAACATATAAGAGATAAAAAATGTACATTAGTTAGTGTATTTCATACCCTACATGATCTTAGGCATTAGGGAGTGAATCTAGGATTCTTAGATTTATTTTCTTAAGAACAAAAGAGCTTATCCATCTTTCATGCATAAGACTTGATGTCATGAATTTAAAATATATTTGGGTTGTATTAGCTGGTAGCCCCTCTAGGTAGGTTATAAGTCCATAAAGTCAAGGATGATTTGTTCTCTTAAGTGAGAGGAATGATTGATAATTCCTAAAATAAAATTAAGTCAAGCATCTGACTTATGTCAAAAGCACTTATAGACTTAGGCTCAAGCATCCTTCCACAAAGTGAGTCTTCAACCCTAAGCATTTCTATAGTCTTATGATACTAGAATATAAGCCCTAGATTTCTAAGAAATGTAAATTCAAAATCTAAATTAAATCTCAAAATGTAAAGCCCAATGATAGGAATGTTGAAATGCCTACTAGGCATCCTAATATCAACAGACATTTCCTACATCATCTTGTTTGGCTTCCAAAAATAACTCTTTCCATTTTAGATCATTCATAATTGAAATTTCAAATATCATTATTCTTTGAAAACCAACTTAGAACTCTATAGAAATACTAACTCATTTCTTTAATCGAGAGTATTCTTAGAAAGAGACCATTCTTCCTAAGATGTATTTAACTATAGGGCTTGCTCTTATAGAAAACTATGAGCCAAGTTTAAAATAAACCATGCTCTTTATCCAATGTAGTTCAAGGGAAAACTCTCAAGTATATGAAAGACCCATTAGTCTTAGGAGTCTTTTATTAAAAGATCGAATCCATTATAGGATAACATGTTTTTCTTTTAAGATAATGTTTATTCTTTAATGATGCATTTGATCATCCAAATAAGAAATCTAAATATTATGTGGTTTCATAAATTTTCTCTCAAACATTTTTCATGCACCTTATTCATAGATTTCGGCTAAGAAGAAAATTGAAGCAAGATGAAGAGTTAAGCACCTTGAAAACTTGAGATCAACTACCAAGCTTTTGACCAAGGGTGTTTGTCCACCAAACCTTCAAACTTCCTAAAGCAATCTTCAAAATAAGCTCTCGGTCAAGGGTGAAAATGTAGATAATGAAAACTTGACACCTTGGAAGACTTATGGTTATTTTGCAAAAGCTTTTGACCAAGGAAAAATGAAGGAGAAGAGAGAGTATTATAGCACTTTGAATCACAAGAATCTCAAACAAATTAAATTACAAGAATTTGGGAAAGATGGATAGGTGCTAAGAGGAATTAACCTAAGTTTAAGACATATTAAATAGAAAAGAGAGATGAAGGGTCACCCAAGCATGATAGAAATTGAAGGGAAAAATTATTAAGGAAATAATTTGACTTTCAATTACACAATCTCAGTAAAATAAGTAATAGTTTTATTGTTAAGGTATTTGGCCAAGAGAGAATAGGGCAAGGAAGATTGATTTGGAAATAAATTGAATTTGAGTTCAAGAACATATGATGGATTGATTAGATTGTCCAAAACAAGTGAGATAGAGAGAGGGAAAGAGACATAGCAATCAATCAAGCCAAGAATCCACATGATGTAATCGACCAAGGAGGGAAGGTTAGTTAAAGTAATTATTTGAAATTTAGATAGAATAGAACTAGATGACAATTTAATTTAAATAAGATTTGAGTGAAGTGGATCAGTCAAAAAAAGAAGAAGAGGGGAAGTTAATAGAATTAGCAAATAAGGTTTGATTAAATAAGATAATTAATTTGCTTAGAAATTTAAAATCCAAAAAAAGATGGTTAGTCAAGCAAGAGTCCAAATAAAGATTCAAATTGATTTTAATGCATGATATAAAGAAGATATGATGATTTAATTAGAGCATGATTAAAGAGGAAACATCATCAAATAGTTTAAATTTAAGAAATAGAAAAATCCAGCAAGCTTTTTGGCCAACAAGGACTTCCATAATTAAGTTGAACTCAAATTAATGCAATAAGTTAATTTAAAAAATGATTAATTAAGATACTTTTAAAGTAATAAACACTTTGAAAAAAATCAAATTTAATTTAATGTGGCTGGCCAAAATAATTTCCTAAAACATATTAATTAAAAAGGAAAAAAATTATTAAATCAAGATTCATTTGAATTCAAATTTGAATTAACTTAAATTAATTAAATTAAACTCAAAATTGTGAAATTGAACCATGATATGGTCGCCCAAATCATTCCATAAATGGTTAAATCCATTTTTGCATTGATATGACAATGAATATTCAATTTAAATTCAAATGAATGAGTTTTAAAATATGAATAATGAGGGAATTATTTTGGAAAAAAATTGAATAAATCTCATATGATTTATTGATAAAACACCTATTTAATATTCACCAAAACACTATTTAAATGACAATGGTGATGTGAGAGAGAAAATAAAACAATAGGAAATAGAAAAATATAATTAGGATAATTCTAGAATAATTTTATTCTCATGAAAGAAATAGATAATTAAAATAATTAATCATGGATATGATTTAATGAAATATGAAATTAATTTATCTTGATTGAAAGTACACTAAGTGATACTTAAACTCATGAACTTAGTTTATGTTATCAAAAATGGATACTTCAAGGGATAATTAAAGATTAATGTAATTTTAATATTTAGAAAATATGGATAAATTTAGATAAAATATTTTAAAATAAATAAACCTTTTGTTTTATTTTATTGAGCTCTTTATTTGCCTTAGTATTGTAATTCCTAGAAGATTCTCAGCCAGTTCAAGTCTAATAGCTTTAGCTTTCCAAATTGATTGAAGAATTTGGATTGAAGAATTTTTCTACATCGTTTGAATTTAAACAAATCAATAGCATTTAAATATATATATTTGTTATCATTAAAATCAATCCCAAATGAGATAGGGCTCATGAAATCAATAAAATAAGCATTGGGAATGCCACCCAAAAGGTCATCAAACTCCTTTAAGAAGATGGAGGGGTCAAGCTTATAAGCTTCACAGGTAGGCTTATGCAAGTTTGGAGTGAAGTTACTCCTTGAAACTTTACCTTGCTCTTCCTCCTCCTCAAGTTCATCGCTTTACTAGTCACTGTTGATAGTTAAGCTCATAATTCTTTTCTTGAATTCTTTGGAGTGGTAATCAACCATGCTTTATTGATGGCCTTAGAAGGGTGACGCACTGGCTCCCCATCCTTTTCTTCCACTTCACCAACCTCAAGAGAGGTTAAGTCTTCACCTTTAGCCACTCACTTTTCTATTTCATGCTCAACCTCCTCAAGGAATTGAAGCACATTAGGGAAAATCTCAAGGGTTGCTGAAGTTGCCTCCCTTATGAGTAAGTAAGAAAAAAAATAGAAGACAACTCACAAAAGTAAAAAAAAAAAAAAAAAGGATAGATAGCATATAAAGAAAACCCCACTGAGGATAGTGGCAACCTTATTGAAGTGAAGGTAAAAAGAAATATTCAAGGTGTGACCATAGAGTCTCACCATGACCTCCTCTCTTAGGAACTCAGCTTACCAAGCTTGTTCACCTAACTTGTTAAATAGGAAAGGGGAAAAATCAACACTAGACATTATAAGGTGCTCTTCACAGATTACTTGGGACTTGATTGAGTTCTGAAGTAATGCAATTTCAGCCTCTATGGTCATAAACATCTATTGATACTCTCTACCTCTAAGGAACTATTATTAGTGAGATTCTAGTGTGAATTATGTTCACATCTCACCTATAACTTGTTGGGATGAGTCTAGGGATTCTTTCATGAGGGGACACCTCCTCAAATATAGTGGAAACTTCAGAGGAGTCATCAAATACTTGATGCTCTTTCTCTATGTCATCCCTCAATTGCTGAGTAAATTTTCCCATTACAGACTCATCGCTCTCTCTATGTCTAGGAGAGAGAAAATTGACCATCATTTTTTTATGTCAATAGTGGTGAAGATAGAAGTAGTAATGAAAGCTTTGATAGTCACTCATTGCTGATGTGAACTATCCACCAAGTCCACACATGGTGTTAACTGCTCGATCTACAACAAAGCTAGAGTCATTGCTAGTTGGCAAGAAATGAACTTTTAAAAACTATAAATAAAATTTTAATAAGAAGATTTACTATAAGCCAAACCCTTGGAAGGGAAGCAACCTATCAAGTAAGAGGAATTCCTCCTTACTCAAGAAGTGGCCTAGCAAATAACCCATGGAAAGGTGAAATGATTTTATGAGGCTACCGAACTATTTGAGGAAAGAACTTGAAAGGTCAGTGAGAGCCCCTCACCATCCTCTTTCGATGCTTGAATGCTAGTCATGCTCTATTACAATTAAAGAAGAAAGTAAGATATGCGAACAAAAAAAAAACTCATAGTATGTAATAACAACCAAGTCTCACCTCAGAGGCATTCACCTTTGCAATAGTCGGTCAAACTATTCGGCTCACCAGTACTTTCCTACCCCAAATCAAGGGTACCATTTCTCCTCCTTCCTCTTCTCTAAGATTCGGTCAAAAGGTGATGTGCTCTCTCAATAATTCAATAGATTTTCTCAGATTATTAAATATTTATAGGCAATCATCATGTTTATTCTTCCATTATTATTACGAGTTACCTCTACAAAGAATAGAAAAATTGAGGAGCTAAATGTATACCCAAAGTACTTGGCAAGTCCAATCAACCTGATGAGTATATGTACCCAAAAAAAGTGTACTCACCATAAAATATACTCAATAATGAAAAGATAAGCATAATCGATGGAAGGTGTGTGATAAGTGTTAAAATTATAAAAATTTATGTAATTTTAATTCTTTATCATGTGCATTTTGTTAAAATTTATTTATTTTAAATATATTCTATGTTGTAATAAGAAAATTATCAAAAAAAAAAAAAAGAAATTTAGGCATAATGCTTAGGCTCTTCAAAAGCATCATAGGTGTAAATACCCTAAGTTAGTGCAATTTTATAACAAGGTTAGTGCCTAAGCACTATATTAGCAGCACTGTGGTGCCAAGTTAGTGGTTTGGCAAAACACCTTCATAATTCTCTATCATTCTTTTAGAGATGTTATGGAGTTCATCCATCATGAGGCAAATTGATTTATATTCAACCAGGTTTTTCTTAAAATTATGTTTGGATTTATTTAGAATTAGGTTCTACTTTCTATGAACACAAAGCATTCATAGTTAATTACCCCTCTTATTGCAATAGGAGAGCACTCTTAATTAAGGTTAGAAATAAACATATTTCTTATGTGAATCGGTGTCTAATGGTGTGGTGTAGTGTGGATGACTATCTAAAAAAAGGAGTGTAGTCCCAAATAAAGATCCCATGGTTCCATCATCCCAAAATTATATTATTCCAGTCTACATCACTAAAAGGCTATTAGTTATAATGTCTAGGGAGTCTGATTAGTAGCCATGGGTTGCCTCGTCTCAAATATCTCTTGTATACTAGAGTTGTTATGCAAGTTTTGTGGTATGGATGTATGTTTATTAAACTATTTGAATTAGTCTTGAATTTATAAGTCTATGTAATAATTCAAATTTTAAAGTCTACATTAGAGACATATGTAGGGTTTATATCCATAGGAATACCAAGGGTTTGAGATTGTGCTTGCATTACAAGCACGATTGGAATTACATAAATTAAAAAACATTAGATTTAGATGTTCGAATAGTGAACATATATATTGGACTTACCTCATTTGGAATGCCAAAAGATTGGTGGTGCTTGCATTGCAAGCATAGGTTGACTTACATATATTAGAAAGCTGTTAGTTTTAGATATTCACATAACAAACATATTGATTAGACTTACCTCCATTTGAAGTGTCAGGTAGATTTAAATGTTCATATAGCCAACAAAAGATTGGACTTACCTCCCTTTGACGTTCACACAAAATTTTATAGTTCACATAGCAAACATAGGGGTTGAAGTTACCTCTCTTTGGAGTACCAGATAGTTTTAATGTTCATATAGTGTATAAAAAGATTGTTCTTACCTCCCTTTAGAATGTCAAATAGATTTAGACATTCACATAGCAAATGAAAAGATTGGCCTTACATCCTGTTGGAATGCTAGATAGATTTAGATATTCTCTTAGTGAATGAAAAGATTAGACTTACATCCCTTTGGAATATCAAATGGGTGTTTAGAGTTTGCATAGCGAACTAATGGATTAGACTTATATCCCTTTGAAATGCAAGTAGATTTAAAATATTCACAAGGAAAATGAATAGAGGTTTGATTTTTTTTTTTATTCTTATAGGATAGCACCATGAGAAGCAATGCCACGATGCTATTGGGTTAGCACATCACTCTAAAGTTAGTGCTTTGGTGCCTAAAGTTTAGCACCTCGAAGCTGGGAAGTTAGCGCTTTAGCATTGGCAAGTCAGTGCCTCAATGTTAGATTGTGAAACTTGGCTTAAAGATTAAAGGAGGCAACACTTAGGCACCAAAAAAAGTGGCACCAAGGTACTGGTGGCACCATAACGCTGTCTAGATAGCATTACAGCACTATAGGTGGGTATTTTGACCTTATAACCTGAGAAGGCGGTGTTGTGGTGCCAGAAAGTAGCATTAGTGCTTCGGTTCCATATGATAGCACTATGGTGCTGCAATGCAAAGTGCTTGAGGTTCAAATTTTCAAGAGCTTAAACGTGTAGTGCCTTGGCACTGCATAATAGTGTTACAGTGCTACAAGTTGGGAGACTATATTTTAGGGTAAATTTTCTTCTACAATTTGATAATTCCCATAAAGTTTGGGAATATAATGAATTAATAATGCTAGGTTTCAAATTTTTTAGTGCAACACGCACTCTTCTCCATTCTTTTAGAACCAAGATCAACGGGTGAGGATTTTCATCTCACACTATAACCAAGTTCAATAATGGAGGCCTTCAAATTTCAAAACTTGTGATTTAATGATTTAAATTTTAAGTTAATTTTAATTTGTTAGAGTTTTATCTTGGCAATGCTAATATTTTTGTAATTAATGCAATCATGCTCTTCTCCCTTATTCTAGATCCAAGATTGACAGAGGGAAGATTCTCTTCTCACACCAAACCTAACATCAATGGTGGAGGTTCTTTAAATTTTTTTTGTGGAGCAAGGAATTATATAAAAGAAATTTTGAATTTTGAATTTTACCTAAAATCAATGAGACATTGGTTTTAGTTGTCTTACAAGAAAGAGACTCTTCATGTGAGAGGAAGGGCGGCTAAGGGAACGACGGTGATTGGAGGGAGTGTAAAGCATAAGGAAGAGAGTATGCAGTGGAAAGAGTGTGTAGTAGAGAGAAGAGAGTGTAAGAGTGGCTAAAAAATGAGAAGTCAGCCCTCCACCATTTTTTATAAGAAAATCCTCCCTTAAACATTCACTCTCTCATAATAGCTCCTACACTCTCCTTTAGGCAGTTCTCATTGACAAGGATGGCTGTTGGTGGGAGTGGTTAGTATTTTTTTAGATTCTTTAGGTCTAAGGGCAGTGGCGATAGTGCCTAGGAACTAGGATTGCGACGCCACATTGTTCAAGTTGGGATGCTTCTTATTTTGGTTTTTTTCAGTTGCAAACAATCAGAGTCATTTTGGAAAAGTTTTATAGCTAGCTCACCACCTAGGCACTACATAAGCAGTGTCATGCTGATGTCCTAGAGAAAATAAATATGAGGTAGAAGTAGCAAACATTGCGTCGTGTTATTGGATCAGTAGTGCTACCATGTTATAGCCTGATAGAATAGATTCATGATTGATGAATTATTACTTTGAGCAATTTTTAAAGGAGTTATGGCAGGAACATCAAAGAGATTTACTAGGGTTATATCTAAGCAATATATATGGGACATTTCTAAAGGAAAATGTTCTTTGTTGTACTACTTTTACTCTTTCATTTTTTTGTTGTATTTTTTTAGTACTTTCTACATAAATTTATGTATTGTGTTTGTGTTTTATTTTCTAAAATGTTGAACTATGTGTGTAAACTCTAAATTTATTTGAGTTTTTGGATCTTTGTGTTGTATTAGACTATATATTGTGGATTAATTTAAGAAAATTATTTGTGCTTTAGTTAAATGATGTTTTTATTTTCTCCATGTTTTATTTACTTATAAATTGGTCAATTACAAAGTTAAAATCAAGTGTGATATAGAGATATTGACATAGTCTTAGAAGAATAATTAGAAATAGCAATATATATATATATATATATATATATATATATATATATATATATATATATATATATATATATATATATATATATATAGATATAATATTTAGAAGGTGTCACTTGAGGTGGAATATCATGATTGAACCTTAAAATTATTTCAATCTAAACCAATTCAATGAAATTATGGAATAACAATAGTAAAATTATGCTTATTTCTATTATATGAATAACTATTTATTAAAATTCAAGTCATTCATCTTCATAAGAATCAACTATGATAATATACACAAGAAATTTCAACCTTAAAAAACATATTAGTTAATAATATGAATTTGGGCTATTATAGTTTGGAATGATGAAATGAAAGAATAAACATTAAAATATACCTTATATTTTATGATTAGAAAGTCTTGTCTAATTATTTTAACTTCCAAAAATTCTATATTATCAATGAACTCAAAGTGGCATATTGGCAAATGTATCAAATTATTTGAGGACAACTAATAGTTTGAGTTTGGAGGTACTTAATACATGTTAAATTTGTAAATGTCATGTAATTATAATACCTTTATCATAATTTTTTTGTTGAAATATATTTATTTTAAGTATATTTTATATTGTAATAAAGAAATTATCAAAAAAGTGAAAAAGAAGGAATTTTGGCCCATGTCTAAGTTCTTCAAAAGTAGATATCTTAAAATTTTATATTGATAGTCATCATATTCTTGATATTTGTCATTTGATGAACATGGTCATAGATCTTAAAATTTTAAAATATTATAACACTTTATTTAAGTTTATGATGACACCATATATTTTAATTTTTTCCAACCAGAAGATTCTGGGTTCAATCCCCAGTGGAGTCACTAAAAATCTAATCGCTCAGAAAAAATACCTCATAAGATGCTCTCTACCATCTTTATTGAGATGGGTAGGAGAATATTTTTTGTGAGGTAGATTGATATATATTCAACTAGATTTCCCCTAACTTTATGTTAAGGTTTTATTTAGTTTTGGGTTCTACTTTCTATGAACACAAGCCTTCATAGTTAGTTACCCTTCTTATCACATAATAAGAGAGTGCTCTCAATTAAAGTTGAAAAAAATCATATCTTCTTGATATGAATCGATGTCTAATGGTGTAAGGGGCATAAATGACTGCCATTTAATTTAAAGTGTTTATTAGGGTGATGATGTCATGCTTGATCAAGATCCCATGGTTCCATAATTTTAGGCTATCATGGTTCCTAGTCTACATAGCCAGGGAAAATAATTCTTGATCGAAGAATCATTATCAGCAACCATGGGTTACATCACCTAATGTGTTCTTGTAGACTTGGGTGATATTTAAATTAAGATGATAAATTTATGTCAACCTTAACAAACACAAGCCTTTTTTTCTTATTAAATATTTTCTATAATCTATGGCTCAAGGAGCAAAGCCTTTAGGGAACATATGGGCTCTTGCCATGATCAAAATATAGTGGAGTCATATAGAGGTCAAGCTTCCTAGTCAATAAGTTCTAATTGTATCTGCATTTTATGTGGTACTAAATAATGTAGATAATGGACATAGGCCGCATCTTTACTGGCATGAGATTATTTGTGTATGAATATAAATATATTTAATTTTCCTTAGCTATTTGTGAGCAAAGATTTTTTTAACTTATCATCCTTGACAAATAATGATGGATGGGTGGAAAATTATTTATTATTATTATTATTATTTATTTTATCTTTAATGATGAACTTTATTCAGTTTGAGCATATCCCATTCGGATGAATTCTATAATCAACATGGGCATCATCGAGGAATGATTTGGTTTTATGGACTCGGACCCAATCATGAGATATAATTGAGAAATTAACCCATGTGGCATCCTTAAACATTTAATTTAGATTTTAATACATGTGTTAGGGAACATGAGAGTGTTTTTATAATTTTGTATTAAAATTAAAAAATTGATTTTTCATTTTAATCTAATTTTCAGATTTAGCCTATGCTTCAAACATCAGGATTGTATCCAAGATCTTTAAGTTTTTACAAATGTAGGCAATTCAAATATATTTTATATTAAATAGTGAAACATCTTCAAACACTAAACTTATGCAATTGTTACTATTTTGAGGCCCATGCAATTATTTTAGGTCTATTTTTATTAAGCGCCTCAACACTGAAAGTATAATTTTTAGGTGTTTATTAGGATAGCACCTTGACAAACATAATGCCTAGGCGCTTGATAGCACTATGATATTATTAAATTGGCATCTTAGCATTGAGTGATTAGTACTATAGTATTATATAGTAAGTATTCATGTTGACCAATTGACTAGCACCTAGTGTTGATCATATAATGCCATAGCATAAGTCAGAAGTCAATTCAAAAATGCTAGTAGACAGATAGGTGTTTTAAATGAAAAGGACAAACTTTTTGACCAGTGTTGTGGCATTGAGTTAGAGCATCATGGTGCTTTATCAATGCCTGACATGCTTTTTAGTTACAAAATTAATGATAATAAATATTCTTTTTGACAAGCACATTAACCGACTTGACAAACTAACTAGTGCCTAGGTGTTACATGTGAGTCACGGGGACCTTTATTTCAGAACTTGGGAGCCTAGCGCCACCCAGATGTGGTGCCACGGCATTATCTTGCTTATAAATAGATGCCTAGGGCTATGAAAATTTTTATTCTATAGTTCTTCTCTCTATATCTCTAAACTCTCTTTCTTTCTTAGCTTTCTCCTAAGTTAAAGAAACCTTGCCACTTAAGAGGCTCATTAGCAAAAGAAGGATGACTTCAAGTGAGGATAATAAGTTTATTAGTGAAAGCTGAAGAGAGATATCAGTACGCCCTCACCCACAAGCATCTTATCTCAGAAAAGAGCTTCTACAACTCAGGTGAAAGAGTAAAAGAGATGATCAATGGACATGGTTGGGCAATGCTGAGCTATGAGAGCAACTCTTATGTCATTCTATGGTGCAAGAGTTCTTTGCCAACATGAAGGAGAACTAAAATAATAAAGTCTTCATTCGAGGGAAACAAATAAGTTTTTATAGCACTACAATCAACACATATTATGAATTTCCAAATGTGGCATAAAATTACTATCTTTCATATTATAATGAGCACCTAGATTCTGATGAACTCCTTAGTTTTCTTATTGGTAGAAATAACAAATGTCCAATGAAAATGATGGGAGAAAAAGATTATTAACTTTCCAGCCGTCAACATAATGATAGAATCTAAGGCTTGACACTATTTTATTTCTCTTCAGCTGATGTCCACTCGTAATTTAAAAGGTTGTTTTAAATTTTGTGATTTAAGAGGGCTTACAATTGATAAAGGAAGATTATCTATAATACTTATATTTGTACTATTCTTATGGGCAGTACTATTGTAGGGTATGGTCATCCCTCTCTTATTTATGGTTAATGCATTATGGCAGGTGTGTTATGGGATCCTGATGAAGAAGTCCTTATTCAGAAGGCTCCTTTAATGAAGTGACTTATTGAGGCATATGGTTCAAGGTATGAAGTGGGGGAGAGCTTACGTGCCCCATGACCTCAACCCAATCCTATAAACCCTTAAACAAGAAAATCATGGATTTAATAAGAGAGGTAGGTGAGAGTAGATGAAGGCATCTGACTTTAGAAAAAAGTTTGATTATCACATGGATTATCAATAGAATTAGTTTTCTTAAATGGCCCAGTTCAATACAGTACTGGTCCTTGAAAACTATGGCCTTGGGATCCAAGTAAGGCCTATTTTCTTACGGCGCCTCAATATCCCTAATAATGTTGTCATAACTCAATTTATTCTATAAATGGAAATATCATATAAATCTCACTAATTTTCTATGCTTAAATTAATTTGTTATGAAATATGAAGAAAAATATAATAAAGACAAAAAATGACATTTACATAGAAAAATTCATACTAAAATATATATGCATCATCATAGACAAATTTTAGTGTGTTTCATAAGGTTAATAATTCATATTTTATAATTTAGATTTTGAACTTTAAATGGTAATTGGCTATAAGAAAGTTATAAAATACATTTAAAGAAAACTATCTCATCAACTTGTAATTCATAAAACAAAAAAAAAAAAAACACCAACTAGTGGAATAAACATGTTGAACATGACTAATGCAACTAAAATATCACAACATTAAGTACAAGTCAAAATAACTATGATAGTAAAGAGTACATTAGATGCATAAATGTAAAATGGAATAGACTACAATACATGTGGAAAAAGGAGAACTTAATATTAGAAGGTCCCTCATCAATGATGTGGTCAAATTGATTTCAAACCAAGCTTGATCTTACTGCTGGTACTCCTCCAAGGGAGCTCACTCAATAATTCATTTCAGTGTTTTATCCAAGCATCCTAGGGTAGTGATAGTGTGCTAAAGGCTCCCTCTCTTTGGTTGCTTCCTCCTCTTCTACCGCTATTATAGCTTAAGCTAATCATCTCTTCTAATTATAAAAAGTGTGAGAAGAGTGGTGCTTTAGATATCCTAAGTTGTATTTGATCTCAAGTAGATAAGCAATCATGTGTCATAATTCCAAATTATATTTTCTTTCAGATTTTGGATTTTTTTTTATGATGGTGATATTGTAAATGTAATAAATCAAAAGATTCATAACATTGAACTATATTTTAGTCATACAAAAGTAAGTGACAATAGAAAGAAAGAGTGTAATGTTGATTTAGTCATCGACTTTGGGAATGACATTGTGCCTAAATGTTGGATAATATAAGTGTTTAAGATAAAGCCATTGATTAAAGGTTTGTGTTGATAGAGGAGTGACCTATAATGACCACATTAATAAGTGTCCAATTATAAATGGGGTCATCAAAGAGATTGTGGGTAGAAAGACATTAGATTTGACTACATGAATCCCCAAGGACATCCTTCTTTGGCACCCTTAGCAATGAATCTACTCCAATCAGATTTAATAATATGAAGATCAAAATAAAGAGCAATTGCAATATCTTTTAGCACCCTCCTTCAAGTTTCACATCCCTTTCACTCATGTAAATTAATATCAATAATGGATATTTCTTCACCATAAACTTTAGATTGATGAACTATATATTGATGACTAGGTTTGCAAAAAAAAAAAAACTCAAAGAGGTGTTCACAATGAAAAGGGAATACAAAAGAAATTAAGAATTGAAGAGATGTGCTGGCAAAGAGGTTTGAGATGGGGAAAGATAATATATTTTGAATGAGTGGTTTTAAGTTAGTTAACTTGCATTCTTTGTACTTCATGTAAGCTACTTCCTTATCATCGAATGTGAAATGATTCTCTTGCCTATTATTATGTGCTCTCCCATGGCCATTTTAAGAATCCTTGCACACAAGAAAACTCAAGCATGTGGGAAGTGGAGAAATGAGAATTTTGAAAAAGAATGAGGAATGAAGGGATATTTATAAACTTTTTGTTTAATCATACAATGCAAACATAGATTCATATAATATGATTTAGATCATTCTAACAGTTAGTTAAATTGTTATATTTGATTGAGTCAATCACATAGAACAACTGAAAAATTGTACATTATGTTTTAGATCAACCTAACAGTCATTTGAATGGTTATATTGACTAAGTCAATTATACAATATAATTATGAGGTCGTACAATACAAATAAAATCATATAGCATGACTAAGTGAAATTAATCATTTATTGTCGAACATCATCTAGTTTAACTAGGTCAATTATACTATTACAAACATATCATACATTATAATCATGGATCATCTAGTATAATCTAATTTATGATGAATCATCTAGTCATCCCAACCTATTTTGATAATCTAAATTGATCACTTATACAATATGATGGGAATCATATAGCATAATTGTAATAATTTTATATTATGTTATGAATTGAAAAACAAATAAGATTAAGGGAGAAATCTAAAATAAAATAAAAATATGCATGGAGAAAATAAAGTAAAACAACTTAAACAAAAGTGTAGCATGGATTACAAAATAAAAGAGTAAAATAAATTAGAATAAAAAAAATAAAGATGTATGAATAAGAAAAATGAAAAATAAAAATAAAAATAGAAAATAAAAAAGACAAAATTAAAATGAAAAATAAAAAATGAAAATAAAATAAAAAGATGCATAAAAGGAGACACAAATATAAAAAGAACAAACTAAATGGAAGGTGAACAAAATCCCACTCACAAAAATCTATCACACCTAAACATGATCTAAGAGACCTAAACCTATTAAAATTCAGGACTTTGTGAAAATTTCTATTAATTTATTTTTGTGTCAATGAATTGAATATCAACATCTCCTTTTAGTACTTGATCTATAATAAAGTGATGTCGAACATCTATGTGTTTGGTACATAAGTGATGAATAAAAAATTTTCTTATGCAAATAGTAGTATTATTGTCACATATATTAAGAAACATACCTACCTATAGACCAAGATTCAAAAGTTATTATTCAGACATAAAACCTGAGCGACACAGCTTATAGTAGTACTGTATTTATATTCATTAGTTGAAAAAGTAACATAGTTTTGTATGCTAACAGATGCCTACAAACTACCATGTACCTAAGGTGCTTTACCTATCATCATTGCACTCTACAAAAAAAAAATCATAATAAATTGAATTAATTGAATTAATTAATTAAATTGATTAACTAGAACTAATTTGGTATTTAATTGAATTAATTAATTCAATTAACTAGAACTAAAGACAATCATAATAAATCAACCAAATTTCAGAAATTATGAACAAACCCTCTATGGAAGCATCTTTCAGAGATGAATCAAGGAACAATAAAACCTCTAAGTAATTCTTCCTAAATTAAGCTTAATTTAAGTTTTAATGAAATATTTAAAATCTTAATTACATTCTAATCAAACATCTGATTAAAATGAAACTTTGAAAATACGAAATTTTCAAGAAGCCCCACTTTTCATTAAAATTTAAAATCCATTTGAACTTGGATTGAAAATTATAGAATTTCCAAATCTCTAGGTCAATATAAATCAAATAATAATTAAAAAACATAAATCACAAAATCTAGAAAAGAAACTTAAAACCTCTTCATCAACACTAAAACACTTATAAATAATTCTCCAACATTCTTAATCAAAGAATTTGATCACTTACATACTTAAGATTTAATGAAAATAATAATGAATGTTAAGTTTAATTAAACCTTAAGGCCAATGAATTTATAATAAATAAATCAATAAGATATTAATCCATAATCAATGTAAATTAAGAATTGATTAAAACACTAACCTAAATATCTTAGGTTAATATAGTTCAATCAAATAATTCAATGAACATGAACATTAATGATATAAATATTAAACCAATCCAATCCAAATAAAAAAAATCAAATTAAAAATAAATTAAATTAAGAAGATTTATCGAATAAAAAATGAAATAAAAAATTAAATTTCAAAGATAAAAGTAAATATTAATTGAAATTGAACACAAATCAAATCATTTGAATGAATCTAAAAGAGCTAATTAAGATACCTATGATCATAGTTAGGTATTTAGGATGAAAGCTTTATTCTATTAGGTTTAGGATGTTGAATAGAATGTGTTTCACCTAAAAGTGGAATCTATTTTATTCTTTGTTCTTGAAAATATAAACTTCACTCTAAAATAAAAAAAATGAAAATGAGAACAAAATTATAAATCATTAAATAATTTAAATTGAAACCATCCAAATGTAAAAATCAACAAACTTCAAAATTCAAATTGAAAGTTAAACTAAAAAGTCCTAGCAAAGTTTTGTCACACAAGCCTTTTATTTCACACACTAGATCATTAAGTCATAGACCTAGAATTAGGTTAGGTTAATTAGTGATATTCTTTGATATTTTTTGTTGTGATGTGATGTGTCTTTCATGTCTTAATGGTGTACTATTTTAGAATGTATGTCTAAGATGGTCTGCCCATTACATTGGATGATAAGACGTTCTTTTTAGAACTAATTTTTTATTTTGTAAGGGGATATGCTAAAAAAGACTATTGTTATAAAAAATTATAAATATTATTTTTTATAGGTATGCTTAAATCCTCAAGCATAGCTCAATAGGATAGGTGAGATTGGCAAGCAACTAATGCTAAGCCCATATATTTATAAAATATAACTGTTATTTGGTGTTTATATTTTTTTTATATTTGTTTTATAGGGCTTAAGATTTATTTTTAAATTTGAAATATAAAATCTGAGCTTAGAATTAGGTTAGGATTTATGGGGTCTACGATTAACAAGAGCTGACCCTACTAGTAGATGATTACAGAGGTCTCCTATGAAGCACAATGGAGGTCCCTGAAGAAGGAGACTACCCTAAAAAGAAGACCCATAGATCTAAACTGTAGTAATAGGTTGGGCTATATAAGGATAGAGCTCGGCTGCCTATGTTCCCTTTCTTCTTGGTTGTACGATAGTACCCAGTCACATTGGTCTTTCTTTAAATTAAATTTTCTTTATTTATTTAGTTATGCAATAGAATCAACCTACTTTTTTAGGTTTCTTTCTATGATGTGTTTTCTGTGATGGATTCTGGTATGATTAGGCTATTAGGGAAAACTAAATTTTCTATCGAACTTAAATCTAATTAACTTAAACACAAAATAAAGAAACTTGAAACTTCATATAAATTAAATCCCTAGGAATAACTTAAAATCAACTAGAAATAATTAGCTCTTGAAAACCATGCAATCATATTACTCTCAACTCTTGAATTGGACACTTCACCTATTGCACATAAGGAGCATTTAACCTTTGATAATGACCACCTTATTAGGAAGCCAGTCTTCTTTTATTGATTTGGCCCATAACTAATTCTAATTGCATGACACTTAGGCATAAAAATGCATACCCAATACCTTAAAAGAATCTTGAGTCAAAATATTTACAAAGCTAAAAAATGTGCATTAGTTAGGTGCATATCATACCCTATATGATCGTAGGGATTAAGGAGTGAATCTAAGATTCTTAGATTCTTTTCTAAAAAGATAATAGCCTAGCCATCTTACATACATGAGACTTGAAATCATGAATTTAAAATGCGCTTATATGGTGTTAGCAGGCAGCCCTTCTAGGCGGGTTATAAGTCTAAAAGAGTCAAGGATAGGTATGTTCCATCAAGTGAGAGGAATGGCCAATAATTCCCAAAATTTGAACTAGGTTGTGCATCTAACTTGGGTCAGAAGCACTTATATACTTAGGATCTGAAGCATCCTCCTAATGTAAGTCTTCAACCGTAGGCATTTTTGTAGTCTTTTACTCCTAGAATCTAAGCCCTAGAATTCTTAGAAAATTTAAAGTTGAAATCCAAATTAAATTCAAAAATTTAAAACCTAATGATAGGATAGTTGAAATGTATACTTGGCATCCCAATATCAACAGGCATTTTCTACTTTATCCCAGTTGGCTTCCAAAAATAAGTCTTTCCACTTTGAATCATTCTTAATTGAAATTCCAAATATCATTTCTTTAAAAACTAACATAGAAATACTTAGAAATAATAACATATTTTTTTAATTGAGAGTATTCTTAGAAAGAGATCCTTTGTTCCTAAGGTATAATTAACTATAAGGGTTTGCCCTTATAGGGAACCATGAACCAAGTTTAAAATAAACCCTGCTCATGCAGTTCAAGGAAAGACTTATTGGTACATAAAGATCCATTAACCTTAGGAGTCTTTTATTAAATGATTGAATCCACTTTAAGATAACATGTTTATCTTCTGAGAGAATATGTTTATTCTTTAGTGACACATTTGTTCATCCAAATAAGAAATTCCTAATCCTATGTAGTGTCAAAAATTTTCCCCACAATAACTACCATCATTTTATAAATTTTAGTGCCAAAAAATTTCATTTAAAGAATAAGGGATTTGTAATATTACATGGTTATGATATATAAATCTCTATCTTATGATTATCTAAGGTATTTTACTCATAAAAAATGCAATTTTCACCTCTCATGTTTTAAATAATTTTTAGAACATTTAATTAGTGTCAAATAGTAATAAAAAATACTAATAATGGATTGAAGAACTTGCAACAAACATTTAATCCATAAAAATTAATTGATTACATTAAAATGTAACCTACATCCAAAATTTAGCAACTTTTAACCAATAAAAATGTGATTTGTTCATGCTAAAATGTGTAAATCATAAAAATACATTATAAAAATCAAGAACAAGAATAGAAAAACATAAGGGTAAAATTTAATTTCAAATATTTAGTAATCTTCTCTAGCTATTTTTTTTCCATTGTGAAAAGTCTTTTGAATCCTACAAAATTTTGTGATAATTAATTAGCCAAGTTTCATACGATAAATCTGTTAACCCCATGAGCTAAATTCCATCTTAAATTTTGATCATTACAAATCTATTCTAATAATTTAGAATTGATGGTTTTTTTTATTAGAAGAGATAAGTACCCCCTCATGGAAAAAAATAATTTTAAATATGTTTTTTTATGTAGACAGAAACATCAAAACAAATTATTAAATTTATATTATTAAATTTTAAGTATGGTCACTAGAGAAGATTAACAACACCCATAGAGTTCTATTAGATAAAATATTTTTTAAGTGTCTAATTACAAAATATAAATTTAGATTTTGATATAAATTTCATTAGTCATAAATCATAAAATTAGATAAAAAAAATCAAGCTTAATATGTGTCCATAATATTTTTCAAGCTATCAAACAAACTTTGTAGTACTCTACAAAGTTTAGTATCTACCTGTAAATTTAAAAAAAAAACTCACAACTTATGCCAAAAACATTTTATTGCTCTCCACTAATGCTTGTTGGTCTCCACATTGAGTTAATGATAGTCCTTTATGTTTAGTGGGTCGCCATAAATGTAAACCTTTTCAAAAAAAAATATTGTAAATTTAATTCATTTAAATTCAAATTAAAGATAATACCCATGTCATCTTTTAATGCCCATAACTAAGAAAGTGAGAATAAAGTTTTAACATAATTTATAATGTTTTTATATATTGGTATCCTTTCAATTTCTTGAGAAAATTTTGCTTGACTTATTAAGACTAATTACAAAACCTAAACATCTTCTTCCTCCAAGCAAAACATATAAAATTTTAAAGTTCTAGAATGAATAAGCCTTATGCTTGCTTGCTACATCAGTGGCTTTGTTAATTTTTTATTGATGCTCTCAATTTCATCATGATTTGGAGTTCTTATGTGTGAGAACTCTTCTTTCTTGTTGTATTTTCCTTTTTTTATTTTTTATTATATTTATTTAAGTGTTTTGGAGGAGAGCGCTTTGTAGAAATACTCACTCCATGATGGAGAGGATATGCCGGTCATACCAATGTGATATTAGTCTAAAGGCCTTCCAACTTATGACAATTTTTATTTATTTTGTGTACATTGTATAAAAATTTCATATGTAGTGGACACCTAGGCATGGATGTATGTCTTCGGCCATACCATATAAAAAATTGTGTTTGTTCCTATAGGTCTTTTTGAATTTTTCCTTTTTCATGTTAATCTTGATTCTTTGATTGTTAGTTTACAGAGCTAAAAATTAAAGAATTTTTATAAAATATTTATAAAATATTTTATTAAGATCCTAATCCACCCACCTCTTAGCCATATGTAAACTATAAAATTCATCATTCTAGCTTCTAGAACCAAACCAAGCACATTAGCATTGTATTTTATATAATTAAGGTGATCTATGATTGTTTAAGTCAAGTGCTTTAGAGGCCAAAATGTTGTATGCCTAGCTTTAGCTTTGGTGATATTGCATAAGAGCTGGTGCCAAGGTGCTTCTATTGACCTAAACATCATGAAAGCCAAACACATTATTTATTCTATATATTACTTAATACACACTAAGTTTGCTTTAAACATCCATAAAGTTAAAAAAATCAAGAAAAGTGAAGTTATGCATCAAATTTATCTAACTTCCTAAATTAATAAAAAAATTTGGGATTATTGTGGTGAATTTTTCAAAATTGATAAATAAATTTTAACATATATGTATATTTAACATGGAAAATAATAGCTAAATTCTCACAAAACATTTACCGTTACATATGCATCTTGCCATATTTTGAGGGGGTTAGTCGTATGCTTCCTTCATTTCTATTAGGTAGGTTCATACAATTCTAAGTAATTCTTTCCAAAATTTCAAGTTTATAAAGAATTTTTCTAGCATAATTCATAGTTGCTATCAAATGATTCTTGGCCAAGATACTTGACTATGATCATGGAGAAGTATAATAAATGTTAAATAACCTATAATAATGAATCTATAATATCCTAACTAAGTTATGTATATCAATTTCTATAATTTTATAATTGTCCCATAACCTTATCAAAGCCCATTCATGTAATTTTATATATCTCTTTGAAGTCATTTTATCACCCTTTAGTTAGTAAAATGTGATTAACAATCAGGATATGATGATTCACCATCCACACAATGATTAAATTCAGTTATTAAGTATGAGAAGTCACTTATTAAAATAATAAAATTATTTTTGATAAATCATAAAAAATGATTTTGGATGAAAACAAATATTTCTCTAATTAATAATATTCATAGATATCCTTTCAAAACATATTTCATGAGTCTTCATCCTCATAGACTTAAATTACCCTTAATGCATAATGAATTATAAAAGGCTTTTTAAGTTATGTTATTCTATCCCATCTTGATCTTTTTTCTTTGCTTATCCCATGAAAATCCTTTAAGAAAAATTTTCATACACACATATTTATTCTATCATTCTCTTTCTCTTAAACATTTTTATCTTTTTGTGCATCTTATTTCTCTTTAACTTTTTCTTCTTGCCACCAAAAATTGGGAGGATGGATTAAATGAAGTTTTGAATGATGGTGATTTTATAATTTTTGAAAAGTGACTACTTAAGAAGAGGGGACATAAGGAAAAGAGAGAAGAAAAGGAATGTGAATATGTTTGAGTAATGAAGCATGAGTTTCACAATACTAATGAATTGACTTGATCTAAAAAGTTCATATAATTTTCGTGAAAGTATTAGCTGATGCAATAAAACATTCTTTCTTCACCAAGTAATACCTTTTCTTCATTGAAATAACATCAAAGAAACTAAATAAAATATCAATCATCTATCCCAGATTTCCAAGTGAATCTACTTGGGTTCTCTAAAAATTTGAATGAGAGATTCTCCTATCAATCATTTTTCTTTTAAAGGTCATATTAAAGAGCTATATATATATATATATATAATTCATTAGTAGACTTTTACTGAAGAGACTTGCTCAATATTTAGTGAATTTTTTACTTAGCACTTTAAATAATCTTTAAATAATAATATAAT
Organism: Cymbidium sinense; assembly: GCA_021442155.1. Classification (NCBI taxonomy): domain Eukaryota; kingdom Viridiplantae; phylum Streptophyta; class Magnoliopsida; order Asparagales; family Orchidaceae; genus Cymbidium; species Cymbidium sinense. The sequence continues at coordinate 52,326,252 of CM038215.1, forward strand.
CATTATGTTCATCATTAATCTCTTCTTCTTTTAACTAATTATATCATTATTTTATATCCATATCTATTAAATTAATAAGGTTTGTATCATAGTCATCCTTAGAATTTAATAACTCAATGTAGTTATAATATCATATAGAAGTATCTTTTTCAAACCCATTTAGAATGATCAAACTAAATAAGAGTGATAAAAAATACTTACTTTTATGAGAGTTATATGAAGATGATCACTCATAATGGATTTTATGAAAGTGTTATATTTTTTTAACAATCACTATCCTCAAAATATTTTTTTTTTAATGTACTTCAAATGCAACATCAAAAAGATTCAACCACAGATTTGCTTCTCTATTTCATCATAGAAACCTTTTACTATTGTAGTCCTTGATTTCTTCTTAATATTGTAGGTTTGAGTAAATGTTAAGACAAGTGCTTTAAGAGGACATCAAGGATTTTATTCACTTGTTTTACTTAAAAAAAAGGTTAGCCAATTAGGGATAATAATATCTCCATGAAACATAGTTTGCTAAGGATTTGAAGATCTTAACTAAAAGTTTAATTTGTCAAAATTTATTTAGAATTTTTTTCTAAATAAAAAAAAAATACTTTCATAGCACTAAGAGGAATCAAAGTTTGAACATATACTTATTACTTGATCTTAATATCATTTAAAATTGTACACTAATAGGCTAATAACATTCTCTATGTGATCATAGTCTCACATTAACCAAAATTGAAATCGCCTATGGGTGTTCATCTGAACTCATCCATTACATAAATCTTGTTAAAAGTTTTTTTTTAGTTTTTTTAATTTTTAAAGCTAACGAGACTTAATTAATTCATATCACTTCTTAAAGCTTTATTTTTTTTTTTCACTTGTTTCTAATCATTTTAACAACATTTTTCCCTGACCTAAACTTGTAAATAGGTTGTGAGAGAATGCAACTGCAACACTAAGTCATATCATAACATTTATGGTTTCATGCACTAATAGCCAAATTCCATAATTTCTTTATTTGGGCTCTCTTTTCCTCTCGTTTTTCTCTCACACCTAGTTTGAATTGTTAGCAAAAATTTGATATCATTCATGGACAAATTTGAATCATATACACACACAGACATACACAATTATTCACATTTGGCCAAGTTTTGAATGAACAAAAAATAGGTTATAATGTTAGGACACAATTTTTAAAACAAGTGTTTGAAAATCCTTAGGTTTGTTTCAAAATGAGGGCAATACATAAAAAATTAAATGATATATAAATTACACTCTAATAAATTCAATAATTTTAAACTTATTCTAATCAAAATCTCATTAAAACCTAACAAGTTTTTCTTCATGAACCATAAAATATGAAGACGCATGGCCTTCTTTCGCTAGTACTGAAAGCTTTTGTTCTAATTACCCAATTAAAACAGGCCATGAAATTAAATTAAAACTTGCCGATTATGGCTTGCAAGCTGATCGCGATTAATGCAAAGTTTCGTATTTATTTAGTGCAACGTTTTGCGTGTTGCAAAATATGTACAGCTAACACTCAATTATAGGACGCAATGAGAGAGACCAGAGGTGAAGAAAATTATCTATCTAATCACTTATTGTTTGCCTTGAATAGGATAATTTGAAATGATATATACATTTAGCTTGGTATAAAGGATAAAATTATCTTTTCTAAAGTTGATTAGATAATTTGTTGTTTAGGTTTGGTTAAGGTAAGAGTTTGACCTGAATTGTACCTGTATTAGCTGCCACTCCAGTTATGAAACATAGGGTGAATAAGGTTTAATAAATGATCAATTTCAATCAACTTACTGTTTGCCCTAAATAAGATATTTTGAAATTTTATGTTATGGATTTTACATATGGTAGAACATTTAAATTACTTATTCATTAGGTTGGGTTAAAGTAAGAGTTTAACCAGAATTACTGCCTTTGCAAAATGGCTTAATTAGCTTCCTCGTACTGTAATCATTGATATGTTGATGCCAAACTTCTACCATCCTTTTGGTATAAATAGCAGGCGAGCTGAAGGTGGAGAGACTTACACCATCCAAGCTTTTGAACTCAGATCCTGGAAGGGAGGATCCTCTCTTAACAAAAGATGGCGTCCATTAGCATTGAGAACCCTTTGGCATTTGGTGTTGGCCTTCTTGGTGAAAATCTCTCTCTCTCCCTCCCTCCCCCTTCCCTCTCTATCATTCTCTCCCTCCATCAGTCTTTTGGCTTTGTAGATGTTTGATCCATTTTTCTTAACTATGCTGATATTTATTTTTCTGTTCTGACATTTTTTTTTCAACTGACCAACAGGAAACATTCTATCATTCTTGGTGACCTTGACGCCAATGTGAGTTTTTTTTTTTTAACAAATTGCAGTGTCTAAAGAAAAATATTGCACTTTAAAAGACAGTTTCTAAATTGTTGCTATGCTAAATATCCTTTGACATTTCGAATGAGCATGAGACATATTTATGAATTAAAAAAAAAAAATTCAAAGTTAAGTCAGAATTTTTGGGTTCTGTTTGCCTTCTACAAACTAAAAATAAAATAATTCACTTAAGAATGTAAGATTTCATCTAAAAAACATAAATCACTTCAAATATATGTTTTACATGAAAATATGACAATTATCCATGGTGGAATAGCATATTTTGTTTAAATATACTATTTTATGTTAAATTGATTGCATCTTGCTAAACTTATATAAAGCTTCGCTAATGAATTAAGAATACTTGTGTTTTGAAGGACAACATTCTATAAGGTGTACAAGAAGAAATCCACTGGTTCATTCCAATCAACACCATATGTGGTCGCTCTGGCAAGCGCGATGTTATGGCTCTACTATGCCTTACTGAGCCACAACGTGCTTCTGCTCACCATCAACACGAGCACATGCGTGCTTGAATCGTTCTACTTGGCCATTTTCCTTTTCTATGCTTCCAAGAAAGTTAGGGTTAGCTCTCTAACTCTTTTTTCCTTCTCTTCTTATCTATTTCCACATTTGAACATAGAATATTGGTACTTTACCCTATTTAACCATTAATATATCTTTATTAAAATAGCAGAATTGGTAACTTACCAGACCATTAAGTTACAACTTCAGAAGTTATGGGTATTTTAATAAATTTAACAGTACGGCACTTACATATAATATATTTCTATAATTTAAAAGAAAATTACCGACCGCGTAACTTGGCCTTTTAGGATGATCGAATAAAACTCTTAATTTCTTTTTTTTAAAAAAAAAACTACTGTACTAAAGCGCAAATACATGCACGTAAATTAATGTCGATCCTGAAATCATAGACCTCACCGTTAAAGCCAAAATCAGTCGGCCAATTAATTATTTTAAAAAGAGTGGCACAATTGTATGTCAATCCATTTAGCACAATTATTATTATTTTTAATTATTAATATAGTCATCCTAGTTATTATTTAAAAATATTATTTATTATATATTTTAGATATACACTAAATTCAAAAAAAAAAAATTCGAGGCATTTTTTTTTATTATAATCAGTCATTTTTAGCTGTAAATATTATAATTTTATCAATGCTGAAGTACTACAATTTGAAGTAAGTTGGGTATATGATGAATGAAATTCATCTAAAATTTCAAGTTTTTCGTTCCTATGGGAGAAATTATGGGTGAAATTCCAGTACTACAAAAGGCCAATAGAGAGAAAATGTTGAATTTGAGGTTTTGATGGTTCCTTTAATGCAATTTCTATTTTCACTAATATCATTATATAATAGATCCAAAATAAGTATAAACTTATTACATCAAAGTATCTTCTTAGTATTACGAAATATTTAATGAAAATTAACTCAAAACTGTATTTTACGTTATTCATTCATAATTTTCCTTCTAAACAAAGATATCATATATTTTACTCTCATGAAATTAATTTTTTTTAAAATAAGTATTTTAAAACATAATTAGTAATTTAAGTATCAACAAATAAAATTTAAATAAATATAGCTTTATGGTTTCAAAAACCTATTTTTATATATATAGTTTTAAATTATTTTCTTTCTTTGTTAAATTTGCAAGATGTTATTTTTCTTCTTGCACTATACCTATATTTAAATTTTATTTATTAGATACTTAAACTACTGATTATATTTTAAATCATACTTATTTTAAAAATAAATCCTGAAATTAATTAGCTTGCATCAAAGTATTTGGAACTCCATATTTCATCAAATAAATGCATCTACTTTAGGTTTGCATAAAGCTATACATGGCTTTCAAAAACCTACCTTTACAAGCTCATTTTCTTTTCTCAGGTTTCTACCGGCAAGATGTTATTTTTCTTCAACGTTGGCTTGTTTGGCTGTGTCTTGCTTGGCACACTTGCATTTCTAAATGGGAAAAAACGCAAGGAAATCACTGGATGGATTTGTGCTTCATTTGCAGTCTCCGTGTTCGTAGCACCTCTAAGCATCATGGCAAGTAAAAACTAATCGCTGAAAATTTAAAATGTTATTAGGTGGGCATATCTCAAACAATTTCAAAAAAAATCATTTGATCAATATTTTTTTTTGTTGCTATATATGTTTATCAACATAGAGTATAATAATAATAATAATACTGGCATTAAGCAACAAAAAAACTGAGTTGTGCTCACCTAAATAGCCAAATGCTTTTTATGCCTTAAATGACTGAAATGTACTCAATAAGGTTTCTTTGTTGCAGAAGCTCGTAATAAGAACCAAAAGCGTCGAATATATGCCATTTTCACTCTCCCTCTTCCTCACTCTTAGTGCAATTGCCTGGTTTTTTTATGGGCTTCTCCTAAGGGATTTCTTTGTAGCAGTAGGTTTCTTCTACTCATAGTTAATAATTTATCTTTAGTTCTCTTTTTAACATGAAATTTTGTATTTGCTTGTGTTAAACTGCATCTTCCCCTTATGTTTCTCACAGCTACCAAATGTTCTTGGATTTTTGTTCGGGGTAGCGCAAATAATTCTATATTTCATCTACATGAATATGAAGAATAACAAATTAGAACAAAATATGAACCAAGCCATTGAAGCAGAGAACACTACAAATTCAAATCTGGATTTGGAAATCTCAGAGAAGCGCAATCCTGACCATCACTCTGAGGGTATTGAACATGTGATGCCAGCAGAAACTAAAGCTGAAGCATAGAGTCCTTGGGAATAGCATATTGATTTGTTAGTGTGAACAAAGAGACAGATCACTTCGAGTTCTGAATGTTTTAGAAATGTTTGAAAATTTATGGTATTCTTTTGACAACTGAATGACTGCAATTATAGAAAAATAATGCAATAGTTGCACGCCTGGATGAGATATTACTTTACAAAAGATGCTACAGATTGTATTTGCAAGAGGAATGATGTCTTCTTATTGTGATTTGTTTGCTCAAATTGATAGAAATCTCGTGCGTGTATTTTATGGACTATTGATGTTTAAATTGAATAAATATTGCAATAGATTTTCAATCAAGTAAATTAAAAAACTGATCTTGCTATCTCAATTTCTCATCATCTTGACTTAAATATCATAGAATATCGATTCAGGTTATATAAAGAATGGCAAATAACCAAAGGTTAACATGTGAGAGTTAATAACGTCATCAATGATCCGGACGTTATAAGTGAATTGAACAGGATGAGGTAAAAGTCATTTTCATCTTTTAGGCTTTGCCAAAGGACGTAATAAGACAAGATTTAGAATATTTTAGCTTTGTTCAGGAAATATATCAGATTGTAACGTTGATCAGTCCAATTTACCAAAAATATATGAGATTGTAACTTTGAACTGGTGAAGTTAATTAATTTTCATTTCTGTTGTCTTAAAATTTCTATTAATAGCATGAAAATATGCATGTTGCTTGCATGTCTATGGTAATAACATAAAATTCTAATTAGCAAACTCCATTATATTATGTAGCCATTTTCTCATTGTGTGAACTTACTATATACCTAAAGTAGTGAGTAGGCCCAAGCGAGTTTAGCTATTAAGACAAGTATACTCATGCTAATGGTACTTGACAACCACGAATAGGTATAGTCACTAGAAGGTGTATCCAATGATGGAAGATCGACTAAATCCAATGAGTCAAGCTTAGAAGATATTAGCACAAAGTACAAGGCATGACTCTACTTGCCAATAGTAGGCGACTACTTAGAGGGATGGGTCAATTACTCTTTGTCCCATCTACACTCGCATACTTGTCCGACAATTGGCTATCGGCCTCCATCAATCAGCGGATCTAAACTTGCTCACATGCATATCGCCATCAGCTTAAGAGAAAATTCATTTGTAACAGATTTACTTTGTATGTATTTTCCATGGGTAGTCATCCCTTCATATTATAAAAGGGAAGCTTCTCTCTTTCTAGGGGACCTTTTGGCTCTCACTCTAGCCTCTTTACTATGCATTAAGATCTAAGCAATAAAAATTATTTTTCTACATTTTTCTACATCTCCGTCCTCTAACTTGTGGTATCTTCACCTAACCCTAGTTTTTAGGTGTCTTAGAAGATTCTTCCTCCACTTATGGACAAATTTGGATTCACCATCTTTTTGGTATAAAAAATAAATTTCAAAAGTAGTGACCTAGTGTTGAAGAAATTAAATGTTGCTACTCTGCAAAATTATATGTGCAAGCGCAACTACAACTAAGATGGAACTTTCAAAATTAAAGAGTTGGTCGATCTCGGAGCATACTGACTACAATCTCCTTCTGGCAAGGACATACCAAGGATATGAAACGCTATAGGCTTGAAGAAGTTTTATCCCTAAGAAAAATCTCTTTAATTTATACTAGCTTAACTAATTTTGAGCATCATGTATCTTCTTATTTTCGATAATAAACCTTCATATTTTGCTTGATAAATAATTTAACTCCGAAGATAATGATTTCCTCCGAAAGAGCATACTTGAATGCTAAATACTAAAACTTACACTCTGGGAACTATGTGATTCCTTAGGACACTCGACCCACTAATTTTTGGCCTAAGGAAAGGTCCCACTCGGCGAGCGGTGAAATCCCGAGTAGGAGATTTGAATACATGGCACATCATTCTTGGTCTGAGAAATACTAATGTCAAGTAAAGCAAAGCCTTATTGTAAAAACACTCGGGCAGTTGTGTGATTACAGAACACAATCAATGAGCCATTGTTTGGCCCAACGAATGTCCCACTCGGCGAGCAGCAAAAGCCAAAGTAAGAGATCCAAATAGTTGGTATGCCACACTTAGTCCAAGAAATTAAGTTAGATAAGTTATGCTCAAGTTTGACTGACTCTATAAGATCTATGTGTAAGACCAACACCCCTTCAAGTCGCCAATTAAACTCAAAAAGACCAACACTCCATGTAGTTGGTAACTGTAGTGTAAGATCGATACCTCATGAGCTTGGCAACTAAACTCAAAAGACCAACTCTTTTAGTTGGCCAATAAAAAGACCAACACTCC